>LR539376.1:203823-425456 GCA_900536315.3 Caenorhabditis becei
GATCGTTCTCTTTCTTTGCGGAGCACGCAGCGTCTTCCTTTCCGCGTGTCAACGCGCGGTCTCTTTCCGCTTTGTCCATGTACAAATGGTGATGGCGAAACTGTACAAATGGTGATGGCGAAACTAATTCTGTCCATCTTTTCTGACTTTTCCTTCCGATTTGGCCCCGATTTCATCCGAAAAGTAATAGGGCCAATACGCGAAAAAAGGAGCGAAGAGGTTAATTGAAAGCAAACAGAAAGAAAACAATTCGAATTCGCACCGCTTTGGTTTCTTCCCTTTTCTTCCCCTTTTCTCTCCTAATTCCTTCTTTCCACACACGAATCTGATTCTGTTTGCTCATCAAAATGTAAATCGGACGTACCTGACCGGCAGTGTCGAAGAGGTTCACTGCATAGCTCTTGTGGTCGATCTGCACGGAAACGGCCCAATTGTCGAAGACGGTCGTCGCGTAGTTGTCGAGGAACTGCTTCTTCGTGTAGGCGAACAGAAGACTGCAACAAGCAGGTTTAGAAGAAGGAGAATGAGTGCAATTGCGCTTGATGAGACAATCGAATAACTGGATGAAGAGGGTGAAGAAGCCGGATGAAGCTATTACTGTCAGGATTTTATGCGGGGCGGAAGAGAGGCAAGCGAACCGGGTCTAATTGTAACTAATACTGAAAACGCGAGAATGATTCGGATTTCCAGCCTAATTGATAGGGGAGACGAACTTGAAAAGCACCTATGGTCACTTGACATATTGAATTTCATACTGAATATTCGATGTCACAGTATTTTTGTGTTTTGATGGGAAATTCTGGACCTACGAGGCTGTTCTACAATTAGAAATCGGGTTTCACGGGAGTGGTAATTATGAGAGATCGAACTTGGGATTGAAGTTCAGAAGTCATTGAGAACTTGTGGGAGGCTATAATTATCTCACGCGCCTTCCTGGGAATTTAAAAGTTACTACTGACTGAAGAGGTTCAGCACTTTTCTACCTACATTTTTAGACCCGATAACGTTTCGGAAATAGCAAATGCTTTCAGTTTATAGTTCAAAAGAACATACATTCTGGGAATTTTAATCCTCACTGCTCTTTTGCTTGCTTGCACTTATAGCATTCCTATCACTTTTATGAGCTTTTTATCAACTCTAAGTAATCAATGGATCAATCAGAATTTCAATCAGAAGCGTAGAACTGACCTGGTCTTTCCTGTGTAGGCGTCTCCCACCACGACAACTTTAAGCTTGTTCTCCATCGGGAACGGACTGTTTTGAGGAACTTTGAATAAGTAGTGGGAATTCTTTGTCAATTCCAGCAAAAAGTCGCTGGTTGGGTTGTTATCGGCGCCGCTTCGTGTCTCTGTCGTCGCATATTATCATCGAGCAGGCCAGCAGCGGTTTCGGAGAGGCGGACACGCACGGACACACCGCAGGGCGTTATGGAAATTTTCAGCGGAGGGAATGGACGGACGAAGTCGGGACTTGTTTTGTTTCTGTCTCCGTGTCTCAACCTGTGGAGAACGGAGAGAAAGAAACGAAAAACGGAATGGGAGGGAGGAACGAAACGAACGTACGATAGGCGGACGAAGCGGGCCGCAAGGCGTTTGAAAGCAAAGTGCGCGCAAATATTTATTTGTACAATAGCCAAGAAACACGCGCGTGGCGAGACCCACAACACGGGAAGGGAACCGCCCAGTAGACAAGTAGAGAGGAAGAGAGAAGCAGGCGAAAAGGTGCAGCTGATTGGAGAGAGAAAGGTTTGAAGTGTTCCTCTTCCAGTAATTAGGGTAGACGGAGCGAAGTGGTTTACGAGCGGAACAACTGGCAGTTTCGACGAAAAAAGAGAGGTGCGAACCGACTGGATCACAAGAGGATTTCCAACTTCCGAACGGTATGTTGTCAAAATATTTTGTACGGTTGTTCCTTTTTTGTACAGTTCCTTGTTAGCTGCGAGTCAGAACGCATCACCAGTTACGGACAGTTCAATAGAGCAAGTTTTGAGCAATCAGTAACTGTGCAAACGTGGTCTTTGAAAGTTGGAACTCTGGTAGTTGCTCGGAAAACAAACACGGAGAGGACAGTGTATTCTGTAGTCGATTCGTATAATTTCACGCGTTTGGTCACAAATCTGATTATGGGAAAAACAGCTACGGTAGAATGAACTCGAGATGTCACGTGAATAGAAAGTTTTTTGGGAAAGTCAGCAGATGACAGCGTCGGTATCTTCCAAAGAAATTTCAAAAAATAAGCCTCATCAAGAAGAACTTAAGTTTCGCTTTTCAGTTTTGAAAAAATCTCTAAAAATGTTGGTTTAATGATCGTACTGTGAATTGGTCTACATGATCACAAACTTCCGAGCAAAACTGATAAAAAGATGATAAATGGCATTCCAGAATAGAAACCAGAATGGAACTAATAGCTACTGTCATCTTCAAAAAACAGAAGGACAGAACAGTTCTGGTCATCCTTAGGAATGGGGAAACATTGCGAAATGGTCAAGTGACCCACTGATTTCGTATCACACTATCAGTGCCAAAACAGCCGATGAGTTACTATAAAAACTGATGACGCGGGAACTTTGGGGGGTCTGGGGAGTCATTCGTTGTGTCATTCACTCCAAAATCCACTCGACAAACAATTTTGGACTGACGGGAGAGAGTGTATATGTTTGTGTTGTCGTTGGAAAAAATAGTGTATTACACAGAAACATTGTTCCTTTTATTGGAAATGTATATGGAGAGACTGGCCGAAGAGACGACCAAAATACAGATGGAATTCAGACTCTTCGACCGGCAAATATCACAGATTTGGGGACTTCGGAAGGGAAAACGACAGGAAGGAAAGGACTCGTTAAGCGTCAAGAATGCACCCAGAAAGTAGAGAGAAAAGAAGTGGAACCGAGGGAAAAAGGGAACATCTTGGAAGGGAATTGAGGAAGAATCGGGATGATGTACATACACAGATGATTGGGAAAAGAGGAATACCCGAGAGGAGATGGAAGAGGTGGGGGAGGATCAGATGATGTACTCTGGGTTGGAGGTCGGAGCAGGCGGCAGGCCCTCGTCGAGGTCTTGTTCGCTGCTCGTCGAACTGCGTCGTTCTCCGGAACGTTCCGAGCGGAAGTGGTCCGAGAGGGATTGCAGACTGCTCGTTCGTTCCAGATGATGATGATGATGATGGTCGGAGTCGTTGAGGGTGGAGAGGGAGACTCCTGCAAAAACAAAAAGTTGAAGCATGAGACGCCGTTTTGAGGGTTTCTTATTTATTCTAATCAATCCTTTTTAGTCTAATCGGGCACATTTGCTTTTTCAATACAACTATGTGAGGAATCGATGCCACATTCATCCGACAAGGACACGAATCTGATGTCTAACTCAAGAATACTGGGTCATGGCTCTCACACAATCTACGAATGTCTACTTTTAACACCAAGCCATGCTCATTCTAAAACTCAAAAAGGGAACTTTCTAGAGACGATATCGACACGGAATCTTACCCGAATCGGTGGATTCCGGATGCGCAAGGCTCGATGTCGATTGGAAGTCGGTGGAGTCAACTGAAAACACCACAGACATGTTACGAACACACACCAAGCAATTGGGGGAAAGGATGGGGTTTCGAGTTGGAGAAGCTAGGCTCACCTTTATCTTCTACAGCGATTCCCAGTGCTGGATCCGAAGACGTGGATGGGAAGAGACGAAGATCGAGTTTCGAAAGATCGTGGCTGCTCGGGTTCTTGCGAGGTCTTGTCGGAGTGCCCAGCTGCAAACTCGGAGGGGAACTCGTCGCCGGATCGTTCTCTTTCTTTGCGGAGCACGCAGCGTCTTCCTTTCCGCGTGTCAACGCGCGGTCTCTTTCCGCTTTGTCCATGTACCAAATGGTGATGGCGAAGCGATGTCTGTAGACAGGCATCACCTCATGCGGATTCCGACGGTCAGACCAGAAGAAGACGAGTCGATCGGCTCGAGGATCAATGTCCATCGGAGTCATCGACGTCTCCGGGTAGAGTCTGAGAGTTCCACCGTCAGTGGTCATGTCCCATTTCTCATTGCAGTAGTAAATGGTTGTAATGCATCGCCCATCTTTCACTGGGTTATCTACGTGTTTCACGTATCGCGTACCGCTTCCAGGGTAGATGGCAAGCATGGCTCGGGAACGACCTCCGATCTCATGGTCGATGCGTTTCTTGAAGTGCTGGATGACAGAGTCGATCATGGAGATCAGGAGACGGACTGTGGCAGCATCCTTGGCTCGTTCGTCGCATCCGTCGTACCAGTAGATGTGATCGGAACGGATGTCCTTGATGTGGAACTCGTCTTTGTGCTTTCCCTCCATGAGCTGACCAGGACTGAACAATCCGCGTTCGTAGAGTCTTTCGATCTCTCTGCAATCAAATAAACAGTTATAAACAGGTCTCGCGTGCTTCTGAATCATAGTTGTAAACACCCCCTACAGTAGTCCCCCTCCCCGTTTTCATTTCCTCGCCGCCAGCTGCGATGGATAGAATGGACCATGCGAAAGGCGAGTTTACGTGAGAATACAACATCTGGCCTGCTTGTTTACTATCGGTCCTCCCGAAGCCCCAACAACTCACTTCGCGGTGTATTTGTAGTGATCCGAACCGAGGAAGTTGTCCACCACTGCCCATCCGAACTCATTCAGACTTCGGATCACATGTTCGGCGATGTACTGTAAAAGAGGATTACTGTAGGCGTGGCGGGACCCAGTTCTTACTCTTAATCTGAGCACCATTGCTTGATGAATATTCAGGGCGAGACCCCTATTCTGGAGATGTTTTTGGTGCTCTTGGAGTGTTGTCTGCAATGAAAGTGGGTCAGTGAGTGGTAGAGGCGAGACGGCAAGAGTCGCCTCATTCTTCGCGGCGCTCGCTTTGTATACGGCCATTTCTCTCGCCGCGACCGTGGCCGTGTGGCCTAATGGATAAGGCGTCGGTCTCCTAAACCGAAGACTGCAGGTTCGAGTCCTGCCTCGGTCGAAACTTTTTGACCTAGTTGTTTTCCAGTCATGCTCACCGAGTAAACAACGTTCTTGTTGTGATCCTTGTAGTTGATTTTCGGGTCTGCCGAGTTGGACGGCGTCGGTCTCTTGCGTGTCCGCGACACGTGTGTCTTCGTGGATCCATCCGTTTCAATGATCTGCAAGTGCAAATTGTGGTTGCGGAAACGGCTCGGATTTCTCTCGCGCTGTCGAAACTTTGTCGCAAAGATCACAACACAGCTCAAAATGTGGCAACACCTGTCGAATCGGAAACGTGCAGAAACCGATCAGAGGGGATGTTTGAATCGTTCTTTGAATTGCCGGCGGTGGAGCCGTTTCAATGATCCTTCCGATCACCAATCCCCAATGTTTTTACCGTTTTCATAGCCGTCGGATAGGGTTGCCATCGGCAATGTGGAACTGTGGATGGCGAGGAAGAACTACAGTTGGGAGACGGCGCTGCGATCGTTCGCAAAGGCATATCTGGGTGGATGGAACAGTTAGAAGAAGTAGAAAAAGAGGGAGAGAGAGACGAGTTTGGGACGTGTTCAAACTGATTTGCATGAGTGTTGCAAGAAGAAGAACATCACGACACAGTCGACAAGAAAACGAAGAAGAAGAAGGGGAAGATGGTGGTGGCGACAGGGCGGTCGTCGGCGGCGAGATGAAACTGACGACGTGCGCACGATTCGTTGCGTTTTGCACGTTTGGTGCGGCAAAACCGTGTACTGTTTGTATGAAAACGCTGGATTAGACGAGGAAAACACATGGTTTGACACGTAGAGTCATAAAGTGAGAGGAAGGTCTAAAGAGGACTTCAGAATGTGTATTCGGAACTTGACTTTGTTGAGATGAAGCTTACGGGAAAAGCCAAGAGTTCAGTTTTGAAAATAGGAAGAGGACGTGCTCTCTCGGATGTCCTTCTAGCCCTTCCGAGAACTGAGAATTCTTGGAAGCACAGGATCCTTGGAACTCATGGAAATAGAGAATAGGAAAGAAGATTCGTTTTGATAAAAGAGGAAAGAGCCCACGCAAAGACAAAGTGAGCAGCCGAAGGAATGTTTGTTCTCGGTCCTGTTGTGAGCCGAATGATCTTTTGAACGGTATAGTCGGAAAGTGCAAGTGGGAAAGATCCAAAGAGATTCTTCAGGTGCTGGATAGATTCCAGATTCCAGAATGAGCTGGCAGCACGTGCGTGCGTGCGTGTGGAAGAGAGCGAATTCAGAGAGACGTGCTAAAGTTGAAATTGAGAATGGAAGCGAAAGGTTTGTCGGCGGGGAGGAGTGCTGATAACGATAAGTGAAGTGCACATCGGCACGTCCGATTCGGGTCTCGACACGACTTCTGTAGAAGGCCTTGAATTCCAGCCGACTCTTGTCGTGTTTCTTTCTCTCGTCTCTTCCATGTTGATGCGAATTTCCGGCTTTCCTCTTGCTTACAGCCTACGTGACATTCGCTCATTTTTTCTCCCGAGACGAGACGAAAACGACGCATATTCAATTGGCGCCGTTCCCTTCGTCTGAGAAGATGGGAAGCAAGAGATATCCAAGAGGAAGCGGGAGCTACGTGAACTTTGTCACTTTTTGTCTTTGGAGAGGAAGTGGGTGGGGAAGAAAAAGAGAATAAATGAGTTTGGGATGGGGTCCGTTGGTCCCGGGGTCCCGATGATGAGGGAGCAGCGAGTGAGCAAAGAGCAAGAGGGGTACGGTAGGTTGATGTTTACTGGAGTAGCCGGGACAACATGTGTAAAGTGTCAGGGACTACTGTAGCTGTTTATCTTTGACCAGGTGGGTCTAGTAAACAAGTTGTAAGGATTACGGTAGGTTGTTTGTTAGAGCCCAGAAAATAGGGATTACTGTAATTTGCCCTCATATCTAAAGTTGAGTTCTGATCGCTTCATCTAGAATCTTTGAATCTTGTTCTGACTCATATTTTGTCTGGATCCCTGCAAACTCTAGTTCCCAAAACATATCAGCACACATATAGTTCCGCTTTCCGAAATTGGGCCGTGCCAACGGAAGCCAATTTATTTGGGAGGCCTCTCTCTCCGAAACGGCGCCATTTGGGCATTCCACTCTCTTTTCACAAATCACGTAAAGTCTTGGCGGGCTCGCAGAAACCGCACGTTGCGGGGCGAATGGAAGGGAAGAGGAAGAAGCGGAGGAGATATATTTCGAGTGAATTGGCAAAACAAAGCATTCAGAGGCGGTCCTTTTGTGTGTTGTGATCTTCGCCAGAGCTCGCGGTATGAACTCACTTGGATGTCTGGGTCGTCTGTTGGAATGATCTTGTCGTTGCCCGACATGAAGGGTTCTTTCTTGGGAGCAATAGGAATTGTTGCTTGTTGGAAGGGAGTGGCTGGAACCGAAGGAAGAGCTGGAGAAGGTCCCAGGGAGAACGTTGAGCCCATGGAAGCAGTTGAATCAGCCAAGTTGAGCACTTGGGCGGATACGGTAGCTGTAAATAGGGAGTTCATGAGGTTCAGTCTATATCATCAAAAGGCTTACCTAGTTTGCTGATGTCGCTCTGAGCTGTACTGCTCGTTGGGAACAGTGCCAGGGAAGGTGAAGACATGTGCTCCAGCGATGCTTCATGCGAAGTCGATGGAGCCAATGAGGACACAGATTCAGAAGACAAAGAATTGAAGACGTGAGTGTTTCTGTAGGGTTTGAAAGCACTGCCCTCGCTGCTGAATGGCAGGGAACTTGAGATCCGTTGTGGAATGGGTTCTGGCTCGATTTTGGGAACGATTGAGAAAGTTGGCGGGGGGAAACTGGAGACCGTCTGATTGAGAAGTGAACTGGTTTGGAGGGAGAGGAGAAGCGATGCGGTCAGTGCGGAATCCTCGAACGTCGGAGGGATGGGAGGAAGTGAGGGCAGGGCCGGAGGGACCACCGGTGGAATCAGGTTACTCGACACCAGGCCCTTCGATTGTAACTGCTTGCATCGCATTTTGTGAGAAGCCCAGTCGAATTGCTGAAAAATGGATTGATGAGGTCAAAGCTATCAGTTACTGGTTAGGAGAAGAATGAATGGATTGTCAAAACTAGATCGTCTAGACTCTAAAGTTTCAGAAGGACCTTGTCACATAACCGCCGGAATGCCACGCCCAATATGACCTAGACCTTCAAATTTTGGCCTTCACAATCATCGCCGAGAATTTTGAAGACAATCACGTGATCGATAGACTTATTAGCAAGAACTTTTCAGACAGAACTCCCAAATTGAAAAACAACTTTTAGGTCTGAGAAGCCTGGGAAAAGCTCTTTTCTTATTTTCCCAGGCCGCATGTTCTCGCAACGTCTACTCTCGATTTTTGAGCCCGCGTACTTGTCGAGTTAACTGGAAAACAGAGAGAAATGTCAGCGGTGTTCCGTGTAAAGCGCCATCTAAAAATAAGAAAAACACGGCGGCGTCTCGGATCAACAAGGCGAGGAACACGTGCTGCCGGTGGCCGGCGTGTTGATTGGGCGTGCGAACAGACGCCTCCCGGTGGTCAGTTTCCCCTCTTCGAAACCGGTGCCTACGTGCCTCTTGTCATGTTTTCATTAAAGGGCACGAGGCGATGATTTGATTGCAGAGGGGGCGAGCACAAATCGGAAAGTTGCAGAGGTGTGTCTGCATATATTTCCATTTCCACCTGCACTCTTTTCTCGGAAGAAAAAAGGGAAAAAGGAAGTTTACGTGCGGAAGTTTATGAAGAATTGTGCACCCCTTATGCTCATTCTCCAATTCATAGCCGACGATTAGAAGTCGATCAGAGACCACTCACAGGCCCCTGACTCATCCATTTCAGCTGCTTTCAGTGTTTCAGCTGACCCCAAAAGCCCTCGAAAACATCTTCGTTTTTGTGTGTGTCTCTCATTGTTGCCACCGAATAAACACACTGAATGTTTCACTCTCCGCGCGCTTCGAAGGGCTCTCTTGGCTGGCAGCGGCGAAGCGAAATGTTCGAATCGACACGTTCTCGCGCGATACGCAGGTTTGCTCGTCGATGTGCGGGCGGCCGTTTTCAGAAGATTATCACGTGACCATTTCGGGAAAGAACTGTCGGTACAAGGTGTGCTCTGATAAGATATGATAAGCTTCGCCTGGGAAACTTGCATCATCTAATCTGGTGAGCTCTGCGATCACAAACTCTTCTGACCTCCTAATCAGTTTGTGATTCAGAATATGTTTGTGTTGATTCTTGGTGACAAACTTCAAGAAGCCCCTCGGCTTTCAAAATCAAAAATCTTCGGACATTCAAATGACCTATGAAAAGGCCGAGAGTTATCTGATTCTGTATGTAACTCCAATTTCAAAAAAGAAAGATCCCCGTGTCTGATAATGTTTTCTGGCGGGAATCGGCCCTTTTCTTATTATTATTTACAGTCTCGAGACCTAATTTCCTGAGCCTCATCAAATAATTTCCTGACAAAAAAAAAACAATCGTATAGCCAATTCCTTGGAGAACCGCCATGCCAATCGGCGGCTTACGTGCGAACACTTGTTTGTCTATCTAATCAGCACCATCAGTTGATGATCATCTGACGAAAAGAACAAAATACTCACCTGGTGCTCCTTGCAGCAGTACCCGACGCTTCCGCAGAACAGACACGACTGCAGTGTCGGACATGCGAGTCCGCAGAAGGAACAGGAAAGCATCGATGAGGTGGATGGCTGGCCGAGCATCTGGAAAAGGGAAACTGTAGGGGAGAAGGATTGGAACGAGTTACCAGAGCAGTGAGCAGAGAAGTTGCTGTCGAAGGTCCCTCATCGAGATTGCTGCCACCCGTGTCATCAATTGTGGCAATACTCATGTCATGTGCTGAAAAAGAGTTGCTGAGCAGGCGAACGTGACAAAATTAACGACGTGGCAAAGGAGTGTTTGTCCGTGTGTGTGCTCTTCTCTTTTCTCTTATCACCACAGTATCAGTGGGGTATCAAATCGATTTCGCACCAAAAGTTTTAAGGTGAAACTTCTTAAGAAGATAGCCGAATCTAGTAGATGATTTAGTGATGATGCTGAGGAGAGAGAGTGAGAGAAGCAGAGAAGCAGAAAACTGTAGCTAGATGATGACAAAGTGGATTGCGAAATGAGTGGCTGTTCGTTGAGATCAGAGAAACGAAACACAATGATCTTTCGGAAGGTTCAGAATCGGACCGGATGTGATGTGTTTCGGAAAGTAAAAACAAGACAAGTGTGACACGAGGGATTATACAAGTACCCGAGAAGACACGAAAAACAAAACAGGTCACGTTCTAGAACTTTCGAGATATCGATCGATCGGGTATGACCTTCTGAAATGGAAGCGACGACGTCACAGAGAAGATAAGAGGAAGGGTTCGAAGTGTACCTAAAGTTGGTGGTTTCCCCTGCGATTCGAGTAGAGACAATGGCAAAAAAAAAGAAAAAAGTGTTTGTCATGGGACGATGTCTGCCAGTCACACAACAAAACGAACGTCGGAATCAAGTTTGAGTGAACTTGATCACATGGCGCCACACGACTCATCGACACATTCCTTCCGTTGCCACAATCCAAGGTTTCTGGTGTCAAAACAAAATGAAATGGGACACAAGAGGGGGGACTGATTCAAGAGGGCCTCTCTCGTTTCTCTCGGAACGTGTTACGTCAGTCGCACCTAGGAAAAATTAGAGAGAGAAAGAATGCGGTGCACTATGAGAAGGGGACCGCGGACACGATGACGGACGTGTTTCTCGGTTTAACCAGAGATCACATTCGGGGGGAAAACGGACGGCGGAGACAAGATGAAGGGCTTTGAAAAAGAAAAGAAGAAGAAGGGAAAGAGCACAAGGGAGGGACAAGTGACCTTTTTATCAGGGGAGTTTTGGAGGAAAACTCGAATAGAGTTTCTAATTAGTAAGGAGCCAGGAGGCTGCTGCTGCTAGATACTTTCTTTCTCTCTCGTCATACTCTCACTCCTCCCGATAGACACAAACTGTCTACGTGCGCAAACGAAAAACGGACGAGAGAGTGCGAGACGGAGAGCCGAGAGAGCGGAGACGCAGACACGACAGGAACGTGAAAAGCGCACGCTCGCATGCGCACGCACTCTGCTTCTCCGCTAGCCGAGCGACTATTTCGGCGGATGGGAAAAGGTGTGAGAGAGAGATGAGCGAGGAGAGATGGTCTTTGAGTTTTATGACATGCAAATTTTTAGGTTTAGCTATCTTTTTATCTTTTTTTGCTTTTTTTGCTTTTTTGTACTGTGGGAGTTTTGATTTGTGAATGGGAAAAGATCAGACAGAGTGAAAAGAGAGAGGAGAAGCCCGAAGAACAGCTGTAACAAAGAACATCCGATTCGGTGAACACCCTTTTGGCACGACACGAAAACAGTTCTGTAATAGGACGGCCGATCGTTGATCCGATAGGGATGACGTGGCAAAAGACGACTGGACAACAACGAATTGTTTATACGTTTCCGAAGAAACTTCTTGCTTTCATTGTGCAAAAAGTAGAATTGCGAGTAGGCGTGGCTTGGAGGCCAAATCGGAAATGGGGGCAGAGACTCGGATATCATGTGGCACCGGGAGGGGCACAATGCAAAACATTAATTAAGCAGAGAGCCGATGTTACTCGAATCCGACTAGAGTGGAGGGAATCTGATGAAGGGACTTTGACCGTCTAGGGAACTGCACCGCCTGTTTTATGAGTTTCGCACTCATAAAGTTTGTCTTCTTATCTCTGGTTCCTCTGCATTCTCGAATCGAGAATCTCGATTTGAAACTTGGAGAAATTCGATCCTGAAACACAGAGAAGAGGTGAACGCGTGACAGTTTCGCAAGCCCCGCCCACGCGCACACAAAGTACCATAGTGCGCGGAACCCGCGAGTTGTCGGACCATCCGCACAGTCAAGTAAGACAGCGACGATTTATCGTCGGTTTTCACCCAGTAAACTAAGGTACGCTGGAGTTCCGACCTTTCGAAAGAAAGTGTTGAACAAAACTGTAATTTTTGGAACCGCTTCACCGGGGCAATCCGGTGGGGCAAAATAAGCAGCTTGTTTAGTATTCCAAGTGAGAATTCGGCAAGGAAGTGAAGTTTTGTAAACAAAACAGGCGACTCGATTGCACGTAACGTTTTGTTTTTAGCAAATACAGCCAGATACGCGGTCAAAATGTGATCGAACAACTTTTCCAGGAAATCGAAAAGTGTGTCACCTCCAAGTTCAAGGGAACAAAATGTTGGCCAAGAGATCGAAGACTGACTCAGCACTACTTTCAAAGGTTTGCAGGAGACACCGTGATAAACGAAAACTTTTTGAAAGTTCCGCGGAGAGGTGATAAAAGTAACGGCTAGAAGCCGAGAACTTTGGTTTGTTAGCCTCGAGTTCCGTGTTCTTGTCTCTTTTTTATAACCTTCCAAATTGATCAAATGAGAAATTAATCGAATCTGGCGAGTCCCCGGAAATAACGGGAAGCTCTACGTCGACATCCAGGTCACCGGAAAACGTGATAAGTTCGTAGAATTCTGAATTGATAATCAGTTGATAAACAAGAGAGTTTCTGCGAACGAAGAGTAGTGAATACTTGATCAGTTGGCTCCTAGAATGTAGCAGACAAAAGGAGGTAGAGCTCAGAAATTAGGCGTCTCATAATAAATGAGTAGTTGGAAGAAGAACTCGACCTCGCGTGACTTGACACACTTTTCGGAAGAGCAAAGAGGAAGTTTCGGATGCATATGTTGTGGACCAGATGTTGCCACAATATTCGTCTGCAGAGAACACGTGGCTTGTGCTCTCTGATCGTTTCTTTGACAACCCGAAGTCTAGACACGAATGTTTCAATCGGAAAGGGAGTCAATTCATTCGGAAAAAAAGAAAAAAGACGTTCACATAATAGATGAGAATACTGAACAGAAAAACGGAAATTTCAATCGGAGGAAAAGGGAAAAAGGCGTCTGTCGTCGTTTCGAAATGGACCCGCTTTGGAGCAAAAAGAAGCAAAAAAAGAACAAAAGAAGAGGTCAGATGAGGTTGCGAGTGCGAGTGATAAACTTCTGAACGCGTTCCTTGATCTTCGAGGACTTTGTATGGAACGTCGACTTCTCCCTCTTTTCCCGATTCTTCTTCCCCTCGAGACCCGCTAGAATCGCTGCGTCGAACATCTGCAACTCATTCATTCATTCCTCTCCTTCGGATTCATCAACAGACCTGCTTCAAATTGTGCTGCGTCAGGGCGGAGCACTCGAAAAACTCTGCTCCGATCCGCTCCGCCAACGCTTTCCCACGTAGCATAGTGACGGTGTCACCCCTGACTTGCCACCTCTGATCGGCTTGTGTTCCCACGAGAATTACTGAAATGGGAGAAGTAGAGAGTGGGTGGAATGAGAGAAAAACTTACATTTGGTTCCTGGATTTCTTTTGGTAACTTCTGGGTACCAGTGATGGGAGACATCTTCGAAGGACTGACGATCCACGACCGAGTAGACGATCACGAAGACGTCAGCATCGGAGTAGCAGAGGGGACGGAGTGTGTCGAAAGAGGACTGGAAATATTGGAATTCGAAAGGAAATAAGATTATGAGTTCGTGTTTTTCCAAGGACCTTTGACCTATTTGCAATCAACCTCCAATGCCAATCGAATCCGGAATTCCTCCGGTTCGCAAACTCATCCGGGATATGCGTCCGCCATTGTGCCCACTCTATTTTCGATTTGACATCCGACCCTGTCAGCTCGAAAGACATTGTTTGCGCATTCAATTCCTTGTCTACCATAAAACCGCATATCCCGCGAACAAGCATCTCATTTTGATTCAAACACTGTTTCAATTCCCCATTTCAAAATGACCCGATTCATTAGCTTCTTCTCCGTTTTAGCACTTTTGCAAGTTTCTAGCGCAATTTATCAGAGGTGAGCTCGAAGTTGCACTTCTTTTGAGAGAAAGAAAATGTTAAGGTATCCTGTGAGAAGATTCAATCCACCACAAATCAGAAAGTTGCCCCCTCACTTGCAAAGAATCAAAGTGACTTCGAGTTCAGTCCCAGTCAGGACCACTACTGTCCAGTCACTCCCGTACAACTTTCAGAAATTAGGTGAGTCTAGAACATCTTGAGAATCTTTCCAATAAGAGTTGATTCAGAAAACATAACTTCGATCCGTCAACTCCTCATGGAAACCTCTATCGCCCCAATGAAAGCAGTCGGACCCGTCGCCCGGATAACCCAGAACATAAGTAAGTGTCTCACCTGTCCGGCAGTGTCGTGTAGCTGTAGTCGGATCGGCTTCTTGTCCACCAGCACTACCACCGAAAAGTTGTCGAAAGCAGTGGGCACGTAGTTGTGGGGGTAGGCATTCGTCGTGTAGCTCACTATCATCGAGGTCTTTCCGACGGCCGCGTTGCCAACGAACACGCACTTTAGGCACTTCTCATCTTCCTCTTTTGCCATCTGAAAGTGATGAGAAATGGGAGAAGAATTGAGGGAAATGAGGTGTGAGAGAAGGAAGGGACTGGCTAAGAAACGGGTAGGTGATCTACATAACTGACAAGCAAATGGGATCCATTACCCGAGAGGATGTGGCGACATGCAAAGTTGATGTTACACCGAATGATGACTAGATACTTTGGAAGGCAAGAGAGTTTTTCACTTGAGATTTATGTGTGGGGTCATCAAGAGGAGACCTCCAAGACAAATAGGATACGGTCATTATTCTGCTAACTTTAATGGGTTCGCAAGCGAAACGATTCAGAAGAAGTGACCTCTTTGATATTACTACTAGTAATAATAGTAAAATGGAGACGAAGAACTGGTCGCGAAGAGGAAGAAGATGGGTTACAGCGTTCACTGTTTTCATAGCGAATGTGTGAATGAATCTGTGAAAGGAGAAGCGAAAAAAGTGAGAGAAGGAGAGAGAGAGAAATGACCAAATCCGTCCATCACCCTCTGGATCGATAATTGCGACGATTAATGGATGTAGATAATGTTTGATAATTGGTGACGGCAAGAACGAAACCTGATCGACGGAATCGCCAAGGATCCCAAGTTTTGAATAAGGATTTGGGCGCCGCAAAAGGAAGAACTCTTGGCTTGAAGTTGAGACATGGAAGCTAGCAATCTTTCGGATTCACAAGATTGGTCTCGACACGAAAAAGAAATTGTCGTTTTTGTTTTTGTCAAAAAGGACAAAGTAGGTTATATCAGAAAAGGCTATTTGTTGTACTTTATTATAGTGCAAAAGTTGGTATTCCATGAGAATCAACTGCTATAGAGCGTACTTGCTTCTCGGCCAAACCAACAGTTAGCTAGAACAAGTAAACTAACGGAAACGACGATAACTTTCGTTGAAAGGCTAGAGATTTACGAGGCTACTGTAGTCATTTCTGGTCGAGAAAAACAAACGGGAGGTCTGTGATCAGCGCATTCCATTCGTCTTCTCGCGTCGGATCTTCCAAGGGATATCTGTCAGTAGGAGGGGCGGTATCACCATATTGTATACCCGGGACACAAAAAGTTGGCGACCTTGTCAGAATAAACAAAACCAAAAGAAGAAGAAGAAGAAGAGGCAATCAAAAAGATATACGACGACGTCGAAGAAATCATCGCTGTGGGGGTGAAAAAGGAATCATCGCTGATAATGGATAAAAGACGAATTTTAGCGGAGGGCCGCTTCGGGAATTTCGATTTCCGAGAACCGGTCGTTTTGCCTCCTTCCAACTGTTTCTGGTTCAACAATCAAAAAGGAATTTAGCTGAATGAATTTACGAGGTGATGAGACGAGATACTGGGGTGAAAACGTACTGAAACAATGCGAACTGTACGTGTTGCGCATGAGTAATAGGACACTCGGGACGGCCCCGACAAACTTGTTCTGACCACAAGGAAGTTGATTGGATTCTCTTTTTTTGGAAGATTTTTGACGTCTAAATTGAAATTTCGTTAGGTCACTTTTCGACTGTTGATTGATAACCAGATGATTACAGACACCGCCCAACTGCCGTGTTGCCGGGACCGATTCGGAGAGCAGGCGTGCCAGTCACTTAGAAAAGCGCAGCCAGCTCTGTTCGAAAAGAGGTAACTGAACCAGTTGGAATCGCTCAAATTCCTTTCGTCAAAAGCCAATAAAAAGGCGAAAGAGTTGAGTTGCGAGACGAGCGATAAATAAAATGAGAGAAGTAAGCGAGAAGGCAGTCGTTTTTTGAGTCGGTTCGTCTGTTCGGCCGCCGGTAGATCCTATATCTCTGCTGCTCAAGTGCACCTCCTCACTGTTTGTTCTCTTTCTGGCTTTTATATGTGGGCGCGAATTGATAAAATGACAGATGCAAAGAGATAATTTTGAGAAATTTTTGAGGCAAACTTTGAACTTTCTCTTTGCTTGTTTTTGTCAAACTGCAAACTAAGTAGCACCCTAACGATGGTAGTTAGGATCTCTTCAAACTTCCGGCTTTTCCTACTTCTCTCGTTTTCAGATGCCTCTCCGATCACGACTTCAGCGCCATCGACTGTTGTGGAGAATGCAGAAAGTACATTGAGAGAAGTAAACTCTCCTGAATCTCCCTTGTTCCATAGTTGTATTCTTCTAGATAAGATCAGTTCCGAGAACTCCCGCTCTCTGCAGAAGGCCCCGACCGTTTGCAGAGACAAGCATTCCATCAGCTTCTGCCGACGATTCAAGGCTTCTGGAATGGGAAAGTACAGCTGTTCCGATGCGGAATTCGCAGTTCGAGTCTGTCGTCATTCGTGTGGATACTGCAACGACGAGTTGTACTCGATGAAGAATGCCCCCGCACTGTGTGCTGATACCAATAAGAACATTCCGATCGTCAATGGAACCCATCTGTACTGGGCATTCGGAAGGGACCAGGACAAGAAAAAGACTGCTTGATTTGATTTAATTTTGTTGAGAGTTTATTCTAATTTATTGATTATTTACTTGTTTCCCTAGTCAAGGGACGAATCCAAGTACAATGGATGTCATTAATAAAGAGTTCTATGATTTGTTCCTCCCTCCAGTTCCTAACTTCCAATTTTCAAATTTCAAACTTCAATCCGATCAATCATTGGCTCTTCAGCAGCGGAGCCTGGCACAAAAAAACAAGGCCACATGTTCGCACATTTCGATTTTAGAATGAAAGGTCACCGAAGCGGTTTGACACTCGAAAGATGGATGAGGGCAGCAGAACACAGTGATGAAGCAAAGAGAAATGAGAGTTGACACATTCCTGAAAAGAGTGTACCATTTCTTAAAGGAACTTTGACAAATGACAAGAGAAACCGAAATTAGAAACCTTTCCAGTGATATGATTGGTCAAGGACTGGAGCTCTAAGGACCTGAAGAGTGCTTGGGAGATCTATACTTCAGACACGCATGATCCTGCTTTTTTTCCCGAAACTCACGTCTGGCTGCAAGTTTCAAAGCTCATGATACCCGACACCTTCCCAGCCCTGCCACATCATAACATGCCCCCAGAACCACTTCCATCAACCCTGCTCCCCCTTTCTACCCGACCGCCAACAAACTTGGCGGCAATTCCGCGGCCCCCAACTCATCTATCTCTATCAGTTGACAATTGTGCCAAATAGCTCTTCTTCTCCCGGGAGCAGGGTCCTTCTCTCCGCCCGCCTTCTCTCTTCCCCTCCTCCTATCCCACCTGCAATGTCCTACGGCGCCCCCTTTGACTGAGCAGGAGAGGACACTTCTTGTTACCTTTCACATGTTTCTCTTTTCCTTCGATTCGCGCTCTTTCGTGTTGGAAGTGACTAATCTCTTCGGCTCATAACTCCAGAATCACCTAATAAAAACCGCCTTCTCCTTCCCCCGATTTCATGCTACTTTGCTATTCTCTTTCCCCCGAAACTCTTTTTTCTCTTCGAATGACTCATCTCCTTTTCTCTCCGCCCAGCCCCAATCCTTCGAGAACATCAATCCATCTTGCAGATCATACCGACTTTCCCGTCCATGATCCTCTTATCAGCCCTCTTACTTTTACTCTTTGGTTGTGCTGCGGTCAGTGGACAGCAACTGCTCTCGAATCCGAGATGCAACCATTGGCCAGACCGTGGCACGTGTGAGCTCAGTTTCGACGTGAAATGGTACTACGACCGGTACGATCATCGGTGTCGGCGTTTCTTCTACGGAGGATGCGAGGGAAATGAAAACAGATTCGATACTCTTGAAGGTGATTCCTGGAATGGTTGGGTCCTTGGTAACCTTGCGAGCTTCCAGAATGTTCTTCTCAATGCAGCTACCAGGAACCGACAAACAGAGACAGATGCTTCCAGCCTCATGATCCAGGGCACTGCCACGCGGACATCGAACGATGGTTCTTTGATCAGGATAAGAAGCAATGCGTGTGTTCGTGGTGGTCTGGATGCGGTGGCAACTCGAACATCTACTACTCCTACAATCACTGTATGCTCATTTGCGGGGACTACGCTGAGCACGGGCCGGGAATTGATGAGAAGTACTGGGGACGACAGATGAACAGATCCATGTCTGCAGAATCGGTGAACGTGTTCAATAACCCGACAGGAACCTTTAACCGATTCTCCGAGGAACCCTATCCAGTTCAAGTTCCGATTGATAACTCGTACTACAATCATCCGAAGACTTTTGGTTATCCAGGTGACTGGAACAATCAACTTCTCACTATCAATATCAGTCATAGTGACGATGGACCAGTAAGTGAGATTCTGGTTCAGATAGCATTCCTTCTTTCAGAGTTACTTCCATGCCGCTCCAGCGGTCTCTGTGCCATTTCAGATGCAACAAACCTACAAAGCAGACGGCTTGACCATCCATCGCTTCGACTCGGAGCCCCGACAGATGCAAGAGATCGATCAGAACACAAACTGGCAGATCCAAGAGCAGCAATCAGTACATCAGAATGGACAACTGAAAAGGAGATTTAAGATTCAAAAGAAGAAGATTCCTCCGAGGATGATCCATCTGGGTCCAAGGCCCAACAGTCAGTCGAATGCCTATAAGATTCAATTGGATGGAGACAATGCGGAAGCGAATCGGCCCGTGCAGTATCAAGTCGTTCGGGAGCCAGGTATCAGCAGCTTCTTATCTGATAAAGTTATCAATGTGCTTCCAGACAACAACCACTTTCAACAACATCATCAAATATCACAGGCGCTGCAGGAGGAAGCCGAGGAGACGCAGAGACGAATCCACGAGACGATGCGACGCAATTACTATGAGCAGGCGAGGTATCAAAGGCCGCCGGTTCAGATGCCTCCCACTCCGCCCCCGCAGCAGGCAGCCAGCGAGAACTACCATCCGGACCTGGTGAACCAGTTCAGATCGCATCTGGATGAACATGAGAAGGCGTTGAGGAAGAAGTTGGAGGCACAGTTCCCGGATCATGTGATCACTCTGATTCCGCATATTGAGACTGTCAGACATCCGGATGGAAGGAATGTGGTCCGGCAGAGGATTCAGTGGACGGCTCATCCAAAGGGAATGAACGTTCCACAACATCAAGTACCGATGATTCCAGTTGTGCCAGTGGCTCCAGTGATCCCATTTGTTCAAACCACTCCAGAACCCTATGTTCCCGAAGTTCCCTCTACCCCCGAAGAACCAGAAATCCCGACTAGCACCACAATGTCTCCGCATGAAATCGCTCGCTTGAAGCATGAAGAAATGCAGAAAAAGTATGAGGAAGAGCTCAAAGCGAGACAAGAAGAGCAGAAGAAGCAGCAGGAGGAACACCGAAAAAAGATGCAGGAGATGAAGGCGAATCAGCAGAGGGAGCGAGAGAGGATGATGGCCGAGAGGGAGAAGATCGAGCAGGAGAGACGGATGCAGTACGAGAACGAGATGAGGCAACGGGCGATGGAGTACAAGGCCAGGATCCGGATGACCACGACACCGACACCGACAACTACCATCGAGACGACGGCGGAGGAGATGGTCTACCCGACGGTTCCGATCCGAGAAGTAGTCTATGATGCGAATGTCCGAAGACCGATCCCGACTACCAAGTCAATTGCGGAACCAGTGGAGCACTTCAGACCGATCATCGAGAATGTCACCCCTGCTCCGCTGAGCCTGGAGGACATCATTGCGATGGATAACCAGAGATCAGACTACGACGACGAGTACGACGTGCCAATGGACTTCCCGGACACCGAGGCGCCACCACTGACCACCAGAGCCCCGGTTAGACAGACCCCAGTGGTTCACAACCCGGCACCGCATCCGAAGGCACCGGTTAACGGAGGAATGTCTCCGATTGTGCTGCCTCCGAACAGTGGAAGTGAGTTTGAAAAGGTTTGATGCCTGGAATGAATGAGTTGTTCTTCTCAGAAAAGTCGCGATTGTTCTCCCCGATTTCCAGTGAAGAATACACACAGGAAGTCGACTTCGACCCGTATGTCGACTTTGTCATGTGAGAGAAACCACCCATACATTAGAATATTCTTGTGTTACGTGTACTCTTCAATATCCCTGTGCAAACCTGGTGCCAGCGGCACGTTAATAACTATTTCCTAATTGGTTCTTTTCTATACTTCCTTTAAAATCATATTTTGTGCATTTTTTCAATAAACGCATATGTTCTGGCTCCGCCCACTCCTCTTTTCCTGATAACACCTCGACATTTTCTGCAGCAGACACTCTCCGCCGCGGCCTCGGCCAGACCACAAAACTTTACAGCCGTTTGATTTATTGGCTCCTTGTGGCCATCTGCCGGTCACGGGAGCATTCTTCCCTTCCATCGGCTCCTTCTTTCCTTCCATTCCCAATCTCTTTTTCCAGATGAACTTGCTGTTGACAGTGCTCGTCTCGCTTCTTGCCGCCGTCTCGGCTGGTGAGCACAACACGGTGAACACGTGGGGAGGAGTGTTGCAGTACGACGAGGACTGGGGATACGTCGACATCAGAGCCAATGCTCACACCTTCTGGTGGCTCTATGCCGTGAAGCCAGTTGATCCAAACAGACCTCTGTTCGTCTGGCTCCAGGGAGGACCTGGATCTTCTAGTTCTGGATTCGGAAACTTTGAGGAGACCGGACCGAAGACTTTGAATGGAACTGACAACCCGGCCACGTGGCTCCAAGTCGCAGACATGGTCTACGTGGACAATCCGGTCGGAGCCGGCTTCTCGTACGTCGACGACAAGTCCGCCTACACCACGGAGATCACCCAAATCGGAAAGGACCTTCTCGCGTGGCTCCGTCGCTTCCTGGCCCTCCACTCCGAGTACCGCACCCGCCCGTTCTACATTTTCTGCGAGAGTTACGGAGGTAAAATGAGCGCGCAGTTTGCGAAAGTCATCACTGATGTGAGTTCGTAAAGATGATTTTAGTGGTGAATGATAATTTGCAGGCCGTCAAGGAGGGAAGTTTGACTTTGAACTTCCGTGCCGTTGCCCTCGGAGACTCATGGATTTCTGCGATGGACTATGTGAACACGTGGGGACCGTACCTGTACGCCAATGTGAGTAACCTTCTAAAGTACATCACTTTGTCCCATTCTGACCGGTTTCGTAGCTGACAATTCGTCAGAACTGATAACTGATAAGGAGATTAGCGGGCACACGTACAACACTGAAACGTTGCAGTCCTTCCTCGATGACCATCAACTGAAGACAGTAAATGCTGAGGCAGCCAAGTGCCAGGCTCTGGTGGACCAGCAGAAGTGGCAGCAGGCCACGAATTGCTGGGGAAACATGGAGAACCTGATCAGTCTCGAGACGAACGACGTCTCCTGGTACAACATTCTGAAGAAGGGCAGCACTGACGACTGGAGTTCCACCTCGGCAGCCATCAGATCCAATAGAGTCATGACCCCGACTCGCAGACTTTATAACAAGTTTGTGCAGCCACAAAACGATGATACCCTGTCGAGTTATATGGATACCGTGGTCCGCAAGAAGCTCGGAATCATCCCGGACAAGGTGAAGTTCGGAGGACAAGCCGGAGACGTGTTCAACTACCAAGAGGGAGACTTCATGACTCCGATCTGGGGAACAGTCGATCAGCTTCTGAAGGACGGATACAACGTGGTGGTGTACAACGGAAACGAAGACTTGATCTGCAATACGATGGGAACCGCCGCCTGGGTGAACAGGCTCACTTGGGACGGGGCCAGTGCCTTCAATTCGACCACCAGACACTCCTTCAAGACCGCTTCGTTCCCATTGGCCGGATATTACAAGACACACAAGAACTTGCAGTTCTGGTGGATTCTCCGCGCTGGACACATGGTGAGAACAGGCTGCTCGGGATAATGACTGATTGGTTGTTTCAGGTCGCCTACGACACTCCGGAATCCGCCATTTACATGCTCAAGGCTGTTGTGAAACAGTATAACTCGTAACTCAATCAAACTTTTCTGTATTTATGTGATAAAATAACCTGATTATACGCGAAGAACGCATTTCGGGTTGGCAATAGAATCCATGACCTGGATCTACTTAAACGCCTGTTCGAATCTTCTGGATCGTTTTTCTTTATTGAATGTTGTTTTATCAATGGTTCGATGTTTTCTCAATTTATTAACCAGATAGAATTAAAAAGGAGAAACAACTGGGTGCAATGACTATACCGAATATAAGGGAGGGATTATTCGGGTGGGAAGACATGGAAAAACGTGAGACAAATGAGGTAATGACAAAGAACGGGATCCGAATTTCAGAACACATTTTGGGGTGGGATGGAACATGAATGGAACGGGTAAAACTGGGGGTGACAGAATGTGGAATGCGTTTTTTTTTTGGTTGGAAACTGTCGGTTTTCCGATATTTTCAAAGTTTTTGCCGGCTTTTTGTGGGACCAAAGAGCTACGAGAAAGTGTAATTTTTGAATAAAAAAAAATAGTGTTACTTCAGTTGTCGAGAAAGATAAACAAGAGAATCGATAACTAACGATAATTCAGATGGTCTGCGGAGCCTCCTCTTTCTAGTGCTCGCTGGCTTCCAGTCCGTTAGTGGCTTGCAGATCAACCAATTTCACGGTTGACACGTCACTGGGCGGCGCACGGTTCGCAATCTCCGGTACCATCTCGACGACTGGCTCCTCAAGAGTGTCATCGCGAGTCTTCTTCGCCAATGGTGGAGTTGTTTCGTCACCTACTCGCCTGCATCTCCACGTTCACTTTGAATCGCTGAATCTCGTTGGTCAAGTCCAAGTTCTTGGCATGCTCCGCGAACTCCAATCCGATGAACCAGACCGTGATGCGGGTGTTGTCCTGTTTCACGTCAAACTTGGCATTCGGCGATGGCTTATGCTTGTTAGGGTCGTTATGGGCGATGAGGATGTCTTGGTTACGCTCGAGACTTTGGACCAGAAGACGGATGCGGGACTCGAGGAATCCACCGTAGTTCAACTCTTCTTCCTCGTTCGGAGCAGCCATGATGAGAGCTGGAAATAGGTTTTATCAGGAACGTTGAACGAAAAGAACTCACCAATGAAATGCTTATAGCGACTGAAGAAGTTGACTTCTTCGAACAGAGCCTCCCACTGGGATTTTCCCTCGGTGATGTCTCGACAGATCTCAAGAGCTTCCTTCATCTCGTTGTGAATGACTTGGGCAGCGGAACGAGTCAGGTTGTGAGTCGAGTTCTGCTCCGGGAATGCGGGTGTGATAATCGGCATCAAGTGGAAACGATCCGAGTTTCTTCGTCTAGGATCCCAGACCAGGTCGCAGAGAGTCGGCATGTCGTCTCTGTGGCTTATCTCCTTCAGAAGCACTGGATGCGGAAAAGTCCACGTCGTGAATATAAAGAACATCTTCTGGACTAGCTTTGCTGGACTCGCGTTCGTGTAGAGCTGACACGTGCGAGCGACGAGGATGGCCCACGTGATACCTCCGAAGAATCCCATCGAATTCGAGTAGATTCCGTGGTTCTTTGCCCAAAGTTTGATGGCTCGGAGAGCAACACAGAACGACTTCTGGTTTGGCACAAGCTTAAGCAATTGCTCAGCAACTCTGCATCCGTTGAGCGATCTGATGCTCTCCTGATCCAGATTCTTGAGCAACAAGTCCTCGGAGAGCTCCTGCGTGTCCGGAACTTCCTTCAGAGCAAGCCTCGCGAACAGAATATCGAGCTCCACTCCGGAATATTTCAGCTTCATGACCGGCACGAATGCCTCCTCGACAGCGTGCAGTTCAGTGACATTCGGGTCCTGGTTGAGCATTTCCTTGAACGAGGTGAAGAAGTCCGATCGGTCGATGTGACGTGGAACCACGCACAACGTATCGATATCGGCGCCCGAACTGTGCACACCAAGACGGTACGATCCGAAAGTGAACAGCTTTCCTCCGGCATTCGCTCCGTCTCCACTCGGAATCTGAAAGAGACTTTCAGATGACTGAAACATGCGGAAGTTTGCTCACCTTTGCGGCGGTCACCAGTTTCACCCACTCCTTGACCAGCTTGTTCAGACTTCGAAGCACCTCCATCCGCTGCTGCGTCTCCTCCTTCGGCTCATAACTGTTCTGAGCTTTCAGCGAGTTGCACAACGCATCCGTCAGAGCGAGTTCTTTCCTGTCTGGAAAGTTGGTGGAGATGGGCTGCGAGACACCCAATCGCGGAGTTCCATCAAGCTCCGCAAGCGACATTGTGATTATTATTCTGAAAGTATATTGACTGAAAGTTTTCGTGTTCTGGCGCCAGAAGCAGAGCATATGGATATAAACGTATCAATAAGGCGTTTGGGTAGATTTCCGACGTGTTCGTCGGAAAATGCAATTTTTGAGAGCGTCATAAAATCGGGTAAGTTTCAAAAATCCGGGGCACAAAATTGGTATCGAGGAAATCATGGAAATAGATTTCTAGGCAACGAACCAGTTCATGCAAGAGGATCAATCAGTTAAAGATAGCTCCTCCTTGGTTCAGCTTGAATACGATTCCCTCACACTGAAAATTACAGTTTAGTTTCGAAAATCAAAGATGTTGAGGTGAGTAGCCGAGCAATAAGACGAGAAATAGAAGGTTCATCTGAAGATGAAAGAGTTGGGCAGTATGAGAGAGTGCAGACAGCGAGGATGGAGAGAGAGCACGGAGCAGAGTGCACCGGCGTCGTCAAGACGACAAGTCTCATTCAGTTGATGAAACAATCTCCCGGTCTTCATAGTTTCCGCATAGTTTCAGTTTCTTTGGCTTATCTTGATATTTCGATTTCTTTTTTTTTCAATATTTTTTCCAAGTTTTCTCGGATAGTTTTTTATTTTGTTTTGTACTCGCTAATGAACTGAAGGTTCCGCTGATCACTAGCTTCCTTCTAGTTTTCAGAAACTAGGACACTGGATCAGCCAATGGCGCGTCAAGAAAGAGAAATCGAAGAAAGGTGCACACTGTGGCTGATCTGGTGCCCTAAATTCTGAAAACTGAAAGAGGGCGAGTTGTGAAAAGAATCTCCAGTAAGTGCAGCTACAAAACAGAAAATGAATCTCAAGAACCCGCAAAGAGTGCGTTGGTTGGCAGGAGAAATATAACCTGGATTTGCAACCGTATGCGAAGTTTTCATTTATTGAATGTTGTTCCAGCAACCGCTTGATGTCTTCTCAGTTTATTAGCCAGTTAGAACAAAAAAAAGCAAAAACAATTGAGAGAAATGAATATACCGAATATAAGGGAGGGAGAAATTGGGTGAGAAGACATCGGAGAACGTAAGACAAATGAGGCGGTGACATAGAACGGGATCTGAATTTCAGAGCACGTTTCGGGTGGGAAGGAACATGAATGGAGCGAGTAAAACTGGGGGAGACGAAAATATGGGTGACGAAAAGTGGAATGCGTACGATTTTTTTGGTTGGAAACTGTCAGTTTTCCGATATTTTCAAAGTTTTTGCCGGTTTTTTGTGGGTCACGAGAAAGTGTAATTTTTGTGTACAAAACTAGTGTTATTTGAGATTTTGAAGAGAAAAAGGCTAGGTAATGAGGGAAAAAGAGACGAACGACGAAACAGTAAATACAAGTAAATAAGTCTAAAAAGCATGGTTCCGAAGCGAAACAGATAGAAGGCGAGAGGGAGAAATGTGAATTTGAATGTTTTTGGAAGACAGAAAGCCACTGTGGGCTCTTGGATCATATAAATTAAAGAAAGTAATAGGGAAAACAAAACGAAAACTAACAAACGACGGAAATAGTACAATCGGATGGGATAAAAGAATACGTTTCTTAAATAAAAAAGGTCTGTAGAAAGATGAAATGCATATTCGACTGATTTTTTGTGGATTTTGTTATGCGTTTTTCTTGGGAAAGAAGTAGTCTATCCCGATTGCGAATATTCTGATGATTATTACCTTATTATTTTACAACGGAAAAGGAGAAAATGCTGCGATTAAACGGACGGGGCTTCTGCATTTTGGTGACCTGTACTCGGATACTTGTAGTTATGCTCGGGAACTTGAATTTCTGAGAATAAGAACATTTTGACGATAAAAAGAGATTAGAGAACTTACAGTAATTCAGACGGTCTGCGGTACCTCCTCCATCTTGTGCTCGCTGGCTTCCAGTCCGTTAGTGGCTTGCATTCTCTCGGTCTCTCTCTGCAGATCGACCAGTTGCTGGGTTGACACGTCACTGGGCGGCGCACCGTTTGCAACCTCTATTATCATCTCGACGACTGGCTCCTCGAGAGTATCGTCGCGAGTCTTCTTCGCCGACGGGGGAGTTGTTTCGCCAGCAGTCGACGTCGAGGCAGAACCGTCTATTGGCTCCATTTCCGCGGAACGCTTGCGACGGACGGGAGTAGTTCCGTTGGTCGTGGAATCAGCCTCCATCGTAGTGGACAGAGGGGTTGACGGGGCCACGGTGCTGGTCGGAGTCGTCGGCACCGAGTTGGTACTGGCGGTACGGGTCACAGTGCCTTTGGCAGCGATTGGAGTCGTCGGAGCCAGCTTTTTCCAGCGGCGACCACGACGAAGATCAGCAACGGATATGACTTGATGCAAGTGGCTCCTCTTCACGTAGAACATGTCGATCTGAAAAATGACGAAGTGCAATCAAATTTTAGAAAACAGAATTTTTACCTGAACTTGGCTGTTCGGTCCAATGCCCTTTACATTAGTCGCTTGCATCTCCACGTTCACTTTGAATCGCTGAATCTCGTTGGTCAAGTCCAAGTTCTTGGCATGCTCCGCGAACTCCAATCCGATGAACCAGACCGTGATGCGGGTGTTGTCCTGTTTCACGTCAAACTTGGCATTTGGTGATGGCTTGTGCTTGTTAGGGTCGTTGTGGGCGATGAGAATGTCTTGGTTACGCTCGAGACTTTGGACCAGAAGACGGATGCGGGACTCGAGGAATCCACCGTAGTTCAACTCTTCTTCCTCGTTCGGAGCAGCCATGATGAGAGCTGGAAATAGGTTTTATCAGGAACGTTGAACGAAAAGAACTCACCAATGAAATGCTTATAGCGACTGAAGAAGTTGACTTCTTCGAACAGAGCCTCCCACTGGGATTTTCCATCGGTGATGTCTCGGCAGATCTCAAGAGCTTCCTTCATCTCGCCTTGGATGACCGCTGCAGTCGAACGAGTCACGTTGTGAGTCGAGTTCTGCTCCGGAAACGCCGGTGTGATGATTGGCATAACGTGGAACCGATCCGAGTTCTTTCGTCTCGGATCCCAGACCAGCTCGCAGAGAGTCGGCATGTCGGTTCTCTCGTTGTTCAACTCCTTCAGAAGTACTGGATGCGGCCAAGTCCACGTCGAGAATATGAAGAACATCTTCTGAACCAGCTTCGATGGACTCGCGTTCGGGTATAGCTGACACGTGCGAGCGACGAGGATTGCCCACGTGATACCTCCGAAGAATCCCATCGAATTCGAGTAGATTCCGTGGTTCTTTGCCCAAAGTTTGATGGCTCGGAGAGCAACACAGAACTCCTTCTGGCGGGGCACCAGCTTAAGCAACTGCTCGGCAACTCTGCATCCATTGAGCGATCTGATACTCTCCTGATCCAGATTCTTGAGCAACAAGTCCTCGGAGAGCTCCTGCGTGTCGGGAACTTCCTTCAGAGCAAGTCTCGCGAACAGAATATCGAGCTCCACTCCGGAATATTTCAGCTTCATGACCGGCACGAATGCCTCCTCGACAGCGTGCAGTTCAGTGACATTCGGGTCCTGGTTGAGCATTTCCTTGAACGAGGTGAAGAAGTCCGATCGGTCGATGTGACGTGGAACCACGCACAACGTATCGATATCGGCGCCCGAACTGTGCACACCAAGACGGTACGATCCGAAAGTGAACAGCTTTCCTCCGGCATTCGCTCCGTCTCCATTCGGAAGCTGAACGAGACTTTCAGAAGTTTAAAGCATGCGAAAGTTTGCTCACCTTAGCGGCGGTGACCAGTTTCACCCACTCCTTGACCAGCTTGTTCAGACTTCGAAGCACCTCCATCCGCTGCTGCGTCTCCTCCTTCGGCTCATAACTGTTCTGAGCCTTCAGAGAGTTGCACAACGCCTCCGTCAATGCGATGTCCTTGGCCTCTGGAAAGTTGGTGGAGATGGGCTGCGAGACACCCAATCGCGGAGTTCCATCAAGCTCCGCAAGCGACATTGTGATTATTCTGAAAATTGGAACAAATGATTTGGGCAGAAAGTTGGAAGATTTATTTGAAAATTGGAAAGAAACCGAACCAAGTCATGCAAGAGAATCGATCAGTTCCCGATGTCTCGTTCCCTTTCTCTCCTTCTTTCTTTCTTCCTCGGTTCAGCTTGAATACGATCCCCTCGCACTGAAAATCACAATTTAGTTTCGAAATTCAACGATATTTAGGCGAATAGAGAATAGACAAAGAAACGAATGCAGAGAGAAAACGGTATCGATAAAATCAGAGAGCCACGTGTTTCATCCCTTCACACAGAAACCACATTTAAAAAAAAAACTGAAAAAGCCGGAGAAACACCGGGCACGAGGACGAGAAACGGAAGGTTCCCCTGTAGATGAGAGATTTAGAAAATGTGAGAGACTGCAGACAGCGAGAATGGAGAGAGAGAACGGGCCGGGGAGCGCCGAGAGACCTCCCCGATCGATGCAGAGGGTCGTCAAGACGGAGAAGCAGTCACAGCGTGGTTTCAAGACGCCAGAAGAGCAGAGAAAATGAAGAAAAGGACTGGAAGGGGACAAGGCGAATCAAATTTGGGGCAGGGAACAGGAAAAAACAAGTGGCGATGTTCAGGGAGTGCAGGGATTGCATCACGTGTTATCGTGCACTTTGAACATAAACATATGGTTGGAATCGGAGGAAATTCAGTGACCAACCACTTGCATGACGTCGGTTTCGAGAATTGAGTAAATAACGAAACATGAAAGTTTTCCAAAAGAACAACTGGAAAACGGCGAAAAGAGATGAGCCAGCTATCCGCATGACAACTCGTGAGAGCCGACAAATGGGAAGATATGTTCGGTTTCGGCCGTAAAAACGTCCACGTGACAGAGAGATAGAGGGTCGAACAAAGGAAGAGAGAGGAACAGAGAACTTTCGAAAAGAAGGGAGAAGCATTACAATTCTAACCTCTAATTTGAACTGTACGGCGCTTGACTGGGGGGACGATTCTTAAAAAGCGAACGTAGGAATTCAAAGATTGGAGAAAAAGAGAGAGCAGAAATGGAGGAAAAAAGTGACGTTCTTTCTCGATTTCCGCTTCGGTTGTGGGAAAATCTGAACATATTGATAGGGAGAAAAGAGGAAACAAAGCGGGACTGTGGTCACATGCGAAGATGTTCACTAAAACTATGTAAGAAAAGGGAGAATGATGCGGGGGAGGATGGAGATGAAATGGGGAATCTGCAGAGGAATTAGGAGAACGTAATTTAAAATAATTCGAATAGGAAATGTCAATAGATCAAAACAAAATGTAAAAAGGAAAGAAAAGAAGGGGGAATAGTCGAATTGTTCGTTGATTTGACTGGGGAAGAGAAGATAAGTGAAAAGGAAAGTGAGCTGTTACACAGGAAGCACCAATCAAAGAAAGTGCTCGCCGAGAACGGGTGCGGACGCCAGCTTTCAGTTTTTAATCCTTCAGATGGAAAGCTATAAAAGAGTAAGCGAGCGCCATTCGTATGACGGCGGCGCGTGCGCAAACGACAAAAGTGCGTCAGCAAGCAACGAAAAGACACGGAAAGGGGGAAGACGATAAATCTCCGAACGAAACGGGAAGATCAGGGGCATTGGGAATGGAACATTCAATGTTTATTGGCTTTCATCTCATGGGAATATTACGGGAAACTGATTAGACGAATCGACCATATGAAGAAAAGAGAGCGAAGGTTTTAATACTGACAACAAAACAAAAAAAGGGGTTGAAATTGATGAGATTCTTGGAGAAAACAGGGTTGTAGAACAAATGAACGTCTGAACCCAATGAATGCCGGGGCAGTAAAATGCGATTGAAAGGAATTTAGCAACGATGATCCGAGTGAAATCAGGAAAAGTAAATGGAAGAGGTTGTGAAGGGAATGAAGCGGTGTTCAGAAGGATTACTAGCTTGAAGAGGAGGATGTGGATGGTCTCTGAAAATATAGGATTAGCTTAACATTATAAACGAATCCTTACGTCATTGTCATGAGCCGCTTTTACGTAGTTGCGAATCGTATCCTGACGCTCTTTCTGAAAAAAACGTGACACTCGAGTGTAGTGCGTGGTAGTTCCACAATCTTGAGGACTCGTCAGATTGGATATTGTGGAGCAGGGAAAGTACAAATGACGTCGTCATCGAAAGTAAATCAATCCAATGAAACTAGAACAAAATCGGGAGGAGGATCCGGATCGACATCGCAAGAAGATACGAAAAATGGATCGAACGAGACGGGAACGACTACAGTTTCAGAGCCGCCAGTACCCATAAAGGTGACGATGAAACCGGTTGTTAGGAAATTGGGGAAACTTTAGAAAGCATCTGCAACCACGAACATGAACTACGATCTCAGAGACCGGATGGTCAGTGTGACAAATCTAGCTCTCGAAAATATGGGTCTCGATACGAAAATGGAGGGACCCACGTGGACTTCGAGATGGGAAGCTATCGTGGCATCGCTTTCGTTCGTCATTTGCTCTAACAACTTCTGGTTCTTTCCATTTCTCTGCGGTTATTATGGAGGATGGTTCCCTTATCAATTCTCACTTTGCTTTCTACTGATCGCCGTACCTCTCCTGTACATGGAAATGGCTCTAGGACAATACGCTTCGGCGTCTCCACTATCAGTTTTCTCTAGAATGGTGCCTGCGATGGCAGGATTGTCAGCAGGAATGAGCTTCATTCTCGTGTTCAGGTTTCCAGAAAACCAACAATGATCGAGAACCGAAGCATTTTGCAGAACGATCAGCATGTCTGTTTGGGCCATCTACGACCTTACCATCACCGCGTATGCCTCTCAATCTGCATGGTCTACTGCCCCCTGGCTTGCGTGTGGCAAAAACGACACTCATTGCATCAACTACAAGCTTTCCAACTGTACGTGGGCATCTCCCGGATTTTCTAGCGATTGTGACCATTATATGACGAATTTGATTGCGACTCGAGGGATTCAGCAGAGAAAGTCACCATTCATGGCTTTTGTCCAAGGAGTTCTGTTCAAGGTGCTATAAGTGAGATGGAATGGGCGAGCAATTTCATGCATTTCAGAGAAGCATAATCCAATCCGATTGGGGATTGCCGAGTGCGGTATCTGCTGGATGTTCTGTGACTCTTTGGATTCTCATTGGCATTGTTTCGATTGGCGGGTCGAAAGTTCTCGGACGAAGTGGTATCGTACCTCTTTTTCTCCTACTGGTTGGAACGATGATGCTGCTTTCCTACGGAATTTCTTTCGATGACACAATTAATGTGATAACTTCCTTCTTCTATCAGAAAGAAGCTCACAACGACACGTGGATGTGGGTTTGGTCGTGGGCCGACGCTGCAGCTCATGCTCTTCGATCTTTGAAGTGAGAATACTTGGAAACTGAGAAACGGGGTAATGCGATTTCAGCGTTGGATGCGGCGGAATCCAAAAGTTTGCATCCTTGAACAAATTCAACAACAAAATCCACCAAGATGTTCTCGTAATCAGCGTCGTGTCCTACTTGTTCTACATGTGCACCGGGATATTTTCTTTCATGTACATGGCCGAACTGGGGAGATTTTATTATCCCGATCTGGATGCGAGCGAACGAGTCGAACTTTACACGTCGCCAGTGCTAATCGAAGTAGTGATTTCCGAGGTTCACAGATAAGCAACCCAACCTCAAATCATCCTTCGAATTTAGATTCTGACAACTTTCCGACTTGGTTCATTCTGGGTCTTCCTATTCTGGCTGACTCTAGGCATAAGCAGTATCCAAGGGATCGCAAGCTACATTTGGGTTATCAGTTCAATGGTCATCGAGAGAATCAACGGCAGCCGCCGGAAGTACGGACAACCTCTGGCCAGTTGGCACAAACGCGCTGTGATTCTGAGTATCATGTGCCTCACAGGACTCGTCTCTAGTCTTCCATTTCTTGGAAACGGTAGAGAACACTATCAGAGAACTTAATAACAGAAAGTTCAGGAGGAATCAACTTGATGAGCAGCATCGAGAACTTTTCATCTTACGGGACCCTCTTCATTGGATTTATCGAAATAATCACCGTTTCGTATCTGTACGGCTTCAAACGATTCTCGGTGTAAGTTCTGATTACTTGTGTGCAATTAATTTCACAAAATAGGAATATTCGTGCCATGATCGGAGGACGCGGTCCTCCAAACATCTTCTGGTGGCTCAACTGGCTTGTTATCAGTCCAGTTCTTCTACTCCTAGTATTCGGATGCGTCGTAGCCACTTTCGGTCATCGGAAAGCGTTTATCCAAGATTCATGGGTTGTGGAAGCAGTCGGATACCTGCTCCTCGTCATGCCGATCATATTCGTTGTGTTCTATTTTATCAGGGAGGACTGTGATCGGAGAAAGAACATGGAGCCATTTGTGGTTAGAAGACAGTAGGAATACCGACGACTAGATTTCTTTTCTAGGTTATGCTACGTGCTACTGGCGATTGGGGACCAATGAACGCGGATGACAGGAAGAAAGCACTCAAATGTGAAAGACAACTGCGAGTCAGATATTGAACTTTCTTGATTGGTTTTGAATAAAACTGTTCCCCTAACCTCATGCAAACAGAGCGATGTCGGCGAGTACGGATGGGCACATTGAATGACTTTGTTGGAGAGATTCGAATCGTAGTCGTGGGGCAGTGTCATCTGAGTTTCATAACTGTATAGTCACGTCTGAATGCATTCCCACCTCTTCGCCAGCTAGAATGTCTCTCCGAGCCATGATGAACATTTCCATTCGCTGATGAAGGATCACATAACGGATGACACAGTTCGGCAGGCAGTTTCTGCGGATCGCTTTCAGCTCGTCAGTCGAATCACTCAAATCGATGCAGATGTCATACTTGTCGTAAACCTTCGGGGCTTCTTCTTCGTCGTCAGAATAGTATTTGGGGTCCGGTCTGAAGAAATCACATCGGAATGGTGCTTAAGGCTGTTGACTCACTCGTATGCGTGCTTTTTATCCGAACTCTCGAATCGTTGCCGTTTTCGCTGCAGATATTGATCCGAGTTTCGCTTTCGTTTCCGAGTTTCGCTTGACACTGAAAAAACAACAGATGATTTAATGGATAGATGAAACTGATTTGTACCGATGACATCATAATGGAAGAAGTCGTTCTGGAGGCCTTCGTAAAGAATGTGGTTCTTGCGCATCACTCCACACTCTCTCCCACACTCGCCGGGCGTAGTGAGCAGGACCGGACACGGAGCAATGAATGATCCTCGTTGAATGTTTCGAATCGCGTACAGTCCGAACCGAGAAGTGTTGGGGAACACATCACGCAACGGGGGAAGAGGCAGAACTTGGGCGCACCGGTTCTGATCCCGGCAGCTCTGACCTGCGTACGTTAGAATCTGAAATAAAACTATTTAACTGCTGAAAAACGAAAAAGTATCCTACCTTTGCGGCACTGATCGAGTCTCCAAAAAATCTGAGCAGCTTTCTCACTTCCGGAGACATTCGGGTGACGCAAAACTGTTTGAGCTCTTTCTGCATTAGTAGCGGTTATGAATGTTGACGCTTGAAGATTGTCTTACGTCGTCAACAAAAACGTCATCAATTTCGCCATTGAAGTCTTCTTCTGTGACCAGGAACATTGAATGAGCAGTGAACGTGTCCGAAGTAGCTGAAAATATGAAAAAGTTTTCTTCTTTGAGATGACCGCTCACTCCCATCGGAAGAGTCCGACGTTCGGGCGCTTTGATTGTCTCCCCCACTCGAAGACGTGTCATCGTTGGCAGGCGACACTTCCGGCGACTTCTGCGACGGATCACCGTTTTCCTCGTTCATTCCGGCCGGCGGAGAACTAGAAAACCGCGAGAAACGCGAGAAAAACGAGGAAAGAAACTGAACAGGAACATTCCAGAAATTCGCGCCGCGCATCATTTCTGCGAACACCGTCACGCGAAGATGCACGAGTCGTACTGCTACCGTAATCCCGTTCAACAATCCAACTGGAACATCGAAAAAAGAAAATAATCAGAAAAAAGTAAAAAAGATTTCTAAAAAATTCATAGTATGAACCGATCCGAATAAAATATGCCAACTTTTGTTTGGTACACTTGCAGATTTACGGGGCTACGAAACATCTTCGCCGAGCGAGCCAAATCCACGTGTAAGGTCACGCGAAAAACAATATTGAACGGGATTGTTCTTTTCTCGCGTGAAAAAAATACGTGGATTCCGTGTGGGACTAGTTCCACGCGCAACTCTGTAATTCGAATTAATTCAACAATTTTTTTGAGATGCAACAATAATAGTGCTCAACTTCCGATTATTTGAAAGATTGTGAGTTTTCCTCTGTTTCCTAATCACTTTTTGATCTTCTGAATATGACTGTCTAAAGTTCAAAAGTTCGGCTTTTCAACTTGAAATTTGTCAACAATCTAGCACCAAAAGTTTTGCACCTAAAATAATTTTTTTCACGGCTGTTTTATTATCGTTGCATCCGAAAGTTGCCGCTCGCATTCAAAATTTCAAATTGGCGCACACGGTCTCTCGCAGCAAAAACTACAGTAAGACGAGCATTTTTCAGTGATTTTGGGCTGTGTTTTACTGAATTTTTGTCAGAAAATGCGAAAAATGCTATAATGCATTCAAAAACAGTATGAAAAACTCAAAATTAGCCAGAAAACACTGAAAAATACACGTCTTACTGTAGTTTTCGCTGCGAGATATCGTGCGCCAATTTGAAATTTTGAATGCGAGCGGCAACTTTCGGATGCAACGATAATAGAAGGTCTAATAAATTAAAAAAAAATGGAACGTTTTTTTTCGGAATTCAGTACTTTTTAGTCAGGTTTTCATGAGAAATGCGTAACGGACCAATTTTTCAGCGGGTCTCGTAGCGAAAAGCGGTAAAAACGTGATGCGTCTTTAAAAAAAAAACTACGGTATTTCATGCATTTCGAGTAAACTTCGTGGGTGGTCACCGTTTTTTTTTTTCAAAGGAGCAGCGCGATTTTCGCCAGCGCTGCAGCGTCCATTACGCATTTAAAATGAAAATAATAATAATAGTACATCTCGCGTAATTCAATCCGCATTGCTGTTTGCGATTCAGCGCGAATGCTAAAAATGTCTTGAAAAAACCCGAGGCGCGCATGGATTTCCAAATGACAATCAGAGCTGTGTCTCGGCACGAAATGTCAATTTTCCAAAAAAATAGTGTCCTGTCAAGACCAAAACTTTCAAAAACTCTCAAAAAAATATATACATTTTCCTATCGGGGCTTCATCAGAAAAAAAAAATATTTATTAAAAAACATTGAATTTTGGCGAGAAACCGTATTCCGACCAGAATATTTTTTGATAAGGTGACTCGCTGGGGTCGGCAATAATAAAAAAAACGTTTTTCCACAATATTTATATGTTCCGTTCAGCGTCCCTCATCGACTCTGCAGTGCAGAGGGAAAAGAAGGAGGACGGTGGAAAAATGCCGCCACGCGCAATAGGAACGAGCTAGAAGCATCGAAGGACAGAAGATGCTGCATTTCATCTTCGGACTGCTGCCGTTCTTCCTTGGGCGGATCCCGATTCGTGAGGCGGAGAAGCTGCTGACCCAAACCGGACAGTATCTTCTGAGAAACCAGACAGAGGAAAGTGGGAAGAAATTGCTCGCTTTGACTGTGCGAAACAGCGAAACAATCGAGAACCACGAACTGTGGAAAACGGAAAACGGACAATGGAGCATTTGTGGGAACGAGCTAAAAGCATCGGTGGGCATGAGATGTTCACTTCGGTGAAAAACAAGTGATCGACGAGTACACAAAAAAAGGAACTTTGATCGGAAGCTCCGTACTCAAAAAACCGGTTCGAAGACCACCGGCCTTTGTGACTCCCGATTTGATCACCGTGCTGGAAGCGGTCGGCAGTGGATTCTTCGCAGTTGAGATTTTCGGAAACGAAAACCCCCATCTTGCGAGAATCGTGCACACGGAATATTGTATGTCGGAGAAGGAATCCCACGAGATCACCAAGAATCTCATGGAAATCCGTCATCCGAACATTCTCCACTGTGTCGGTATGACTCGATACGAGGAACCGATCCTGCGCATTTTCGAGTGGGTCGAACCGAGAAATATGAACAAATTGCTGAAAGAGAAGACATTCGATGAAGGCAAAAAGTTCCTGTGGATAATGGAACTTTCACAGGCGCTGAGCTTTCTCGAGAAAAAGCAAATACTTCTCAGCAACTTGAGTTGTTTTCAATGCTTTATCGGGTTCGAAGGAGAACTTCAAGTCGGAGGACTCGAAGATGAGCCGAACCCGTCATTGGTCCGATGGAGAAGTCCAAGCTTCATCGAAAACGGCATCTTGCAAGCTCCTGATGTACCGTGGGAATACGGAATTACCGTTTTCAAATTCTACTCGGACGGAGCGGAGCCGTACTCGGATGTCCCGGAAAGTCGCATCGTCGATCACATCAAGAAATCAAATGGCCCGATCTTCCCCGAAATCCCGTCGCAAGTCTTCGGAATAATAGAAGAATGTTTCGATAACCTGGATATGTTGCCTGACATGCAAGATGTGGAGCAGAAGTTGGTGTGCCTAGAAGTTGGTGTGCCTTGACCTAATGATGAAGGTTCGTTCTCACTCTTTTCGATGAACTATCACATTCAACCTTATGACTTTCAGTCTGGCATGCTTCCAGTGGTACTGGAGATAGCAGTGGAAATCGACGACTTATCAACTCAAATTCGCAAATTGACTCAACGAGTTGACGACTTGGAACTCGCTACGAAGGAACAGCGTGTACAAGCACAGTCCAGCAAGCTCAAAGTCGTGAGTGATTACAGGAACGACTCGGACAATTCAATCTACTTGCTTTCAGACGATACACTCCAGCCGAAGACAACATGATCATTGAGTTCATCAAGAAGACGGGTCCAAGTCAGTTTAGCTCGCTGGCGTGCTTCTTCGAAGAGCTCACTGTGCCGGGAAGAGATGCCGGAAGCATCATGGGGAGGTGAGAAAATTGGGAAGGGGAGTGTATTCAGCCTATCAATTGTTTCAGATACCGAAGATGCTTGAAGACGTCATTGGCAGCAAATGGCGTGTCACCGGAGCGAGTCGATCAAATGGGTCAGTTCAAGCACGGCAGACAGTACAAGCAGGGAAGCTACTGGAGCTAAGGAAAGAGCGAAGAACAAAATAAATGATCTTTTTTTTATTGTGTTTCAATCAACTGTAAACATTATGTAATAAATTAAATATCATTTTCCGATTTTAGTTTATAGAAAAAGATTTAATATATTTTGATATAAAAAATTGAATAAAAATATTAATAAATCTGAGTCGATGCAGATGGCATTCTTTTCGTACACCTTCGGAGTCTTCGTCGTCAGAAAAGTATTTAGAGTCCGGTCTGAAGGAGCCACATCAAAATGCTTGTGCCATGATGGAAAAAAAAAACCAACTACAATTTCGCATATGTACACTTCACATTGTACATTGTTGTTCTCAACATTGTTGTTCTCACATGCATTGTTGTTCTCAACACGTAATCATATAATCAGTGAATGTGTTTCAACTGGAAGAAAAAAATCGTGTGACTTCGCATTTTTCAGATAACAGTTTTTGATGAATGATTGATGAGAATCATGTTACAAGTGTTTCATAAATATTGTGTGCGGGTCCCCCAATGACGTGTCCTTCTGGAGGCTTCTGAATTGAAGATACACTTCTCCTCCCACACAAACAATAAAAAAGTGTGCACACTTGTTTCACAGGCCTCCTAGGAATTGCTCATTCTCTCGTGAAGCTCTCGCCTCGAATCATTTATTCATCATGGGGGATAATTGGAACACGGGCGGCACGATTCGGATCACATCACTTCACCTTCCGAACCAGTCCTCACTGCACTTTTCCACTCAAATTCTCAACTTATCTCATTTCGTTCTATGTTCTTTTTCTGTTCGTTGGAACAACCGAATAACTGGTTTGATCGCACGGTAACAGACAGAAAATGATCTCGGACACTTTAAAAATCCCTGAAACTTCCCGACGAGACCATCATTCACTCTTTCGTGTTTTCAGTTCCCAGGTGCAAGTAAACACTAGTCCATGATTATTTACCGTTCAAATTACTAGAATAAATAAGATAAAATAAACCGGAAACTGCTTGTTTTTGAGGTGTTTCTCTCGAAAAAACACCGAAAACCGCGAGGAACTGAAACCGTTCGGAAGTGTCACCAATGATCATCCGTCATGTTTTCGACCGTTTTCCCACCACACGTCATCCTCAATTCGGCCAACTTATTCTTTCTGTACTATTGTGTGATCTCCGTGAAAATGTGTGGCTTTTCAATAGGAATTGGGTCTTTGAGTTGTTGACATCTTGATCACAAGAGATGCTCTCCACCCATGTTCGAAATTTCGAGACCAGTCATTCCAGCTCCAAGCATTCGCACAGCGGAGCGCATTTCCGATTTCCAAAAACCCCTTCCCTCACCCAGAACCCTCTTATTCCCAACACTTCATTCATCATTTCTCCCAGATTTCTCCCAAAAAAACCTCTGGGGACCGCCTTTCCCAACTCGACAAACTACAGAGATGCATCACATTTGCGAATATATCATCTTCCAAATACCAAAGTTCTTCCCGTTTTATCAGAATTCTCCACGAAATGTAATGTAATCTGTCCTGATGACTATTCGGGAACTGTGTGCGTCCACGGGAGTTTACCATTACAATTAGGCGCTGCCCCTTTGTGTGACGTGTCTGATAAGGAGTGGATGACGTGGCACGAGGACCCTTGAACCACTCACTTGAGCCCGAAGAGATTGGTTTCCCAAAGGGTCACCCTCTATTCTTCACGTGAATCCCCCAGTCTTCCATTCCCCGCTTCTTCTCCTTCCCATGCACTCCCTGCCGCCAGTTGGGTAAGAATCGCCAGTCTTCCGAAAGAATTTCTCCGTCCTTTTGCCAGTGAAAGCTCTCGTCAACTGATAAGAAATCGGAATAAAAGCCTGATTGACGAACCATCTTTATCACTTTTCGCTGCAAATGTCGCTGCTTCTCGGCGCTTTTGCACACGTGAGAGGAGGTACTTGATGGTATCATAACTGGAGGCACTTCAAACAAATACACACACACCCACTTGTTTTTCTTTTTGTTTTGCGCTTCTCTGTTTCAGACCAGAGCTCAAAAACTTGCCCGATAAAAATAGAACTTGCTCTCTTCTGTGCTCTTCTTCAGCCGACCTTCTGACTCATAAACTCTCGCCAAACGCCCTTAAAGGGTATCTATAAATGCCTTCATTTCAGGTTAATTTGACCAGAATGTCTTACTCCCGCGACAACTATGCCTTCGACGATCCTTGTAGAAAGTGAGCATTTTGAATTCCCGCTCCTCCAATTCTCATCTCCACTCTTTCAGACCCACTAGAACCTCATCCAGCTCCCAGGATGACGACACGAGGTCTCACAGCTCCGTGGACATGTCAAAGCCATTCTTCAACCCTGCTGGTGTGTCCCAGCTACAGTACCCATGTCTACAGTAATCCTTCAGGTCTCAACTGGTTCGTCACCGGTCTCTTCGTCGTCGCAGATCTCGCCGGAGGTGGTATCGTAGCCCTGCCGACAGCCATCATTCAAGCCGGTAAGTCGTTTTGTCATTTCACAAAAACGCTTACATGAAGTAAAGCAAACAAATCAAACTCGAAATCAAATAAACTGAAACAAGTGTAATCCTCTCGCCTCTAAAAAAGCGTGCGCCATCAGTTTTTGTCTCCTCTCCCAATCAGCGAAAGATAGCGGCCGGCCGTCAATAACGGTTCCGGCTCCCTAGAGCTGTGGTCACGTTGTTAAGAAGTTGTTATCAGTGCGAGATAGCGCTGCGACGCATATCTTGTCGCAGAATCACTGATAACGGAAAGAAAAGGCGAAAAGGAGCGGAGCGTCGTCCCGGGACGACTTTTGTGCTGCACACGTCAGGGAGAAAGTACCTGAATGTTCTCAAGACTACAGTTTTTTGGTGAAAGGAAGGGATTTGGGTAGTTGAGCCGAAGAACAGCCAAAAAATGAAAAGCCTTTTCTAATTCTGATGACTGATAAGAAGAGTTCTCGAAATTTGTCAAAAGTGGGCAAATATCACTTCTGAAACATTCAAATTGACACAATTTCGTGAGTCACAGAACTAACCACACCAAACAAATCATGTCAGAACTTCTGAACATTGCGAAATGCTGAAACCGGACAGAAACTTTCAGAATTCTGGATGGGACTCATCGTGATGGTCATCTTGATCGGAGTCGTCACCTACACCGCCTACGTGCTCGGACTCAGCTGGAACATTCTTCTCGACACGTGGCCCCAGTACCGACATCACTGCAGGAAACCGTATCCAGAGATCGGCGGAAGAGCCATGGGACCACTTTGCCAGCTTCTCGTCTCGGTTTGCATCGATGTGACACAGTTCATGATCGCCGTCGTCTATCTGCTGCTCGCCTCGAAAAACATTCAGAACATGATCATTGTGAGTTGTGATTCTAGCCTCCAGACCACTGAAACATTCTGATGCTGACCACTGATGTTTGCAGGCCTTCACCGGCGGCAACCTCTCCTTCTGCGTGCTCATTCTCATCGTTGCCGTATGCCTTCTTCCGCTCACCTTCCTCAAGTCGCCTCAGGATTTCTGGTAAGCCGATTAGCCCCTTCTTTGAAGTTTCATCATGTGTCCCGTCACTTTTCAAAGTCTCTCTTCCGTTTTCCCTAGCCTAATGAGCTCAAGTACTTAGAAACTCATTAGAGAGGGAGAGAGACCGCAGACGGCGAGAGGGAAAGTGCACCGATGCGGTTTTTGATAGGTCGTAACAAGAGAGGGTCGTAAAACTTTGAATAGTGTGCCATGCACTGCCAATGACGTAAGGGGAATACCAATTGACTGATTTCGAGACGGAGCACACGAACTTTGATGAGCACGGTTGAACGAGGGATCTTTGCAGGGGAGCCGTCGTCGTCGCCATGCTCACCACCTCCTTCGCCGTCATCCTCATCGTCGTCGGATCCATCATTGACTACGGAGACTGTGCCTCGCACACCCAGATGCCTGATTTCAAAATCACCAACATCTTCCTCTCCATGGGAACTCTTCTCTTCTCCGTCGGAGGACATTCTGCCTTCCCGACCATCCAGCACGACATGAAACAGCCAAAGGAGTTCACCAAGTCTGTCATGTTCGCTTTCACTTGTAAGCATTCAACTCTTTGTAATTCTCTGTATTCTATTCATTTGCAGTGATGGCATGCATGTACATCCCCGTCGCCATCATGGGCTATCTCGTCTACGGAGACTCCCTCCGTGACTCGATCATCCCGTCCATCCAGACCGTCTGGATCCAACAAGCTATCAACATTCTCATCACCGTCCACTGCATCCTCACCCTCACCATCGTCTTCAGTCCGTTGATGCAAGAAGTCGAAGAGCTGCTCAACGTGCCCCAGAAGTTCGGAATCCAACGTGTCCTCACCCGTACCGGAATCATGATCGCTGTTGTCTTCGTCGCCGAGTCAGTTCCCACATTCGGTCCGCTTCTCGATCTGGTCGGAGGATCCACTCTGACCTTGACTTCTGTCATCCTTCCGTGTCTCTTCTACCTCTACCTAGCTGCCTTCAAAAAGAAGGAAGAAATCACTGGAAAGCCAGGAACGGAACCAGCCGGCTGGAGAGACGTGTTTGCTTACAACGACCCGAAGACATTGGGAATTTGCATCACAATTATGGGTAAGTTCCCTCTTTCTGACCCTGTTTCTGACCGAATCTCTTTCAGTAATCGGTATTATCGGAGGAGGCTGTGCCACGTTCTCTGCCATCATGGAGCTCACTACGACCAGCTTCTCGATGCCTTGCTACGTGTCCGCCTTCCAACACGTAAGTGTCCGATCCTTCTGATCCATCCACCAACCATCTGCTTCTTCAGACCAACCACACCGCAACAGTAGCCCAGACGAATTGCTGTGGTCCCTACCAGAACATCTCCATCTTCAATGACCCGACGAAATGCAGTGACGCCGACCTCAAGTTCTACAACTAACTGCCCAGCTTTAACTCCTCCGAAGATCTGGGACTTCTTTCCGAAAGAAGCCTCCGAAATGTCTATTTTCACACATTCATCTCTGTACAAACTTCGATGCGATTTGATTTGTTTCAACCCGTTTACATGTATAAAAAACAACACATTTCTAGTCACTTGTCCCCTGTGAGAAAACGGTGAAACCGATTTGTTGTCCTTGTTTTGAACGTGAATAAATCTATTTTTATATTTGGAACACTAAAATTGCGATAAAATGTCTGAAAATGTAAGCGGTATTGAGGTGAGTTGGAGACTGACGACTTCTGAATTCTGAAGGCTTGAATTCAGAACAATGAGTCAAAAGGAACAGAAGACAATAAGGAATCGGAAAAGCCGCCGTTTCAAGGAAACTTTGTGTCGTGTGAAGTTTGTGGAAAAGGAGATGACGTGGGTTTTTTCCAACTTTTTATGCTCAAAGTTCTGATTCCGAGTAAGCGATCTCTGTGATTCGAAACCAAGACTTTTCGACCGCTCATGAACAAATTTATGATTCTCAAATCACATTTCAAACCCGATTCCTGTAGGCCCGCACATTTTGCCTACGAATCGCCGCCTCTGAATGTTGTAGTTTCTAATGGTCAAGCGACTAGAAATCATCAATTCGCAACTTGGCGACAATGATAAGACCCGAATTCCAACCGTGATTTTTCGTGCTCGTGACAATCGAAAATTTATTGGTGATAAATAACGAGACGTTTTTCTTGTTCAGGTGCGAATCGTCTTGCGTCAATGTGGACATGTCGTCTGTGTTCCGTGTGCGTTGGAATACATCAAAGTGAGCATTCGGAAGCCGAGATAAACAGCTTCTGCTCAAATTTAGAACCGAATAATCATCGACGGACATCCTCGTTTCAAGTGTCAGCTGGCTTCCTGCAAAGAAGTCGTCCACGAGAATGATATCAACGCCTTGCTCGACGAAAAGGAGCCGGCTCTCGAGCAGTACATGCCCATCGGCCATCGACGCTACTTGCAGTACAAACAGAACAAACACTCCGTGCTGGCGGCGCTCCCCTCTTCCGACATCAAGCGATGCCCGTTGTGTCGTTCCGTTTACATGCACGAACCGGGCTGTAACTATGTGATTTGTGCCAATTCGGCGTGCGCCACTGCATTTTGTTGGGTGTGTGAGAAGCCGATCGGAAGGCCCGTGAATCACTTCACTACTGGTAATAAACAATGCACGAAACATGAACAATCAAATCTTCCTTTCAGCTTCGAACTGTCGTCTCGGATACACTGACTACGAGCGGATCCTCCGATCCGTCCAGCTGATCCTCGACGTCAACTTCGTCGTCCTCTGGATTTTCTTCCCCTTCGTCTACCTCATCGCCCTCCTCTACATTCCTGTTCTCATTCTGTTCCTGGTCCCTGCCAGCCTTGCCTATGGAGCTTACCGGAAAGAGCGTGATAGTCACAATTTCCTGGTCCCCACTGATATATTGGTTATCATCTTTCGGATTGTCACTGGAATTCTGATCGGGGTCGTTGTCAGTGTTCCGATGGCCATTGGATCGATCGTCTCCGGTTTTCTTCTGATTGCTCTCTATGTGGGCTTCCTGGTGATTCGGTCTCTTCCGTGTGGACTATCGGGGGATCGAGTCAGTTCCGTGTTGTGTCTGATGAGATGGGCGGGCCGGTTGTTCAGGTATTAGTGGCTGATTGAGCTGCCAGTAACATGAATTGTAGAATCGGACCGTACGGAACACTTTTGAAGGAAGCCAGAAGAGAACGGCAGGATGCGATGATCAAGTTGGAAGAGAACCAGGATGACTTTGAGAACGCAATGAGTACGCAATCCAACGGATTATAGGTTCAATCAGACTGTTTTTCAGGTGAAGGTCCCGTTTTGTTGAGCACCACGGTTGGATCTAGTGGAACGACGACAACGAACGTTGAGTCGACGAAGGCTGCGGCTGATACAACTACGAACACGACAACCACAAAACAAGATACTCTTACTTCAAATAAACAGTAAATAAACGTTTCCTCTGACTCATTTTCATTAACTTTACCTCTTGATAAAGGTCACAATATTAAACAGATTTCATGAGAAAGTCTGACTTGTAAGTGCCCTTGTCGAGTCATAGTCGCCAAACCAAGACCCCAACAACGGAAATTTCCACCGGCTCAGATGTGAAGATCTTCGAACCACGAGACCTTCTTCCTCTCGGAAACAGATAAAATGAACCAATTTGTCACCCGTCTTACCTTCTCGTTTACACAAAAGTTGCCCTACCCGACTGCTGTAATTGTTCCTGATTAGTTCACTTGAAACCTTTCCTTTCTACCCATCATCTCATTCTGTTTTTTTTTCCGTTTTTCTCTTTTTTCTCCTTCTTTTTGTTCCTATTCACTGCGCGCGCCGCAACATCAAGACGTTGTAATATTTAGTCAGTTTTTGGAAAATAAAGTGAGAGGCGGAGAGACGCAGTTGTTCGTTCCGTTGGTATAAAAGCTGCGCAGAAGGCAGCATATTCACTTGGCTTCTGAAGTCCAGTGACAGGTAAGGCGTCTCCTCCACTGGTCCCGAACACAGTTTCAAGATTTTCAGAGAGATGTCAGAGGATCCAAAGCAGATTGCCCAGGAGACGGAGTCTCTCCGCAAGGTGGCCTTCTTCGGAATCGCCGTCTCGACCATCGCCACGTTGACTGCCATCGTGGCCGTGCCGATGCTGTACAACTACATGCAGCACGTGCAGTCCTCCCTCCAGACCGAGGTCGAGTTCTGCCAGCACAGATCCAACGGACTCTGGGACGAGTACAAGAGAGTGAGTCTCTGAATCTGAAGACATAGCTTCTACTCTATTCATTTTCAGTTCCAAGGAGTGTCTGGAGTCGAGGGACGCATCAAGAGAGAGGCCTACCACCGCAACCTCGGAGTCTCTGGAGCCACCCGCAAGGCTCGCCGTCAGTCTTATGGATCTGATGCCGCCGTCGGAGGATTCGGAGGATCTGCCGGAGGATCGTGCTGCTCGTGCGGAACCGGAGCTGCTGGACCAGCTGGAGCCCCAGGACAAGACGGAGCCCCAGGAAACGACGGAGCCCCAGGAGCCCCAGGAAACCCAGGACAAGACGCTTCCGAGGACGAGGTCGCCGGACCAGACAGCTTCTGCTTCGACTGCCCAGCCGGACCACCAGGACCATCCGGAGCCCCAGGACAGAAGGGACCATCTGGAGCCCCAGGAGCCCCAGGACAATCCGGAGGAGCCGCTCTTCCAGGACCACCAGGACCAGCCGGACCACCAGGAGCCCCAGGACAGCCAGGATCCAACGGAAACGCCGGAGCTCCAGGAGCCGCCGGACAGGTCGTCGACGTTCCCGGAACCCCAGGACCAGCTGGACCACCAGGACCACCAGGACCAGCCGGAGCCCCAGGACAGCCAGGACAGGCCGGAAGCTCGCAGCCAGGACAGCCAGGACCACAGGGAGACGCCGGGGCTCCAGGAGCCCCAGGAGCCCCAGGACAAGCCGGAGCCCCAGGAGAGGACGGAGCCTCTGGAGCCGAGGGAGCCTGCGACCACTGCCCACCACCACGCACTGCCCCAGGATATTAAAAGCCAAAATGACCTCTTTGTTTTTCTGCTTTATCTGTTTTGTATCTTCCGTAGTCGACTTGAACAAGTAGAATGAATAAACAATTTCATTGCATTACGTGGGATGTTCGAAATCGTGAATTCGACATAAATGTGAAAAGAAAGAAGAAGGAAAAGGCGGAAGTTGATTGGCTTCTGTGAAAAGAAAAAAGAAAAAGCAAATGAAGAGCGGCAAGGTCGCATCGGTAATTGAAATTCGGAAACCGTTGGCAGAGAGAGAAATGAGAATTTGGCAGGAGAAGAAGACAGAAAAGTGTTATTGTGAAACTCGGCCGGAATGGGTTTAACCTTCGATAGTAGGCGACTTCTCGTTTCTCGGCATCATGGTCACAGTTACTAAACACATAACAGGGAATGTATCGTAATGCGGAAGAGAGTGGCAATGATGTTACAGCATGGGTTCGCAGTAAAGCAGGGAAGGGGCTGTTTGAACAGTTGTGGGAACAAAGAAGACACGGGTCACTTGGAGACCTTGGCCTCGGCAGAAGCCGTCGAGGACCTTGATGAGTGGTTCTGATTGGGGGACAATGGGGCACTGATACGAGCGAAAGTCAAGTGATTCTCTGAAAGAATGGAGTTTGACGAACCGGAACAAATAGTCTAGAAGAAGCTTGATTTGGGAGCAAATGGGTCAATAACTGGATGGTACAGATGCGTAGATGGGAACTTTTATCAGTGAGAGTTCCTTCACGCAACCTGGATCAAGAACTGAACAGTCAACAACCACTTGATCAAGCACTGCGGTTTTTGTGGAATATTGGAGGCAGAAGACATTTTTTCATAACTATAATTTCGGCTAATTTTCAGTTTACCGTCATGGTTTCTCCGCATGAAGACCCGTGATGACAATTCGGCATTTCCGGTCCGTCAGAAGCTCATTTCCCACTGAACCATCACTGTTTCTTTGCTTTCCAACCTCCTTTACACGGTCACTTCATCTCGTCTACTGCTGATAAGAAGTGATTCTCCAGACACTCTTTCTTCTTTTTTTCCGATTCCTAACGATGTTTGACTTACCATCACCTACCCATCTCCAATTTTATTTCCTTGTCTCACTATCACACTATTATCACTGCGGATAAGTGTTCTCACAGTTGTAAACCCACAACACTGAAGTTTATCTGGCGCCCGCCTCCTCTACCTGCCATTGTAATATTGACGGTTTCTCTGCAGCCGCGCGTATAAAAGGCGGAGAACGGCAGCAAACGGACACTTCGCCTCGAACAGTCACTTCCTCCTCCCGTCTCGGTTTCAATATCAACTTGCTTATTCTTGCAGGATGTCGGAGGATCCAAAGCAGATTGCCCAGGAGACGGAGTCTCTCCGCAAGGTGGCCTTCTTCGGAATCGCCGTCTCGACCATCGCCACGTTGACTGCCATCGTGGCCGTGCCGATGCTGTACAACTACATGCAGCACGTGCAGTCCTCCCTCCAGACCGAGGTCGAGTTCTGCCAGCACAGATCCAACGGACTCTGGGATGAGTACAAGAGAGTGAGTCATCTGAATCAGAAGTAGAAGCCTCTAATCGATTCCGTTTTCAGTTCCAAGGAGTGTCTGGAGTCGAGGGACGCATCAAGAGAGAGGCCTACCACCGCAACCTCGGAGTCTCTGGAGCCACCCGCAAGGCTCGCCGTCAGTCTTATGGATCTGATGCCGCCGTCGGAGGATTCGGAGGATCTGCCGGAGGATCGTGCTGCTCGTGCGGAACCGGAGCTGCTGGACCAGCTGGAGCCCCAGGACAAGACGGAGCCCCAGGAAACGACGGAGCCCCAGGAGCCCCAGGAAACCCAGGACAAGACGCTTCCGAGGACGAGGTCGCCGGACCAGACAGCTTCTGCTTCGACTGCCCAGCCGGACCACCAGGACCATCCGGAGCCCCAGGACAGAAGGGACCATCTGGAGCCCCAGGAGCCCCAGGACAATCTGGAGGAGCCGCCCTTCCAGGACCACCAGGACCAGCCGGACCACCAGGAGCCCCAGGACAGCCAGGATCCAACGGAAACGCCGGAGCTCCAGGAGCCGCCGGACAGGTCGTCGACGTTCCCGGAACCCCGGGACCAGCTGGACCACCAGGACCACCAGGACCAGCCGGAGCCCCAGGACAGCCAGGACAGGCCGGAAGCTCGCAGCCAGGACAGCCAGGACCACAGGGAGACGCCGGGGCTCCAGGAGCCCCAGGAGCCCCAGGACAAGCCGGAGCCCCAGGAGAGGACGGAGCCTCTGGAGCCGAGGGAGCCTGCGACCACTGCCCACCACCACGCACTGCCCCAGGATATTAAACATGTCAACCTCTTCCTTGTCTTTCTTGCATTTTGCTTTACTCGGTCCGGTTGAAAACCGACAATTTGTAGAAAACGTAAATAAAAGTTCTCATCATCTCCCCTGCTCTCGTTCTCTGTTCCTCGTGCTCTCCCGCTTTGCTCAGCCTATTCCTCGAATTGACATTCGAGCATTTTCTCGATGGGTTTTTGACATTTTGTCCATTTTCCTCAACATTCGTCAACCAGATCTACTTTAGTTACCCGAAAAGTGCTTTCCTCATGATTTGCCCCATTATCACTACTCTTCCTTTTCTCTCGCTCCTCCTTATCACTGCCGCTCGTCTCTCAGCTGTTTGTGAGGAACATAGTCTAAGGAATACACTAATATAAAAAACACTTGTCAGGCAGTGTCTTCATTCGTCCTCCAATGCTTCTCTTACTAACCGCATCCTGCCTTCTGGCCCTAACCTCTGCTATCAGCCTTCCTGACAAACGTCGAGCATGCAAGAACCAAAATATAACGTAAGCACAGAGTACCCGGAATGCCTCAGGTCATTTGAATACTTTCCAGAATCATCCCCGACGAGTTCGGCTATTATGAAGAAGCCTTCGAACTCTCCTTCGACTCAAGTCTCTCTGTTAACAACGTGCCATTCACCCGGATCGTAGAGGAGGAGTGCGGGTTCCGTGAGAAGGAAGACCTCGTCTTCACAGGCCGACGCAAGAGATCCGTGATCGGGAAGGGTGTCAAACACCTTTCCAAGCTTCTCCATCTCCTGTACCACAACGGAAAGCGTCTTCTGAAACCGGAACTTCTCACCAAGATCACCCACGTCCTGAGCAAGGTCAAACTCTCAAAGGCCACAGTCGTCAAAGCATCCATGCTCTCTGCCTATTCCTTCTACGAACTCATCTGGACTGATATGGACAGAATCCGGAAGGAAGTCAAGGACGACAACTTTGAAGGCGTTCTGGAGAACGCTCTCCGTGCCAGCATTCAGATGTTGGTTCAAAGTGGAAAGCTAACTGAGCTGCTTCTGAATGAGCCGAGTATCTTTGAGGTATGTCTCGTTTCTCGTTGACAGTGTCTCACTCATTTTTTAGAAAATCAAGCGACGACTTCCAACTAAAAACTCGAAGCTGATGGAAATGGTGGAAGCCACAAACGTAATGTGTCACCAGGGCCACCGCGACTCGCAAGTCGTCATCTTCATGAAGCTCAAAATCCCAAAAATTGCAAAGATCGCCTCCGAGACCGTGAGTCCGCAATGCCCCTGCCGCATTCCTCATCCTTATTTCTTGCAGTGTGACGACATAGGCGTGGTTGACAAAGACACTTATCAGTACTACGACCTGCCGACGACCACGTTTTCGAGGGACGGAAAGAAGTTCCAAGTGGAGATCGGGGAATGCTTCTTGGAGAACTTCATCTTCTGCCCGTCACAGTACATCAAGGAAACCGAATGTGATAAGGAGAATCTGGAGAAGTGCGTGTTGATTAAAGATAAGCTTCCGATGAACTTTTCGAGAGAATTGGTCAAAGGGTTCGCAGTTTACGGCTCTTTCACAGTGAGTTTCCTGGCATCAGATCGGCAAATAACTGTATTTTCTCTACTTCCAGCAAGCGATAACCAGAAAAGACGGACTTTCCGACCAATGGAGCCTTACTCCCCACGTCCTCTACCATCTGATTCCACGCAACAACGAAGTCGTGTCGATCGGAAAACATCATCTGAAACAGCACACCGACTCGGAAGATACCGTATTCAACCAAGTGTGACGTGTGTTGTTCCGCTTCCTCATTTCACTTATCACTTCTGTTTATTTTGTCCGTTCATGCAATCAAACTTGTTTTGAACTGAACCCGAATCGGAAGTATGACCATCATAATATCGGTATCAGTTCAAAACTCCCCCTCCCCCTCGCCCCCTTCTCTTTCGTCCCCTCCCTCGAGCATTGCTCATTCTTATTTTTATTTCTATTCGCTTCGCCCAAAATGTCTCTCCGAGTTCTAGTCCTTCTTCTGATCTCAATTGTTCTTGTGCATTCCAATGGTAACGAATAATAAAGCTTTAGTTAGAAAAAAAACGTTGTTTCAGCAGTCAGAGTACACGCAAATTTGACAGCGGAGCAGGTGAAAGAGTTCAATTTACACGAGGAGAACATCGAGTTAGTGGACCTGTCGGCGAAGGGATCTTTCGGAATGTTCCCGATTTTGTGTGCTCTTTTTGGTTTTTATTGTTTTGGATTGTAGACGAATTGAATAAACTGATTTGAAAAATGTATTGTCTAATTGGGAATCGATCTTGCTGACAGAACAGCTATTTGAAAAGTCATTCTTGGTGCAACTGCTCAACACTGCGGGTTCCTGACAGTCTCTACAGTCCCATGAAGCACATCAGCAATCATTATCACAAAAAGTGCAGCTTACCGTTAAAAAAATACGATGACGTTTCAACTCTTGCTGATTGTTTGCACACCTACAGTAGTTTTCTATATTGCTGCCAGACAGTGAGTCTTCAAATCAAATATGCGTAATATCAGCTCATGACGCAGTGCTCTCCACGTACTCTAACTGACCGGAAGCGGCCCCGTCTTCCTTTTTGTCTTTACTTTTTTCTATTCCTAATCAACATCTATTTGTCCATTCCCACTGACTCATCTCTTTGTCTGATTATCTCCATATCACCTGCCAAATTTACAATACTCCACTTGTTTGTACTAGTTTCAGGGCACTGATTAGAGCAGGACGCAAACATCTTTGTCCATTGGCGGCGCGTACTATAAAAGATGTACTGGGCTGACGGCTGCAGGAGTCATGAATGCCTTCAATCTCTTCTTGCTCTTATCTGCAATCTACTTCTATGGAGAATCAGCAGAGTTGCCCGAAGAACGGACTGTCTGCCAAACGAAAGAGATATGGTAATTGATAATCTGATAACAAGCAGTTTGCAACCATCCGTTTGCAGGATCCCATCTGGAAAAGTCACCCAAAGTGGAGTGATCCACTATGTGCTTCCGATTTCTGAAGGTGGAAAAGCTGTGAAGAAGATAATCCACGACGAGTGTAAGAGCTTTGTGGAGAGCACACGGGTTAAGAGAAGAGCTCTGAGCAACTTTGTCTCGGTAGCAAGGAAAGCCTCGAAGAAGATCGGAAGAGGAGCTCTAAAATTGAAGAGAAAAGGTGCGATGAAGAGGAGGAATTGGAGCTGGCCTAAAGCACCTAGAATAGATATCGGAAAAGTGGGACGCGCAGGGATGAACGGATTGAGATTGGTAAGAAACGCTGGGATTTCCAAACGTCTCATTCCCTTTTTCCAGTTTAATTGGGATTCGAAAAAGACCATCGACATGGCCGGGGATCTTGTGGAAACTGCGATTGAGACTATTCCGTAAGAGATTCGCTGATAACAACTCTTATCATATTGCTTCAGAGAAATCCTTGAAGTTGTTCGGTCCAAGGATTCTTCTAGCGAGGAAGCAGTTCGTGAAGAGAACAGAGAAGAAGACGCAAAGGAATTCAGAAGCAATTTGAGGGCTCTTCTGAAAAATAACAATGTGGAAGGACTAGTTTTGAACTCGGAAATTGTTCAAAGTGTAGGTCAAATCGAAGATTTCCAAATTATCAAGTAATTTTCAGGCCCTAGGATCAGAATCCGACCTTACGGAGATCGGGACAGTTTCTGATGTGAAGTGCAAAAAAGATGAATTCACTGGGATTTACTCTCTTCGATTCCGTGTCAACATCCCTGTTTTGAAAGCTGTCGAAATCAGAAACTGTGGAGATATTGGGATACTGAATGGGCAGAGTTACGAGTATTACGACGTGTTGGATGACTATATTTTGGAGAGAGATGGCAAGTCGTATGCTGTTAACGGGTCACTGTGCGTGGAGATGGTATGGAGAAGCTGGTAGTTTAGAGTCGACAATAGTTTGATTGCAGGATGAAAACAAGACGGGATGTTCTGAATCTGCCTTCCGAGAAGTGTCTTGCTCTGTGATGCACGTGCAGAATTGCGAGAAAGTGTCGATTCCAATCGAAAAGAAGACAATAAAGAGAAGGTTGCCAGTTGGCGGAGTGTACTACGGACCGGCTGAGGTGAGGCAAGAGTCATCGTTCAGAGAGACATTCTCCTGTTTCAGATGCTGTTCTTCAACCATCGAAACATCACTTTCGAGTTTAAGATGACACCTTTCCATTTGGAGTACCTGAACATTCCGGAAGCTGTGAGAAACGAAATGGAGGAATTTGACTTTTTCTCCAACTGACTGGCCTCTGAATTGTGTATATAACTTGTAAAAACTGATTGTAAACTCTCATTAACATTAACATCATAATTTATTGTCCTGATTCTCCAATCCTTACCTCGTTTCCCTCAAATAAACACATTTCCCAATGAGCAATACTTTTAAAGAACCGATCGTGTGCAATCCATTCTCTTCTTCCCAGTTCCCTCACTATTTACCCACTATTCTCCCTCGTTTTTTCGGTCTCTGATAAGGAATTTTGAATGTACTGACCACGAATAGTGGTGTTTACTCTTTACAAATGAGGGTCATACTATTTTTGGTCAACTGTTTTCTGCTGCGTGTTTTTACTGTACGACTTGAGGATAATAGGATGTCATGTGCCACGAAAACCATTCTGTGAGTTCCTTTTCGAATCTTTTCTAAATAATTGTAGCATTTGACTCAGTGACCTCTGACCTACAACATTGCCTTTCAGAATCAAAACGGTTACTTTCAAAAGTAAAGTCATGGAGCTGCAGAATCCAGGGCTCAACGAGCAATTGTGGCAAGATGCCATTAACTACGAGTGTGGCAGCCAAGACAAACCAGACTCGCGCAATGCGAACGTTTCCGAGGTGTACCGCCCGCTGAGACTGGTGCAGAGACTTCTAGCGAAAAACAGATTGAGCAGCACTCTCGTGGAGAAAATGTTGAATGTAAAGTTCACGGAGAAGCATCTGAAGTCAGAAGAAGCAGAAACGTATCTGTCAGGAAAAGATTTGCCTTGCCAACACTTTCCGGAATTTTGTTACTTTATGGGAAGTGATACAATGCTACTAATAGAGAAGGACGCCGTGCAGCATAAGGAGTGTGTTCAACGAGAAGACGGATCCTATAAGATTGAATTAAGTCTTCAAATTGTTGTGACGGAAGAACGGGAAATCTGGAAGTGTGAAGACATCGGAGCAACAATGCATCGCGACTTGTACGAGTTCTACTACATCCCACATCATTGGATGACTACTGATACCAATAACAAGAACTGGTATATCAATGAAGCGGAATGCTCTTACAACCTCTCCGTTTGCAACGATCATGTGGCTCAAGAAGTGACTTGTTCAGTGAACAACGTTGAGAAGTGCGGAAAAGTTATGATGAGCAGGAGTTTGATTGAGCCCAACAGGAGTTCCCATGTGAGGAATCTGGCCGGAGGAGTTGCTGTCTACGGGACTTTCCATGTGAGAAGAGCACTTTTATCTCTACAAAAACATGTTGATTCCAGGAAATGATCGAGTTCCCAGAAGACCACGATCCGGCAGTGACAGAGCAGAAATGGGGACTTTACTACTTCAGTTTCTCCGAATGAGATCAAGAACTTTGATGATCTTCTTTCGATTGTTCTGTTGTTTTTCGTTTGAGGCAATGAGGAATATTTGGATAATTATTCATTTCTTCTGTTGAACGTGATAAAAAGTTTAGTTAGTTGGGCAAACATAATCCTTAAAAATGAGTAAGAAATAGGTGAAATTGGAAGGAAATGACTCAAAAAGAAAGAAGACAAATATTTTCTGAAACAAAGTTACTTTCCATGAGCAATTTTCCTTTTCAGTTCCGACTAATATTCTCGTTCTTTTCTCAAAATCTTCCTTTTCATTCCTGCATTCGTCACTCCGCTCCGTTATAAACTGATAAACAAGTGAAGAAGAACTGATAAAATCTTCCGTTTGAACTCTAAAATACTCGTATTTACCCGTCTCGATGCTCGCTTTACTTTTATTTTCCTCCTTTTTCGCTACCATCGGCTCTGCTGAAAAACTGTCTCCACTTCGGAAATCTTGCATTTATGCAGACATTGTGTAAGTTCCCAGACCCTGTTTTGATAAAACCAGTTGGATTTTAGAACAGAGTCAAATGAATTCGAATGGGTGAATATTTTGCTGAAGTTCTCTAATTACTCAAATTGGGATAAAGAAGTTAAGAGTTATTGCTCCCAATTTGGTAGGTCGGATTCTGAGATCTGTGCTAAAGTCGTGTTTTCAGATATCACAATTGAGCCATACAGTAAAAATAATAACCAAGTCATCGAAGAAGTGAATAATCATGTAGTCTTTCAAAAATTAATAGGAAATCCAGAGTAAATTTTAAATGAAATTTTCGATTTAAAAAATTTCGTTTCTTCAGAAACGTTACTAATATAAAAAAAGTTATCGACAAGATATTTAAATCCAACGTTGGGGATGTTGCGTATTTATGGAAGTATTTCTTTTTCAAAGTACGTTGAGGGGGAGAACAATCCCGTTGAATAATAGTTGGTATGAAAAAGTCCAGTTTTCAGGTGCCAGATGCAAGAAAACGGGATCTTCCGACGAAAGGTTTTGGATACCGTGTCAGAAAACCAAAGTGTTTGATTGAAGCCGGCTATGACCTAATTAATCTCGACGTGCAAGTCTTCCCAAAGTCAAAACACTGGGTTCAGAAACGTGTGTGGATATGTGAAGATATCGGAAGGAAAGTGAATGGGACTTATGAGTTCTACACGATTCCGAAGATATGGATGTATGAAGATGAGGGCGGAGTCACGAAGATGGTGGAGAAGGAGAGATGCGTTCAGGTATATTCTGGGGATGTTTCTTTGACGTGAAAGCGTTTTCAGACGGATCAGGAGTGCCAATGCGATAGTACGGTGATTTATGACGCAGTGTGCTCCATCAACAACGTGGAAAATTGTCGAAAGAACCGAGTAATTCCGAAAAACAACGATCACTCGTACCATAGGACTCTGGTCGGCGGCACGGCGATTTTCGGGAGTTTCAAAGTGATTTTCAGACTGTTTATCAATCGAACTATTCAGTTGTTTCAGAAGCTAACATTCTACGAGAAGCCGGATACAGAGATTCTCCACATTCACCCGAGACTATATTATCTCGGTTTCGGAAACTCCACTCTTGTAACCATTGATTTCAATCATTGAAGTTCAAATTGTAAATATAAAATAGATTCAACAGCCTTGAATTAGAATCACTGTAGAACTTTCGAAAGGCAGCTATGCAAACAAGAAGACAACAACTAAATGTCCCCATCTCTTCTCTTCTTTCTTTTTTTGTTTTGGCGATATTTGCATTCCACTATCACTCTGATAAAAACATCCGTCAACAAGCATCAATTTGTGGAATTTCTCAACGGATTTGTCAGTTCAGAACCAAGTTTATCTTTCTATTCTGGTCAAAAGCAACTGATTAGAATTCTCGAATGCTGCTGATAAAAATGTGCTTTGTCAAATGCTTTCTAAAAAGTTGATCGTGTGGTCTAGCCACCAACTAACCAAAGTATAGATTAGAGAAGTGACGAACCGAGGAAAGCCCGAATGACTAATGCAAGGTCGTTGCGCAAGTTTCCACATTCGTACTTACGATATGATTCAATACAGCATGTCTCTCTTTGAAGTTGTTCTTTTCAACTTTGCAAAACTAGGACACAACTATTCAGCTTAGAAACTACAATGGTCACCGGGCACATAAATGACTAATTCCACGATTCGAACTCTGATCGCTTATCTTTTTGTTCACTAACAAGAATCTAGTTTTTTAGTGTCAGCTCATGTTAACTCAAATCTAGTTAAGCCTATATGAACAACTTCAATCAACGTCCTTGAAAAGTGACATGTCCAATCAGTCTAGTGTCACAAATCTCTTTCCGGTCAGTGGCCTTGTGTTATGAAAAAGTTACTTGATTTACTATTCGGTAAAGTTTCTGAAAGTAAAACTTTTGAATACCTTCGTTTTCCCCTCCGTTCTGGAAGGCACATTGTACCTCTTTTCGGTTTCCGTCTCTCTCCCTCTCTCTCCTCCATCCTACACACAAATATGTCTTATTTCTCGCAGTTCGCCTCGTCCTCCCTCTCCTTTTCCGTGCTTTTCAGATCGTATTTGACCATCGACACAAAACATAAAAAGAATCACCGATAGTAGTGCAACAGAGTGCTTCCCGTCCTCCACTCCCCATCACTTTCCTGCCCTTCACGTCACTCTAAAAGCCTCTAAAAACCTTCAGGACCACTCTATTTCGTATTCATAACACCCTCCGCCCTCTCTCTCTCCCTCCGTGCGTGATCTATATTGTTTCGCGCAGAGAGCGACTTCTCGTTCCCTTGGAAACCCGCTCCGTTGAACATTTGAACTCGCTCACATGACTCCATCTTTTTCAGTCCGTTCTGACCTTTTCTCTGGAATGAGAGCAAAGCCGTCGTGGAAGTTCAAGGCGTGCCACTGAAACACCATGCGTGCCAAGTTCACGACACTTCCGGGTAGCGACATGCGACTGTCGCAGTTCTTCCACAGTAACTCTCATTATTTCACTTATTATTCAAGAATTGGTCTTCTAATTCTTATTCTCTTCGGGGTTTACTACGGATTCTTCCAACAACACACGGACTTCTCAAAGCATCCTCACTTTGTGTATCTTCAAGTTTGTTTGAAAAGTAATATTTCCAGCTGCTAAATGTTATTTCAGAAGCTCCGTGAGCAGAGTCAGAAGAGTTCGGAATGCGTGATCCCACAGGTTGATCCATGGGACCCTTCGATCCTCGCATACTACTCCAAACCTTCTCCATTGAAGTGTTCCCCGATCCAATCACAAGCTGTCAAAAGTTTCAAGAATGGCATTCTAACAGTAAGAACACTTTGAAAACTCTTCAGTTCTATTGACTTCCAGTTTGATCCGGAAGTCGTGAAAAACGCAAAGTGCTACAAATCACGTATCAGCCACGATGAGAATGTCACTGATCTGGATGTGAAGTACGACGATCCGGTCCTTCTCGATCTTTCCAAATCCTTCTCCGTCCCTGTTGCCGATGAGTTTTTCGAGGTCTCTTGTGAAATGGACAACTTGCTCAAGACTCAACTGTTCAAGTACCATTACGCCCAGATTGTACCTGATAAGAATGGAAAGAATATCAAAAACAAGTGAGTTTTCGATTATTTTATTCGAAGCTGTCTTGGAGTCCTGCAGAGTGATAGAGCCGTCTTCTGATGACTTCCCCTCTGTTATCATGATCGGATTGGATTCCATGTCTCGGAGCAACTTCATTCGTCAGATGCCAAAGACCTACAAGCACATGACCGAAACTGGATTTGTGGATTTGAAGGGACACATGAAGATCCACGACAACACCTACGGAAACATGCTGGCCATTCTAACGGGGAAGCGAGGAGTCAGTGTGCAGGAGTTCAAGGCGGAGATCAACGAGAGCTGGAACATTGCATTTGATGAGTTCGACTTTGTGTGGAAGGAGTTCAGCGCGAACGGATACGCAACGCTGTTTGCGGAAGATCGGCCCGACATCGGTACGTTCACGTTCAAGAACCTTTTGCTGGGATTCCTGAACCAACCGACCGACCACTACCTCCGTCCCTTCTGGATCTCCGCTTTCTGGTCCCTGGTGTCCAGAAGATCAGCGGCGTCGTGTTATGATGCGAAGGAGCAGCACAAGATTCAGTTGGAGTACCTGGAAGAGTTAGTTCTTATCAATTGTTATCACTGTATCAAAACCAGTACTCTTTCAGATTCCTAGAGAAATACGACAAGAAGCGGAAGTTTGCCTACTGGTGGTCTCAAGACATGAGTCACGGATTCCTCAATCTAATCGGAAGAACTGACGACGACTTTGAGTCATTTTTCAAAAGGAACGAGAAGTATTTGGATGATTCGATAGTCATCGTGTTTTCTGATCACGGACACCGGTACGATAAGATCAGAGAAACGGTGATCGGCAGAATCGAATCACGGATGCCGTTTCATTCCATCAGAATTCCAGATGGAATCAAAAAGAAGTATCCATGGGTGAGAACATTTTGATTGCTGAAAGATTCTGGAATTTAGGATTTCAGATTCTGGAGAACCTGGAAATGAACTCCAAAGTGATGACTACCCAGTTCGATGTCAACGACTCGCTCCGTAAAATCGCGGCTGGAAAGATCGGAGAGAAGCTGAGCCAGACGGACCAGAAGCGTAGCTACTCCTACTTCGATCCCTTCCCGAAACGGACAGGATGCTTCGAAGCGGGCGTGAGTCTCTCTATCTTCCTGTTCAATCGCCGCTTTTTCCTTTCAGATTCCCTCGGATTTCTGTCCCTGCTTCTCGGAGATTGAGATCCCAACGGGCGAAGCAAAGGAAGCAGCGGACCAACTGATAAAGATCGTCAACACGTTGTTGGAGAACACGGAACAGACGGAGGAGTACGAGGTGGACTCGAAGGAGTTGAAGGACTACATGTGCACTCCGATCGAAGTGGACAGAGTCGAGTTCTCGTCGGTTCGGTTACCAATGATCAGTGTTCTGAATGACAGAAAGTCAGTGGATGCACCTTTGCAGTCTTTCTCAATACAGTAAGATTTCGAATTGGGTCAATGGAACAACGTTGAGATTCAGGTACCACATTGTAGTTCGTGCAAAGCCTCCAAGCTCCGCCCTTCTCGAATCCACTCTGGAACACAATCTGAAAACGGATGCGTGGTCTTCATTAGGGGAAATTGAACGGAATAACAAGTATATATCTTTTCGAGCCATCAACTTATCGTGGTACTTTCCAGATACGGTAACTCTTCATTTTGTGTCAACGACCGGATTCTCAAAAAGATTTGTCATTGTCTCTCGCGGAAATCGGATCCAGTAACTGCCATTTTATAACCTTTTCCCCTAACCGAACTCTTTAATTTTTCAGAAACGGGTGTGAAAGGGTGTGATCATAATGTGCCAGAACTCGCTAATAAATTTGTTCAATCTACATTTTTCGGTTTTCTGATCTCAATGGAAAAACTCAAAAACGGTCTTCTTCCCAAAACAGCCGAACCCATTGAAACCATCAAAAGCATAATGAGAAGATCAAAATCTCAGTGCGAACTAGTTGCCACCAACGGTCTCAGTTTGAAGAAGCCTCGCAGATGCATCGAACCACTGCCACCATAGTCTACTACTGTTCCGCTGTTATTGTAGTCTATCTGATTGTTATTTTCTTTTTTGACTCCGCCGAATCTTTGAATTCAAAACAAGCAGAGCTTAGAAGACATTTGACAGAAAAGCCACTAGTTGCATACAAACAGGTGAGTACTGTTCAAAATCCTCCATTCATGAACTAACATTCAGAACACCACTGTAGTTTCCAACAACTTGACCACCATCAGCAACCCATTTCCACCATGTTCGCAAATGGAATGGACTGCCCTCCGTCACTTCGTCCCTTTCAAAATCTTCGAGAACTTCTTCTACTGCATCTATCCGATGTGGAGTCAGTTCCAGAACCTTCCAGATCAGATGCTCGCCAACTGGGCTCCTAGCTTCTATGTCTGTGATCAGGAGGACATCATCGTTGACATTCCGCTGATGCCGTATCCAACAAAGAACAAGACGTACTGGGGAATTGCTCCGCAGTGTCAAGATCAGAATGTTCTAGTGACTCTGGGCATCAGAGATGACTCGTTGGCAGTTCAAAAGATAAAGAAGACATTTGGGAACTTGATGACATTTGGAACCAGTGCCGTTGGTTGGAGAAACCCTGACTATGATAACTTCTACAATTATGCAATTGGAGTCAATGGAACTGGAATACAGACTGTTTACGATGAAAACGGAAAGATTGTCGAGTTGCAGGAAAGGAGTGTCCGGTCCTTCTTCAATGAATTGATTCGGGTCAGGGTGAGTTCGTTATCACTTTTTTCTTCTTATCAGTGTTCTCCAGAGAATTGACATGTTATGGGTCAATCTAGAAGGCGGAGAATTCGAGTACTGGAAGTACTTCGGGAAGACCGGTATCTTCTCCACAATGGGAATCACCGTGTGTCAGATGAACCTTGAGTTCAACAAGAACGACGGAGTTCACTTCGAAACGTTCATGAGGGATCTCTACGAGTCGAAGCGATACATTTTCATGCGGCCCACTGTAACTCAAGAAGAGAGGATCACTAGGGGCTTCTTCCTGAATGTCGTAGATCCGATTTGTGTTAGAAAGTACTTGAAATAAAGAAATCGTGTTCTCTTCCTCATAGCTTTTCTTTTTCTTTTCGAAAAACGAAGAAACAGGAGAAAAGGGAAGATCCGTATCTCCGAGCGACAAATCGATCCAATATTTGAAACGAAGGACTCATTCGCAGGAGACATGCCCGACTACGAATTGCTTCTCGGCAACAAAGAGAATACCTACAGAGGTGAGAGCAGAAGCATTGTTCGGTTGATAAAGTCAGAGTTTCAGACTTCCACAGGTACCGTCTCAGTGCATTCTACTATCTTACTGTCCTTATCGTTGTGATATTCTTAATTGCCAACTTCCTCAGCTACAATCCAGAAGGAGATGTTCCCAGTTCGTCAGGTGACTTTAATCCGAGTAAAAATGTGATGGAAAAGAAGTCGGGCGAGGATCTTTCGATCACAACCACTGAAACTGTATGTTTTGTTTCAAACTTGCTTATCTATCGTTTTCTAATTCCAGTCGCCGTCTGCTCCTTACGACTACGGAAGTCTTCCCCCATGTGATCTTTCCAAAGATTCTACGTCTCCGTTCCTCGATGCAGAACAGATCATCACTGAATTCGCCCGTTGCGCTGGTATGATTCTGATGAGATTCGCTAGAAACCCAGAAGGACTCCTGTTCAATTGGCCCTACACTATCTATGTTTGTGATGAAGAAGACACGATTATGAAGATTCCACTGAAATCGTTCGACAACGGAGAGAAGCAGTACTGGGGGTTGTTGCCGAGATGTGTGAGTCAGAAGTTGGGCTTCTATTTGGGTCAATGCAATCTTTCCAGCAAGAAGACACAAATCTTGTCACTCTGGGAATCGGTGAGAACACAAAGGCCGAAGAGAAGTTGAAGGAATCCCTGTATAATTTGACAATGTTTGGAACGAATCCGTTCTTGAAACAGAGCCAAGTGTACGATCAGTTCTACCACGTGGCACTGTCCACGAACGAGACGATGCTGCAAATGAACAAGACGGAAAACGACGAAGTGACACTTTACAACGTGACGACTGTCGATCAACTGGAATTCTTCAACGAAACAATCGCTGTGAAGGTGAGAAAAGAGTGTAAAGTAGATTATGGGCAGTTCTGACTTGTAGAAAATCGACATGCTTTGGATCAATCCAGAAGCTGGAAACTTTGAGTACTGGAACTATTTGAACATTGACGGAAAGTTCGACAAGATGGGAGTGACAGTGTGTCAGTTCAACGTGGAAGTGACGAAGAACGACTGGCACGCGTGGAGCAAGCTGATAACTCCACTGGTGAAGGAGAGAAGGTACATCTTCATGAGACCAATGGCCACTCAGGGAGGCAATGTGACGAGGACGTTCTTCTTGAATATCAAGGACCCGGAGTGCATTAGGAAGTACTTGCAGTAGAAGGAAATTACCATTTGTTTGTATATGTTTATTTATTTCTGTGCGAACTTGAATTTCATTAATGAATGTTTCAAAACAGAAAAGAGATAAATTGGGTTGACCTAGATTCAACATCTTCAAAATCGAAGTCATTTCATCGCACCGCCCATTAGCCAGTCTGCAACATTGATAAAATTGTCAAAAAGTTAGAGTAGCAACACGAAAACTACCGTACCCAACATTGGAAAGAAATGTGTGAGAAATAGCTCTACAAACTGACCATTTTCAAACAACAACTGGACCAGAAGAAACAACTCGACTGAAAAAGCAACAAGAAATAGAAAGCAGTGAAGCATCGGAAGAAACTCGTCTACTGCGAGAAAAACCATTCAAAGAAGCAGAGATAAACATCTGGAGGGCGGATTGAAAGCAGAATATTAAACCCCAAAAGAAATTTCTGTTCTCTGTTTTTTTGAGTTTCAAAAAATTAGGATGCATGGAAAAGAGATACAATCGGATTTTCATCGGATCTTTTCGGATCCACTTCACAGCCATTCCCTTCTGATTCAGCTGTTACTCTGCTTTTCGCAATGGACCAGAGTTATGAATGTGAGTTTTAGAATTTCGATTCACAATGACTATGATTGCTTTCAGATGAATCCCGATGTCGGCACTTCCCGTTGTTCTATGTTCTGTCACTATTCGCTATCACATTCCTCATGATCCACTTCATACAGTACAACTCTGAAGACAAAATTCCGTCTTTTGAAAATTTCAAGACAGTCGCCAAGAACCAGGATCCAACTCCCGTCAGTTCTCATTGATCATTTTCTCACCAACTGCTTGAAATAGTTTCAGGAAAGTCTTCCGATCTATGACTACAACACCCTCCCGAACTGTGATTTGCACGAAGAAGTTCGGAAACCTCGTCTCAACCTAACAGACGTCGGCACTAAATTCAGAAGATGTGCCTTCCCGCTGCTCGCCAGATTCTTCACAAATCCAGAAGGACTCATGTTCAATTGGCAGACATCTGTGTCTGTCTGTGACGATGAACCATCCATCAGAGACATCCAATTGAGAGACATTGGCGCGGACAGTTGGGCAGTTCTTCCGACTTGTGTAAGGATTTCCGATGTCTGATGTTTTAGGAGTAGAGACTTTCAGAAAGAAGATAACGTTTTGGTGACATTGGGGGTTCGGAATAACACTACGGCAGAGGAAAATCTTTTGAATAAGATTCCGGACCTGAAGAGATTTGGAACTGATCCGTTCGTCAAGAACAGCAGAGTCTACAACAACTTCTATAGCTTTGCGTTGAGTGAAGGAGCAGAAGAAATAACTCTAAAAGTGACAGAGAATGGGAAACAAGTCAACAAGACTGTTCCGAGCAAAGGAATCAAGGGGTTCCTGCAGAATGACCTGAAACTGAGAGTAACATTTCCCAGAATCACACAACTATCTTATCTTCGTTCCTTTTCAGAAAATCGACATGATCTGGATCAACCCAACCTACGGAAACTTCCCATTTTGGGATTACTTGCATTTGGACGGAGAGTTCCGGAAGATGGGAATTGTTGTGTGTCAAATGATGATTGACATGCCAAAAGAGATGGGAGAGCAGTGGGTTCAGATGATCCAACCGATGGAAAAGGACACGAGATACATTTTCATGAGACCAAAGACTTTGAAGAACGGATCTACAAGGACGTTCTTTTTGAATGTGGACAGTCCGCAGTGCACGAGGAAGTATCTCGAATGACACGGGTTCCTTTTCTAGGTTATATGATTTTAAAATGTTTAATTTTTCTGGTCTTTATCTTTACTATTATTAAACGACAAATTCTGTGTGTATGTCTGTTCGTAAGTGTGTATGTCCGCAGCGTTTTCTCAGCAACTACTCGACCATTTTCGTCGTTTTTTTGCAGGAAGGTCAGGAATTCTCCCCGGACGGTGCACGAGAATTTGCTGAGCGATCCTTATTTTGTGAACAGGTCAGGAGCGCATTTTATGCGTTTCAGGCCCTTTTTCCCGTGTTCATTTCTAAAAACGCCTATGTCGGCCACGTTCAATTTATGAATTTCACGCTTTTCTTTCACGTGAGGGAATAAAAAACCGGAGCCGAAGGCGACGGTTTGAACCGCCGAAGGCGGAAAACCAGGCGGGGGAGACGGCGTGAGCCGTAGCCGTCCGCCTGGTTATTATTATTTACAATCAATTCCTATTCAGTTTTTGGCTTTGATTTACATACTCGTCGGTACACAAACTTGACAACTAAATGCAATAAATACACGAATCCCAGGATCAAAGAGAGAATAATTGCGTAAGCATCCAGCAAGTAGTACTGAATGAAGTTGTAATGCACGTTGTACGGCTCCAAAGAAACCACTCGACCGAATCTGAAAACCATGCTACAGTAACCCGAGAGGATCTCGGAACACTCACTTGGCCGCGAACTCTGCATGTTTCAACAGATTGGCTTTCGGGTCAATTGGCTGATTCCTGAGCATCTCTGCGAGCAACAGAGCATTCGTGCTGAACTCTTCGTTCGAGATCACTTCCCGAACTGCTTCTGTCAATTTATCAGCGTTTTTCAAGTCGTATTTGTCAAAGGATTTGGCTCCTTTATGGCGGCTCAACATCTTCGCATTGAGCATTTGATCACCAAAGATGGGGATCTGAACAAGAACTTCAATTTAGGAAGGCATGAAGGAACGCGAACCATTAGAGAAGGTTTTCCAGAATAGGCGACTTCCAAGGTACTACCGAGTCCACCGTGCGTGATGAACAAGTTCAAACGGCTGTCAGCTGGAAGAAGAAGATGTTGTTAGGACTGGAAAGGACTTCCTACCTAGAAGAGCCGGTTGTGGGATCCATTTCTTCAGAATCACATTCTCCGGAAGTCTCTTTGCGAATTGCTCATCTTCCACTTCATACTTCCAGAGGAATGTTGTTTCTGGAAGCTTGTGAAACATTTGGACGAGCCCGTCTCTGAAAACAATAACATAAGATTGCCCTTCGACTTTTCTCACTTGAAGCTATCTGGCATATCAGCTGATTGCACCACTGTTCCGAACGAGATGAGGACTGTCGACTTCCGAAGATTTAGAATCTTGTCATACTCCTCATCCAGCTGCACATTCTTCGGAGGGTCAATCGTGAATCCTCCGATTTCCACTGACTTTGTAAGAGTCGGAGAGGGGAATCCGATGTACGGATTGTTGTTGTAGAAGAAGAAAGTGGCAGTCTGCAGGATATCCTTCCAGTGCCGCACCTCTCCATTCAGAATCGAGTATGCCTGGTTGTACTGTCTGTCGTAGAGCTTTGCGAAGGCGTAGTAGAACGAAGTGAACGCAGTGATGTCCTGGACTCTGTCGAAAACTGTCTGATCAGGTCCGTAGCTTGTGTGGAGAGCTGGAAATTAGTAGGTTCGTTCATGTTTCAGGACTCCGAAACTAACATGGAGCAAAGTTCAGCATGGATCCTTCACCCATTGCGTACGATGCCGGGATGTTTTTGATAGTGGAGAAAGTTGGCATCAGATTCAGTTTCAGATGGTCACCAAGGTCTGAAATCAGGAACAACCAATCTATAAACCCTGTGATTGAACCAACAAAGTGAACAGAAATCGAAAGATTCTGCAAAGTAGCCATCAAACTTCTTGGAGAGAATCATCTGGTGCAACTTTTTGTCTCCCAGAACTTCTAAAAGATTCAGTTTGTTAGATAAATTCAAATGTTTTCTTATCACTCACTATCACACATTGGCTTGAACTCGTTGAAAAGAATCATCATTGGCTGGAAATCAGATACTTTTAGTTCAGCAAAAGTTGACCCCAACTCACAGCAAGAGCTCCAGTCACTGGGTTATTGACTATTTCACTGTCCCAGAAGAACTTGAAAGCACTCGCCGACTGATCTTTACTTGGTGCGTTCTCCGTGTTGTGATAGTCAATAGTCTGAAGTTTGCATCATTGGAAAACGCAAACGTTCAGCTACAGTAGTACCTGGATGTTCTTGTTTTTTGCCATCCGGATCTCTCCCCAATGTTCATAAACATAGGTTTGAAGCAAGGTCTGAAACCCCGAGTGATGTCTGTTTCATCCACTGTTTACCCACCACATTGTGTCCTCCATTCGCCAGAGTATCAGCAACTTTGCTCATGAACTTCATATGACTGTACCCGAAAACAGGGGAGACGACGAGATAATTGTAGGCGTCAACATGTTGGAGAAGTGCAAAAAGTGACAGGAAGAGGAGACGCATTGGAGGGGAAACTCGCAAGACTCGAGTTTCGTGTTTGTTAAATACAGAACCGTCTGGCAATTCTTTGATCTTTTCGTGTGATTAGAGGGAGGAGACGCAGACGGAGAAAGACAAGAGGTAGGGGAGGGAAAATGAGCGAGTAAATTGGGGTAGAGGAGAGGAGAGTTCGGAGTAGACGAATTCGCGACCATGAAATGACGTCACTTCGTGTTTTGTGGAGGCTTTTGATTTTCTGATTGAGGACTTGAAAACCTCCGGAAAGTATGAGAATCCAATGGCTAGAGTGTAGGATGATCACGAGATAGCAAACTTGTCGACGGACAAATAACACAGATTTATTTACATCTTTGAGAACTTATTCCGTCTTTGATTTCAATTTGAAAACCCGTTGATAGATGAATTTGATGACTAGATGAACAATGTAAAAGATCACGAGAGCAATTGAAAGAAGCAGGAGAACTGCGTCGAGCATGTAGTACTGGATGAAGTTGAACTGCACGTTGAACGGTTCCAGAGCAGGCACCCGACCAAATCTGAATCGATATTTCTTATCTTATCACTCTTCTGCCAACTCACTTCGCCGTAAACTCCATGTGTTTCAGAAGATTTGTCTTCGGATCAATTGGCTGATTCCTGAGATACTCTGCAGCGAGAATTGCATTCTTCGAGAAGTCGTCATTCGAAATCACTTCTTGGATAGCTTCTTTCAGTTTCTCCGGATTCTCCAGATCGTATTTGTCATAAACTTTGGCCCCTCCATGTCTGCTCAACATCTTCGCATTCAGCATCTGATCTCCGAATACTGGAATCATCAGGGCTGGCATTCCGGAGTAGGCGACTTCCAGAGTACTTCCGAGTCCTCCATGGGTGATGAACAGCTTCAGGCGTTTGTCAGCTGGAAGAAGAAGATGTTGTTAGGACTGGAAACGACTTCCTACCTAGAAGAGCTGGCTGTGGTACCCATTTCTTCAGAATCACATTGTTCGGAATCTTCTTTGCCAACTTCTCGTCGTCTACCTCGTACTTCCAAATGAAAGTAGTTTCCGGTAGACTGTGGAACATTTTGACGATCCCATCCCTGAAACATTCCCTTGTCATCTTTGATTATCTCTTTCTGATTACTTGAAACTATCTGGCATATCAGCTGATTGGATCACCGTTCCGAAGGAGATCAGCACTGTAGACTTGCGAAGGCTCAGAATCTTATCGTACTCCTCATCTAGCTTCAGGTTCTTCGGAGGGTCAATCGTGAATCCTCCGACATGAATGTGTTTCGGGAGAGAAGGCGTCGGGAATGCCAAGTAGTCATTTGAATTGGAGAAGAAGTACGTGGCGGTTCGGAGAATCTGTTTCCAGTGTCTGACGTCTCCATTCAGAAGAGAGTACGCCTGGTCGTATTGCTTCTCGAAGAGTCTCGCAAAGGCAACCTCCAAACAATGGAAAGATATGATATCATGAACTCGATCCATCATTGTTTGATTCTCTCCGTAGTTGGTGTGCATGGCTGCAAAGTTGATAAGAGATAGGGATTGTTGTTTTGTTGTTTGATGCTCCAACTCACATGGCAGAAAGTTGAGCACAGATGTCTCTCCGATTGCGTAAACAGAGGGAAGGATCTTGGTGGCCGAGTACATCGGAATCAAGTTCAGTTTGAGGTGATCTCCGAGGACTGAAAACAACGAAGTCTAGTCCCAGCAACCACAGAATCTTAGCTTACAAAGCCCACAGAAATCAAACGTTTCCGAGATGTATCCGTCAAACTTCTTCGATAGAATCCATTGATGAAGCTCTTTGTCTTGCAGAACTTTCGCACACATTCTCTCCATTTCATTGTACAGGACTGTCGCTGTCTGAAAACTAAATAATGAGACTTTCATGAGATCCAGATGCCATACCGCGATGGCTCCACTGATCGGATTGTTGATAACTTCAGTGTTCCACATGTACTTGAACGCACTGGCAGAGTTCTCGGTGCTTGGAGCAGTTGCTTTGTCGTGGTAGTCGATTATCTAAAAATGGACCCCTCTGATGACAAGAAGACACCTCTACAGTACCTCAACTTTCTTATTCTTCGTCATCCGAATCGTACCGAAATGCTCGTAGTTGTAGATTTGCAGAATCGTCTGGAAACTTCCATTCCGACCCATCTATGCTTCATTCCTTACCACGTTGTGTCCTCCATTCGCCAGAGTATCAGCCACTTTGCTCATGAACTTCAAGTGACTGTACCCAAAAACAGGTGATATCACAAGAAAGTTACTGGCCAAAGTAGCCGGGAGAAGAGCCAGAAGAGCCAAGAGCAGACGCATTTTCAGGCGGAATGCTGGATGGAAAAAGTACTACTATCCACATCTTATCGTCTTTCCTTAAATAGTGCCCATCTGGTAGAACTGTTTTTTGTCAACAGGAGTGGAGAAAGTGAGAGACGCAGACAGTTCAAAAGAAGGAGGCAACGTGTGCCAGTACAGTCAATCGGAGAGAGTGCGAGAGAAAGGAAAAACTGTGGTTGTACGAAGTTTTTAGAGTTTGTGCCGTTGCATCATGGGGGTCAATCAGCTACGATTACGTTTGTGGTTGTTCAGAGTTTCTTGGGTAAGTTTTTTGATTCGGAAGGTTATGGAATTGGTGAGCGTCTTCCCTCGCTGTAAAGAATCCAGTTGTAGATCTGTAACCTGACTTCTTTCAAACTTTGACCCATTAGCAACACCCGATAACAAATGAATCTTGTCTATTTCTTCCGGGTGACGTCTTCTGATTTTGAATGTGTCTAGTTTGAATTCGAAAACAGTTTCAAAACTTCAAAAATCTCGTTTTTCCCTATCAGTTTGATTTTGTCACTAACGAGGGAAACTTTTTTTTTACTTTGAGAAAAAAAATTACATAGGGTGAAAGAGGATCCTTTGGTGAGTACAAATCTATTTTAAAAATCTGCTGAGGAGACCTCTAAGTGGGTCAATTCCAATTTGAAAGCTCAAAATTGCACTGAAAATGATGTGGAAACGGTGAAAAAACCAAAAAAGACAGTTTTCCCGTCATTTTCATAGAAAAGCTGTTATTTGTATTTTCACGTGCCCTTTGATGACGTAATGACGACGTGTTGATCTGAGTTACTGATAAGAAATCAGTATAAAAGGGGGAGGGAAAGCTCAGTCTGTTAGTTCGACTACAGTTTTCTCCCGGGACAGACGCTCGACGGGACAATCAGAAGGATCGCCGAGGATGCACCCCCGGCTTCGATGGTCGCCGTTCAAGGATTGGAGGATGCGGCTCGACTGTGTGCCACGATGGCCGCCGCCCCGATGAGCGGCTCCGATGGCCGGTGCACCAATAATTCGGCTCGGATGATGCGGCACCGATGCTCACCGCTCCGATGGATGCGGTTCGACCATGTGGCCCGATGATGCGGGTCCGATGACCGCTGCCCCGATGGTCGCCGCTCCGATGGTTGGCGCCCCGATGACCAGTGACACGATGGCCGGTGCTCCAATGACCAGTGCTCCAATGGCCGGCGCTCCGATGGCCGGCGCTCCAATGGCCAACGCCCCAATCATTCGGCTCGGATAATGCGGCTCCGATGCTCACCGCTCTGATGAATGCGGCTCGACGATGTGGCTGGATGATGCGGGCCCGATGACCGCTGCCTCGATGATCGCGGCTCCGATGGTTGGTGCGGTTCGACGATGCGGTACTTCAATGGAAGTTCTACAATGGGCACCAGCAACAAGCTGTGGCAACGGAATGATGGCGTGGAAGAAGGATGAAGCTGGTTCGGATCGTTGTGGATGGATGGTTGAGGACGCGTGTCGATATTGAAAGCTGAGTTTGGGAGAATTGAAAAAAAAATTAGTTTAGTTGACTCACTTTAGTTTCATAGACACAATATCTTGGAAACACCCTAAGGAAACTGGGTTAGGTTATAAGTTTTAGGATTAGGACTTCTTTTTTGGAACACCCTAAGGAAACTGGGTTAGGTAAACCATTAGGCTGAGCTTAGATAAACCCTAAGGAAACTGGGTTAGGATAAGTTTTAGGATACTCTTTTGGAAACACCCTAAGAAAACTAGGTTAGGTAACTTGTAGGCTAACTCTAGTCAAACCCTAAGGAAACTGGGCTAGGTTGAGTTTTAGGGTTTTTTGAAAAATGAGTTTTAGGATTTTTGAATGACAACCTTAGGATTTAAAGAAAAGATCTAACAATCCAAAAAATATTGCTCCTGGGTTCTTTCCGTTGGCTTTTTTCGTTGCAGGACGTCTAAACAGCTCAATCGGAGGATGCGCGCTCCAATGGCCGATGGTCAAGACTCCGGCTCTGATGACTCGTATCGAAGATACGGCTATGATGGACTCGGCTCTAATGATTGCTCGTTATGATGGTGCAGCAACGAGCATCGGAAGCGCTATCGATAAGCAAGACTATGACGACGCTTCTCCGGCAGGGCTGCTCTGATAGTTGAAGTCTCGAATCAACTTTGGCAGTTGCGAGCTTCTCCACAAGAATGGAATGACGATGAGCGCATCCACGAGGACAACAAAATGGAATTGATGACGACGTGGAAAAACATCGTTCTGAACTTCAATGGAAAATGACAATAAAAAGCAATCTATCTTTCATTGATCTTTCACTTCATTTTTCACTTTCCTTCTCGCACCCAGGAATCGTTTTTTTCTTGATCCAAAACAAAGCATCTAATTTTTCAAATTCGCACTATAAAAGTAGTGTCTTTCCACTTTTAACATGTCGAGGAACCATGAAGCATTCGTGTGTTCTCTTTTACTCAATTCTGTTCATATTTCTCTCCATCCTGACTGTCACATTCGCTACGTTCATGCTTTTCGAAGAGATCGGTCAATTTGAACACGATGCTTGGAAGGATTTGGAAACTTTTCAGGTATTTTCTAGGAGTCCCGGCTGTCTAGCGATTACTTTATCCAGAAGTACTCGGAAGATGCGTGGCAGCTGATCGCCAACTCAACCAGAGAGAAACGTGCAGTGTATCGGTTCAAGCTCCCTCCGAGAAACGACAACAGACCCAGATACGTGACTATTCCACCACAGGGTCACTATGCTGTTCCGGAACTTGGAGGAAGTCAGTTGTACTAGTTGTACAGTTGTAATGTTCCCATTCAACTCCGTTTTCAGTGCCACCTCCAGTAGAATGCCCCCAAGGTTCTCCAGGTCGTCCTGGTCGTCCGGGTTATCCTGGAGAGGATGGATCTGCTGGACAGCCAGGAAGTCCCGGAGGCAGTGGACCTTCTCTTTCAATCAAACTTCCCTATAACGGCTGCATAAAATGTCCAATGGGACCTATGGGAGAAGCTGGAAGACCTGGTCTGATGGGATATCCAGGTGAAGAAGGATCACAAGGAATCGATGGTATCCCGGGAGCACGTGGACTGCCGGGAATGCTTGGATATCCGGGAGACAGTGGGATGGATGGGAGCAAAGGACACGATGGAGCTACCGGACAGCCGGGAAGATCGGGAACCAGGTCATTCGGATCCCCGGGACATGCTGGTTCTCCTGGAAGATCAGGGCCAGTGGGACCTCCAGGGTTTGATGGCGGGTACCCTGTTCCCGGAGCACCAGGGACACCTGGTCCAGCAGGAAAAACAGGGCAACCTGGCGGATCCGGGGTTGACGGACATCCGGGAAGTGTAAGTTCAGAGAGCCTTTCAATAAAACGGAATATCAGTTTCAGGCCGGTGGAACTGGTCGTCCTGGTCCTGATTCTGGCTATTGTCAGTGTCCCCATCGCGGGAAAACCGACGAGTTCTCGAACTACCCGCCGAAGAAGACTGCCACTGTCCACACTTCGACTCCTTCTTCTACGGATTGGAGAAGGAAATTGAGACGACAACGAGTGAATGCGTAGATTTTAATGAAACTTTTTTGCTTGACTTGACTTGAACTTGAACTGACTGAACTGAAACTTGAAACGTTACCCTTTCTTTTATTTTGTACAACAATATACACAACAGAGCATCATCAGCACTTTGTCTCATCCGCTGGTACTTCCACATAACTTTTCTTATCTGGATCCGTCCATTCCGCCGGTTCAGCAGTGAACACGAATGCTGAGATGAAGTTTGCCTGAACATATTTTGTTTGTTTGTCCAAATGAACACAGTCTCACCAGAAACATGGCGATTCCAAGTGTTGCAAACACTGGAATCCATTCCAATCGGTTCGATTCAGTAGTGACAAAGAATGCAACGAGGGCCGGGGCTGAGAAGAGAGCCAGACATTTTGTGAACTGAATGGCCGCGATGACAACGTGAGCATGTTGTCTGGCATGGAGAGCTGCGCATTTGTAGAATCCTCCGCAGTTCAGAGCCACGAACATCATCACAGATAGGATCATGAAAACGCTCTCGAACTTCTTCTCGGTCGGGACGAGCCCAACGAGAGCCAATAGAATCCCAGAGACACCCACCGACAACGTGTTGAAGAATATCAACTTCCATTTCTCCGAGATCACCCTGCAACAATACTGAAATTCTGATTCTCTCATCTGAATTCTTACGTGATTCTGTCACTGAAAGCGGCTGCGACAAGACGCAACGGGATGTTGAATCCCAGCACGACCGCCACGTAGAATCCAGTTTCAGCAAGTGAAAAACCGAGTACTTGATGGAAATAAATGGGCATGTAGGTTACAAAAAGGATCACTGCGGACATTTCGAAGAAGGCGTTCAGCCAGATGACCAAGATCACGGGACTTGTGAAGATCTTCAAGTAAGGGATGTCGGTATTCTTCTCCAAATGTGCAGCTGACTTGTTCTTGTGAATCCGGGTGAGTTCCTTGCCGGAAATCCGCTTCGAGTCTTGTGGATCATCAATGTAAAGCCAGGCCCAGAGGGCGAAGAGAAGGATTCCAGCGAACGAATGGAGGTAGTAGGCGTACTGCCAGCCGAGAGAACTTTGGCAGATGAGACCAGTTGCAGAGTTAGTGATCATAGAGGCGACACCAGTGAAACAAGTGAGAGTTGCGATGAACAGCGCAGTCTCCTTTAGAGGGGCCCAGCGGACAGTCATTATCCCGATCGCTGCGAAGTCTGTGGAATAGGATAGACCCTGAAGAATCAGAAGGTTGGAGAGAAGATTCTGGAGAACTTACTTGTAAGAACCGCAGGAAAAGGACAAGTAGGAGACTTGTTCTTGCAGCGTATGGAATCAGAGCAGTTGATATCAGGGACACCAAACCAGCGATCAGGAACGGGTACTTTGCTCCAAACTTTACTACAAGCCAGTTGGTCGGAATGGTCCCGAGAACTGTTCCAGCACCCACAGACCACATTATGTACTTCTTCTCATCGGAGCTGTAGTCGTAAATGCTTCGGACCGTCTGAAGAAAGAACGTCTTCTGGAGGCTTCACATTCAGAAACTCACATTGTTGATAACCCGTGTCTCTGTCATGTCTTCTTTCATGCAAATGAATGTGAAATTGATAATGATGTAGTTGGAGCATACTGAAGAGAGGCAGAAGAACCCGACGAACAGAACAATGTATCTGTAGTAATTCCCGTAGCAAGACATTGTCTGGAAGATGGGAAATTCAGAAGTGGTATGTAAAAGATTTGGTAAGCAACACTGATTTCAATGGAAACTTTGTCTAGTGTGCTGTGGTCCTGCAGGAATAGAACTGTAGGGCACACAATGATATAATAAACGATGATTGATGGGTGCGAAACGAATCGGACTGAACTGTGAAGTAGAGAGAAAGAGAAAAGAAGAAGAAGAAGTTGGAGAGGGATGTGTGATCAGTGAAGTCAAAGAGTTTCATTGATAAACTTTCAGCAGAGAGGTCAGAATCGAAAGTGAACAAAAGGTTCATAACGAAACGATCAGAATCATGGACGGTCATTGATCCTCTTACACACAGTACACTTGGATCACAGAGATCTCCTTCACACTTTTTCTGGCAAAAAAAGTTCTGCCCAAAATCGTCGGGGCAACAACATCATAATCTGCATTCGATTCTTGATTTCTATCCCTCTAATGGTCTCTGATAAGGGTGTGATGTAATCATTATCATCATCCGCCGGCGCCATAAATCACTGAACGGTTTATTGTTTTATAAAGAAACCAGGATTATTAGGTGAGTCTTCTGGCGACACGGAACAGTTCTTGGTCGGAGAGGAAGTCCTCGCGGGACGACTTGAACTCGCAGCGGATCGTGAAGCCGATGGTTGAGGAGCGGCATCTGGAAGTATATATATGATCAGTTATCAGTAAACACTTTCAAAAGTCAAAGTCTCATCTGGTTCGAAGACACTTTGATCTCTGCCCAACTCACGCGCCAGATCTCCACAAGTAGAAGTTGTCCTCTCTTCTCTCCAATCGGTAAGTCTGATGAGTGAAACAAGACTTGTGCTGTTGCGGGTATCTCGTGATTCTGTAGGCCGTGTCAGCTCCCGGACACAAGATGTCACAGTACGTCTTCACTTCTCCATTGACAGTTTCCTGAACAACAATGCGTTTTGTTGCTGGTTGAAGGTTTCAATGACAGTGTAAAACTTTCCAAGATCATACAATGAGACCAAACTTCCAGAAGTATGACCAGTTGATCATATAAACTTTATAACAGAAACTAAATAACACTTGTCCAAAAACTTTGCAGAATACTCACATCGACGCACGTGTTGAATGGCACAACTCGCGGACTCTCGTCGTTTTCGTGCTCTTTCAGCGACAGTTCGCATGCAGAAGCCTGTCCCTGCTCGTTGACTTCTCCTTCCTTGCATCGGATTTCACGCCATTCTGCAAAACAACTCATCGCTCTTGAACATCTCTTTGTAACTCACGCCAATGCACGGATTCAGCGACGGCTGCACCCAGCAACAAGGAGACGAGAACGAACCGGCCAAGCGTCATGTTCGGGGAACGATGGGAATGAGATCGGCGCTTATATCCAGTCTCATTTGCATATCTGAAATCTTATCTCGGCATGCGTCTCTGAGAATATGGGCCACGCTTCGGGAGTAAAAACAAGTGAAAGTGTCAAAGGCCGCGAGGAACAACGCGAGATAAACTACTGGATCCGAGCAGCCGGTTTACAAACGACTGAAACCGGCAGTGGGACCAAACAATCAGTTGATGTCTTGTTTTCCAGATTCAAAGCAACTCATGAATCGTCATTTTTATTCGGAACTTCTGATCTCCCCTTCGGTAGCGTGGTCTAATGAAAGGTGTGATTAGAAGTACTCACTTTACTCAAATGATATATGATTATGAAAAAACGCACCATGATTAGTGGAGACCGGGAATCTTGGCGTTTGAGATTTTGGAATATTCACAGAATCTTCACGCGTTCTCCCCATGGTTTTCTCCTCTGCTGAGCTCGTTGAGAAAAGATCCTGGAGTTATCATCATCGACCCATGTCTAACAATCAAATGTAACCCGACAGTGATCCAAACAACTCTGGACTTCTTCTCTGTTCAATATCTCCTCCAGTACATCATGGTCCTCCTCAACCAACTCACCCAACTTCTTTGCATTGTGCTAATGATCAAGAGGAAGTTCATCAGAAAGGTTAGCATTTCAGTCTCTTTGGTCTTTTGAAACATAAGTTCTCCAAAACTGAAATGTCAGTTCTCCTCCACCCCCACTCATAACATGCAATTTGTGCATTCTTCCTGCCGACTATAGCCAACTTCTTCATTCCATTCCTTCCAAAATGTACATTCTCCCGTATGTCTTCCCACCTCCTCCTGATTTTCTCAACTCTTTCACTCAAATGGAACCAATGTGTGTCCATAAGAACTTCGAGAAAAAGTGTTTCGAACTGCGGAATCTCACTGATAAGCAGAATCCCGTTTCAAACAAACCATCCTCCGTCAATGTTTCTATTCCAAACATTGTGATTCTTTCTGTAACTATAATACAGTGGCTGAGCTATATCAGAGCTATGAAAAGAATCCACTCGAAGGTTTTCCACCCTGACCCACTTCATTCACCTCTTTCTTTTCCAGAGCTCCTTCTTCAAGATCCTTCTGATCCTCTCAATCACTGTCTCCTTCCGTGTCATCTTCTCCATCTTCTCCATCATCGTCACTGCCATAGTCGGGGATCCTTCCAACATCGCATCCATCTTCCTGCTCCAATCGTCCCTGTACGTGGACTACTGTACCAACTTCTTCTCCCTTTCACTCGTTTTCTTGATGTCTCTGAACCGATGCTTCTGCTTCGTCGCGGAACGATGGGACGCGTGGATATTCAAAGGATCCCGAGTAGTGTTCCCTTTGATATTCTGTGTTCTTGTGTCAATTGGTGGAGGTGTAACTGCAATTCGTTCATCCGAAATCTGCAGAACTCTAGTAGATCACATCGGATTCGTTGATGTCGGTCCGAATAAAGGATGGAGAATTGTGAGTTTTAACTGAAAGATAACAAGGTATGTATATAAGTTGGATTTCAGTTTGTCAATCGATTGTTCTACGTGTTTCCTCTTGGATCAGTCATCTGCTACGCAGCTCTTTTCTTCCATCTCCGTAAAAGAAAAACATCACAAATTGAGAATTCAAACCAGACGAAAGGAGAGCAACAAGTCGTGTTTCATCTTCTGATAACTTCGATTCTTTACGGGGTCAGTCAATGTTTCTGTTCCTTCTCTCATCTTCTCATTCCAGTTGTTATCAGTGGCCTACGAAATCACCCTTATCATTTGCTCCAATGCATCTGGTCCCATCGATCCGAAGCTCACCTTTATCGCCATCCTGAACATCTTCAACAACCTTCCCGAAATGTGTCTCCCGCTTCTTTTCGTTTGCACAAATGTTCAAATTCGCAAGCGAGTCTCCACTGTAGCATCTCCAAATGTTGTCCAACTTGGGAAAAGACAGATAACAAGGAGTGTGTTCTAACGGGAAATAAAGGTTTATGTCAAGTTTAGAATGAACATGTAGTCAAAGTATTTCAAGATCATGAAGAATATTGCAATGGTGGGAAATGTGAGGTAGATTGGGAAGATATGACAAACAGGAACAAGTGCATAACCGGTTATAATTACATTTTCTAGACAATTCTTTTGATTCTGAGGTCGTTACAGTAGGAAGTGGCCGTGGGAGTTGTAGAGAGTTCTTCTCGGACGAAACTGAAAATGGACTCGAGATGGGCGGTCGGGAGCTCGCCGATCTTGACAGTGGTCAGAATGTCAGTCGGAATTGATGGGGCGCTTTCGGGCCAGAGCGAACTAGAAACAAGGTTGGTTAGGTTTCAAGAGCTGATAACTTCACCTGATAACAGAATCAGTGCTCTTAGCATTCGGTTGCCTGCCGATCTGTGTCATGAAGCACGCGTAATCCAGGAGCTTTCCGCCGAGTCCGTTGTCCGTCGTCACTTCCTGCCCGTCTATTCGAATGTGTTTCCGTGGCGATATCTGCACGGCGTACTGCATTCCATTCCTCAAATCCACTTCCGCCAACTTCTTTTCGTGTGTCACTTTCTTCGCTGTTGGCAGTTGCGGATGAAATGACGTGGCAGAGTGGCCGATGGGAATAGAATCCGGGTCTCGGGTGTGAAGAAGGTTCAGATGGAAGAGCTTGTCAAAAACGGCAGAATGTCGGCGATGTTGGTGGGAGAGGAAGTGCAGACGAGGATCCGAACTGCACAAGTATTGAGCCAGAACTCTGGAAAGATGACTTCAAAAAATAAGTTCACTCTGTCAACACTCACCCGCACCCCAGAAACGTCATCAAACTCGTCTCTCCGTACCGGAATAGGGTGTCTCCGTCGAGGTTCGAATGATGCAGGAGGGCGTGTTGCTGGAATGCAGACATTTGATACAAAGGAGACGCGTTGAATCACTCACAATCATAGAATCCACTATTGTTTTTTGTATTGTCATCGTCGGGAGCACCGCCAGTAAATGAGGTCTTCTGAATTTGACAAGGACTTCTACTGAAGAAGAAAGGGGATCAGAAGAAGACTCGAGGGTCAGCGGTCGAATGTTGTGGAACTTATCTCCAGAACTGTCCGTTTTCCTTCCGAATCCTGAAAATCTGTTTATTTTCTGATCTCTGCATGTTCGAGTATGCTATCACTATCACTATGAGACTGCTTATCACCAACAGATTAGCTTTCAAATCTCAGAAACCAGTTCTTCGAAATCTCAGCAGATAATCCGCACCTGAGAACAGGAGTTTCTTCGGAAACGTTGTCGTTTTCTTCCTGCCCACTCCCATCAACGTGTAGATGTCGGCCCGGTAGGCGTCGGCATTTGGCAGCTTCTCGACGAATTTCTGAAAATTCACATTGAGTCGAAGAGTACACCAGGATGAGAAATGTGCGAATTTTCGCATCGACCACATGTCGGCAATTGGGTGATTGGTCGAATGCCCCGATTGATCTTATGGGTTACACATTCGGACGCGACACGGGCGATCCGCTTTTTTAAGTGAGAAGCGGTCAAATTTCTATGAGAATTGGGCCCGTTTTACAAAAAGTGCAAACGACTTGAGCCTTCGTTTCTTGTCTTGAAAACAACTGGGTAAAAGTGTTATCACAGGTGATACGCCATCTAACAGAACAGGACCCGGATTACGGGTTACTGTACCTCTTTGTTCTCCCATTCAGTTCCTTATTCTCTCCCTCCAACAATACTACAAACTCCCAAGACACCCCAAATATGACAAATCCATTCATCTCCCTTCCCTTTGAAGATCGATGTGTCTACGACGATACTTTTACTCATCCCAGTCCGTCTGCCACGTCACTAATGAAAAACACCGTCTTATTCAGTTCCTTATAGTTCCTTCCTTCCTTTCCAGTATTTCTTTTCTTTTTTCAAATGTCCCTCCTTTCATTTGCATGATAATTGTGTTGTGTACATATTGCTGCCAAGTCGGCGACTCCAAGAAGACATACGAGTATCCTTGTTCCATGCACACACGAAATTTGGCGAATTTCGTCCAAAGAAGCGGAAAATTGATGATGACACCTCGGGCGGTCTTGTTCGGCACACAAACGAGCCAAAAAACGAACAAAACGAGAGGAGATGGCAGGGACGAGGGATGGCCTCGAAAAAACAACACACACTTTTTTGGGTCCTGCTCTTGGAGAGCTCTTCGAAACTTTGTCTGCTCCGAGAGCAAGGCGAGGCGAGATCTTTTCCGAAAACTGATTGACTTTTAGAATTCCCACGGCGAAACTTGTCACAATTCATTCTCTCATTCTCACGAGCTCTTCGGCGGGCAAAAAGAGAGCCGAGAGAGCCGAAACAAAACTGGGCGGGGCCACAGGGAACAATATGTGCTCTCCGCGTGTTCTTACCCATTTCCCGAGCATTCCGCTTGTTCTTGCACTCGAATTCGTCAAAATGAGAAACGTCTTCTCGATTTCGTCATTCGAGAAGAACCTTTTGATGCTTCTCGAGTGTGATTCACTCATCAGTTTCGCAATTTTTGAAGAAGGAACACTCGACGGGCGGTCGATTTTCTGCTCGTTTACTCTGGAGATTTTCTCATTTTCTTGGCGATGTCTGGAGTGTTTTCCTGAGAACACGGTGAGCAAAACCGTGAGATCGCTTTCAGAAGTAATGAATCGGAGCACTAGACTTCTCAACAAGCCTATTTATGCTTTCTGATCATAACTTGTCCCTGAATTTTTTCAGATTACAAGGTTCGGAAGATCCGAAGCATGAACCCGTTCCTAATGTATTCTTGAGAATTCTTAAAGACATTCGGGATTCTTCTTCTAACAGAAACTTTCGAGAACCTTAACAGAATAACTGAACACTTCATGAGAACCTCTTCAACAAATCTCGAAAATAGATCAGATTAGAATTTCTGAAAAGTCCTGTGAGAACTCGAGAGAGCTGCCACCAAATCCAAAAAACAATCGATCCCCGTATCAGTGCTGCCCTTATCATCGTTTCAACACAAATCCCCTCCTAATCCCCTTTTCCGTTTTGTACTCTTCTTCTCGTGATTCACATTACACTCCAAATCCGTTCTTCTCTCCCATTTTTTATCACCAGTACATACATTTCCTAATGAGATCTTGTGATTCATTCACCCGGATTTCCCGTCCTCCTAACATGTCAATTTTCTATAGACATACAAAGTTATGACCTATTTCCTTGGCAACGCGCAACAACCAAATTCTCATTTCAATTTCCAATTCGGGGGATTTGTTTTTTTACAAGGTCTCTCATGATTCTTCATGGCCACTTCTGTGAGCACATGACCAAAAACAGAAGAAAGAAAAGGGAAAAGTTCCGGCTCAATCATCCAGTAATTCTCAAGAGTGTTGTTTTTTGCGGATTAACATCTTCCGAACTTTTGTCTCCTCGCGAGCCTCTCGAGACAAAGTTCTGGTAATCGGCAAAAGTGGATGGGTATTCTAACTCATCGGATTATTGGCCAGAATTGGCTTTGTTTTTGTCAAAAGTGGCTTTTGAATGATGTGAGCACTGTGACTAGTACATCTCCCAAGGAATCCAACACTTTCAACGAATTCTCTCAAGTTCCGAAATGCGTGACCTACTTGAGAAAACTAAATTATCTCGTGATCTGATAATAACGAAATGTTGCTGACTCTTGACATTGCTCTCTGATCTTCACTTCTAGACTCGCCTAATTGCAGGCAAGTTAGCTAACAAACAGAAAAGAGTTCCTATTTTAGAGCCATGTCAATTCAGATTACTGTAGCCTTTCTTTCCAAAGTCTTCATAAACAAAATGACTCAAAACTTGTTTGTGAAACTGAGATTCGATCCTCAATTTGTCCAACAAGCATGAGATGCTATTCGAGTCGTCCCAGTAATTAGAAGCGTGCGTCCAGTCTATACAAACTAGGTGACATGTGTCAGACCTCATAAATCAGAGGATCCGAGGAACGTATCGCGTGGAACATCGTTTTCTCGGGAACCCTAATCCGATTCTGCCTTCTTTTCGTACTACTTCCTCCTCTCGCCAGTGCCCGCCCTTTTAGTCGTCCCAATGAGTTTCCGGTGCTCCGAGAGTCACTCTCTGCTTATTGGCCGGTCAATAATTGGACTCTCGGACCAGCGTTTTCTCAGTTTCTTCAGTTTCTCTCGGTTTTCTCGAAGACAACAACAACAAGTTGAGGGCGGGTGAGCAAAGAGAAAAGGCGAGAAACGGAGGGGCGCCCCGCCCGAGAGTAACCTCTTCCTTCCTGCTTTCTCGGCTTCAGGGGACGATAAGGGGCCTAGGATACACAAAGTGTATTTTCTTTTTGAAGGAAGCTCTCAAGAGGCGGAAGAAGAGTCGTTGGTCAGAGAGCTTTGTCTCAACTGCTACATCAGATGCTCCATGCGGTTTCATGAGGTGAGCACCTACAGTAACCCGACTCAACTGATCGTTCAGGGGAATCCTCTTCTCCTACTTCTCCTTTACTTCTCGGTCTTCCGGGGAGGAACTTCAGATGTGATAATCACAGTTGAGGACGGAAATGTCACAACTCCATCTCGTCATTTGCACAAACTCAGACACTCGCGAGGCAAGATATCAAAGTTTGGCTCATTGATTACAGTAATCCTTCAGGTTCCGCACCCTACTTGACTGCTTCGTCTTCAGTCATCAATCCACGAGAGTCCAACCGATTAGAGTCCTTCTCACTAAATTGCCCGCATGTCGCCGATGCGAGCAATAAAAAAGTAAGTGTGTAGTCTGATCTAGACTCTAAATGCATTTCTTTCAGGTGAACATTGAGGTCGTGTGGACTCTGAACGAGACGGTTTGGCTCAAAATCGAGAATGGCCAACAGCGAGTTGTGCACGGCGAGTCGACGTTTAACAAAAGACGAGTCGCAGGTTAGTTACGAATTCCGAGTGGCGGGAAAGTTCGAAAAGTACCAGAAGCCACTTCATGCATTCGTTAGTCAAGTGTCACATCCCACCCAAAAGTACAAGAGCCTTGTAGAACTGAAATGAGTCTACTGGGGAGCAGTTCAAAGTTACGAACTTTCCAGGCAAAACAGTAATGCGTCTTCTGCTCAACAATGCCCGTTATCTGTTCGACTATGATGAGTTGACGGGCGACTTCTCAATGGAGATCTCTCCTGTTCTGTGGTCTTCTGACGGTGGCGCGTGGCAGTGTCACGTGACTGTCCGCCAACCGGACGGGAAGTCGCATACTCTGACAAGCCGAAGACGTATAAAGCCGGGAGAGATCGGGGTGCGGAAAGAGACGCGGAAGGAGACGCGGAAGAAGTTGCGGACAGAGGAGCTCGCGGACCAAAAGGTCCCGCTGACTAGGGTGAGTTATCTGATTAGGAGTGCAGTCATGCGGGCCGTCGCATAATTGAAATATTGCGAGATCGGGCTTTCAGATAGAGGAGAAGCCGACGCGGGAAGGAGAAACAGAACGGATGGAGAGTGTAGGAAAAGGTCGGTTGATTGGGATCTTATCAACGAATACGCTAATCAAATTCAGAAGCATCTAGGCCAATCCATGTTCAGAAACGTGGAGATCGTTCCTCTAGTCTCCATCAGAACTTTGCATCGTTCTCTCGTACAAACGATGAGAATGTGTACATGACAAGGTGATAATCTTACTTTATCACTGATAGCTTATCAAAACTATTCAGAAAGTCCGAAGAAGTCTCTTCAAATGTAATATTCGCGCGTAACGACGGCCCGATTCGTCAGCACAAACCGGTCAGACATCGGGAGATGGAGAGGCTTTTCGACGCTCAAATCGACTATGAATTAGGTTGGGAAAAAGGAAGGGACGTGTTTAATTAGAGCAAGAAAGTTTCAGACATGGCAGAAGATATGTCGTTTGCGTATCCCAACTTTTTGAATTCGCGCGCTCGAACCCGCAGTGCACACTACTACCACAACGGAGTCGCGGGCCTCTCATATCTGCTTTTCTCATTTTTCTTTTTAATTATTTTGTAAATAACTGAATAAATGGGTCGCTTTTCGTACCTTGGCACTTTTCGAGAACACGTGAGACGATTCGACTATGACGACGCTGCCAACGTTGCGATTCAGAAGTCGTTCGGCGAATTTGACGGAGTGGAAGTTGAAGAGCGTCACGTCGATATCGGAGAGGGAAGTGGTCATCGAGGAGGACTTCTGGAGACTTTGCATCAGAACGGCTGGAAAGAAGATTCAGATGACGTCATCAAAGAGTATCTTACAACAAGCAGTTTTGATAGGGGCGTGGCCATCGGAACGGTTCTCTTCGATGACTTCTTCTCGTCTCTTCTTCGGAGAACTTTCAGATCCTTCCCCACTTGAGTTCTCTTCACACGTGGATTCAGAAGATTCGAAAGAGGTTTCAGTGGATTCCGGAGTCTCGGTGGCTTCTGGAGCACATTTCCACGACCAATCATCTGGATCGAATATTCGAGATCCGAGTATTACTGTAGACGGATCTTGCTTGATTTCGGGCAATGGAAGCTTCTGGACACTGATGATCGGAGTGGATCTTCGGATTGTCGAGATGGACTGGATGCCCCTCCAGACACGCATTTTCTGTAAAATTCGTGAGTGGAACCGAAGGTGAAAACAGAAAATTGAACAAAAAGTAGTTAGCTGGCGAGAAGACCAGATAGAGACGAGCACAGGGAATAGAAAGAACGGGAAAGAAATTTATAGTTTACAATAAATTAAAACACCAGTTTCACAAAAAGATCGGCTCCAAACATGATCAAAAATTTGTTTTAAAATGATCAAAAAAGAAGTCTCTTTACTTCTCCTGCTTCTGATTTTTCCTGCCGACGAGTCCGTCGTCTTCGATCAGAATTGTCTTCAGGAATCCCAAGACTTGCTGACGAGTCTCCTCCTTTTTCGCCTGCAAATCAGTTTGTTATTCCAATCTAATCATGCTGCTCACCGTGATCTTGATACCCCGACAATCGTTTCTGATGCTGATCTTCGCATGCAACGCGGGGATGTCGAGCACTGTCTCGTCCCTTTTCCGTTTTATCTTCTTCTCATCTTCCTCGTTTGAATTCACGTTCACTTCCAGATTCCTGTCTCTCAGCGTTCTCAGCAACTTGTCGACCGAGATGTTCCCGAGTTTCCGTCTCACAACCTTCTTCTCCTTCGACGGCACCAATTTGAACTCATCATTGTAGGCGGAGAGGTGGCAGGCGATGGCGGCGACGGCCAGTTTCTTCGTGGGGTGCTGCTTGAATTTCAGACTGCTCAGGACCTCGGGATGGACAGCAACTGTCACGAGTTTCTGTCGGTTTCGCGACAATTTGCTGATCTGGACAGTCTCGTCGTACTCGATTGGCCACACTTTTTCCTGAAATTCAAGTTTCACAAAACCCAATGAGACCACTTACATAGAAAATTTGCTCGGATCTTCTGCCAGTAGATTGTGCGACAGCTTGCGAGTAGTACGACGATGCGAGAACGTACTGAAAATTGTTGTTTATTTTTTTTTGAAACATATAAAATCGCTCACTTTCGGTCGGACGTCAGAGAGAAGCTTCTGGAGACCGAGAGAGTCCATTCGGAAATCCATCGGAATGTTCAGAAATCGAATTGGCAGAGTAGCAAACGGTTCGCGGACGCTTTCGCATGGCAAATCGGGGTCTGAAAACAAGTTAATTGTGTGCAAAAAAGCCTTCCAAACCAGCAATTTTAATTGATCGAGCTAATTTCCATTGAAATATTACTTTTTTGCGAGAAAAAGCGCAAAAATAAAGTGTAATTTGTTTCAAATTTCAAACCCCCGCGCCTAGAAAACGATCGTGGCCTAGAAACACCAAAGATGTGATTCCTCGGCCAGCATAGTTTTATTTCGAAAAATTGTAATTTTTCCTAAAACTTTTGCGTTTTTCAAGTTTTTAAGCTTGTTGGCTTTCGTTGAACGTTTCAAAATTTCACATTTTACAGAAAATGATGGGAGAATACACTCCATTCATGGAATACTGCACCCGACCGCCGTCAGCGTGAGAAACACTAGACGATGCGAATTATGTTTTTTTCTTGCAGAAGTTCATCGATTATTACTCTGAAACGCACACACGACTCAACCGGAGTCCCCAGTTCGTCCCGACAGAGAGGCGGAGGTATTCTTCGAAACCGACCCGTTTCGACGATGCCAACTACATCAGCTCTTTTCGAGCAAGAGGTTCGCGACCGGAAATTAACCTCCGGAGGAGTCGACAAAACAGCAGAACTGCTGGCTCATCTGATGGCTTCCCAAGGAATCCCGTTCGAATGTGTCAACGAACCCGAGTTTCGGGAGTTTCTTCAGTATCTCAAACCGAATGCATTTCCGACGCCAAAAGTTCTGGAGGGCATCGCAAATAGGATAGGAGCCCCGGGGAAACAAAAAGCCCCTTTCGCCAAGGCAACCGGATCGTTGAGTGTGACATTGGATATTATATCGGATGCCAATGACAAGTACCTCGTCTTTTCGATCCATTACTTTGAGGAGAATGTCTTCACACGACTACATTCGGTTTTTCTCAGAAGACTCATACTCAACGAGTAAGTCCCTAAAATGGGTATCGCTGTAAAAACGTTCTTGTTTCAGTTTAGACGGAGCGAGCATCTTGACGTGTCTGCGCCGAGCCGTCAACAATTACAGTTATTCAAACGTGAAATTCACGAATGTTTTGTGTCCGAACGAAGAGCTCGCTTCGGTTTTCAGAGGAAAAAACATTGTCAAGAGGGACTTTTTGTGTTTCTACGACTACATCACTCGATTCGTCACTCGGGTCATGGAAATCAAACAGTTTCAAGAGGGATTCGAAGCGCTGCTAAAATTTGTTAACATTGTCAAGAATAATTCGGATTACTACTGTAAATATAGAAGGTTCGGAGAACATATCGCATTTCAACAGCGAAATGATTTCAGACTGCAGCTGACAAAGAACGAAGAACTCGACCTTCCGTCGATGGACGACGACTCTTGGTTCTCAAAGTTTTCCTTTTTGTCCAGATGTCTTTTCCTGGTACTTGCGAATATTCTTCTTCCAACAGCAACTTCCTACTTTCAGCACCCGTCATTCGATGTCCTCTCCGCTCGATGCTACCTTCCGGAATACATCTGTCCAGATACCTTCAACACACTTGTCTATTTCCAAAAGACAATTCAAGAGTGTGTCAGGTGCTGTCTACGGCTCAGTGGACCACTCAACTCCATTTCCCAAGTGATTCCGGCGATGCAGAGCTTGCGAACATTTATTTCGACTCACAGCAGAGGATACCATTTCGAGGCGGATATCAAGAACGCATTCACCTTTGTGTTCCAAAGTATCACGGATGGCCTGAATAGCACGAGATACGACATTGCTGCCCTTTTGGATCCTCGATACGCGTATTCTGACTACATCTACTGCAATTCGTCGTGGAAAGACGTCGAGAGAAAGGTGATTCTGGAGTTTACGAACACGACGATGTTTACTTGTGAGAGGGCGTTCAACAGCTACTTCCTAACGATCGATTTGGAAGAGAAGACCTCGCTTCTCAGTCAAGAGCTTACTGCATACCGGAGGGCTTGCATGACTCAGCGTCCAGAGCAAAGTGTAGATCCGTTCAACTGGTGGGCACTTCGGCAGACGACGTTCGAGTATCTGTCAGTCCTGGCCCAGGAGTATCTCGCGTGCCCGGCTATCACCATCGACGCCAGCCACTTCTTCGGAGAGAATGGAAAGTTGAACCGTCTGTGCAAGACGTACAACAACGAGCCGCTCGAAAACACCCTCAACTTTGCCGGATTCAGACAGCAGTTCAAAGGAAAGGGAGACTTTCATGATCGGAACTTGCCAGGTCGGATAGGAGATTTGGACAAACTGTTGTCGGACAGCCCACTGAAGTACTTGACTGCTCCCAACTATTCACCACCTCACCTCTTCAATGCAGCCTGGAAACCTTATAACACACGTCATGTTAAAGTGGTTCAGTTGCCGAAAGAGACTATCGTGAACTCTATCGTGACAAAGCGGTTGGAGCTGGAAAAAGAAATTAAGGAAGAGCCCATTGACGAAGCAGATGAATCGGAGCAAGCAGAAAAGAAAGAGCCTCCACAAAAGATCGTTCGTGTCGCGAATCCCCGACCAAAACCAAAAGTGATAGGCGTCTTCCGCGTCTCGAACAAGTATCTCAATTGCACACCTCTTCAGCAAAATCTGGCTTTTACACCGCCCCCGAAGAAGTTCGTGTTAGTGAATCCCGCGACGAGAGTGACTGAACCCAAGAATGAGCCCGACAATAACCACATGATGAAGTCGGTCGAAGAAATCAAAGAAGAGTTCGAGGACTCCAAGGCATACGCAAAATACAAGGCTTACGAAAAATCCAAAGCATACATTCAACTACTTCAAAATGAGGCGTAAGTGATAAGGCAGAGTGCGTACTCTTCTACGTCAATATTTCAGTTCTAAAAGAGACGGCCCGAATAACTCGAGGAATAGTTCCCCTCGACGACCAATGAATCGTCGATGTGTTCTCTGTGGTAACTTGGAGCCAGCTGAGAAGTTGAAGAACGTGACGATCGACATGGAGAGACTGATCTGTCTGTTCGGAGCGATCCAGCGGAACGAGATGACTATTGAGGATGCTCAGATGTGCTTCTTCCGGTCGGCAAAGTCATACTTTTGCCGTGTTCATTTTGCGCAAGCTTCTGACGATATCTGCACGGTTCTTGGCGTCGAAAATGCATTTTTCGTTGTCAATTCTTCAGATGAGAACATCCAGCAAATCGGCTATATTCTCAGCCGACTTCGCGGAAGACCCATGACACTTGCGGATACTCGGGAACATCTGATCAGTTTCACCACGAAATACTCTTTATCTGCTTCAGAGGTAAGTGACTGGTCCACAAACAGGAATCACTTGTTTGTTTTTCAGCTGAAGCCAAGACCAACTCTTCATCTGTTCGATGATCATTTGTTTGAAGAAGATGATAAATCGAATGACGAGTCAGTGATAGTTCCCAAGAACGAACGGGAGCCTCGGAAACAAGTTCTGGAAGATCTGCATCAGCGAGACGCGACGATTCTGCAGATCGAGGAGGAGCCATTCAAGCTTCCAGACACCCCGGTGGACGACGAGGTCTTCGGAGACGACACCGACATCTGCTGCTTCTGTCTCTCTCGAAGACACAAAAACGGCATGCTCAAAGTGCCCGCATCAGAGGATCGTGTCGCCAGATGGGTCGACAAACTGGGACTCGAATTCGCTGAGAGACTTCAGCCAGGAAAAAACTTTGTCTGTCGCAGCCACTTCGGTCAGACGTCGTTCAGCAGCAGAGGACGCCTTCTGAAGGGAATGCTTCCGGAGATCGACAACGAGAGTGTAAAAGTCGTTTACAAAATGGACGGAGGCAACATTCTGAAGCTGCACGAGTCGAAGGTGGGGACTGATCGAGAACCGACTGTGGATCTCACAGAAGGATCTTCCAATGACAGCTGAATCCATTTCTATACCACCCAACCCATTTGTTCCAATTACTAGCTGCAACACTACTTTTAAACAGCATCTTGTTTCTTTTTTGATTTTGTTACAAATTACTTCCAAATGTTTCGTTTTATAAAAGCAATGTTTCTTCCACAAAATTCGTATCTTACCTGTCAGAATGACTGCATTCCGTTTGTCCGATCCCATCACTTCTACCATGTGAGCTGCGTCGCCGATTCGAAGGGAGGCGTGGCTGACGAAGAGCTAGAATGTTTCTTCTTTTATCACTGCTCTCACCAGATTCACTAACCACACACGGCGTCTTGTACTCTTTCGAGAAAGGTCCGTACAGCGAATCGTAGATTTTGAGCCGGCCATCTCTGACCATGTTTGTGTGCGCGAACGGTTCCCTCGGGCGGTCTTCGTAAACATTGCTTTGCCGTGAATCGGACATCCACTCCGAACTGATCATCGCCATCGCCAACGCACTTTTCGCCACTGGAGACACTAAGTAAATGGGTGTGTCAATAGAAATTCCGTTCTGAAGGAGATAAGAAATTATTAGAAAGTGATGAAGAATTACTGTGGCAGTGATCATATCCGAAACGGCCTCAACCAAATCGAAGATCGGTCCGATTGGCGAGATGGGCAGCAGCACGGAACCATTGCTTTTCAGCGTTTCTGTGATGTTCTGCATCAGTCGAGAGCCCATTGACTGTAAAACACGACATTTTATCAGATGATCATTTAGAACTCTTACCGTAACATTGGTATCGACAAGTCTGCACAGAGAAGACACCAAAATGTAGTCGACAGTCCGCAACGGCACTGTATCCAGTGGTTTCACTTCGGTATGGATCGGATTACTGGCTGGCAAGTAGGCAAAACGCTCGTTTTCGGTTTTGATAGTCCAGTACGCTGATCCGAATGTGTGACCCGAAGACACTGGTGTTACTTTGACACGGAAGATGTCCTGGAGAATTGAATTGTGCTTTCTTTTCAGAGAAGAAAGACTCACAATAGTCTGATTGAAACTGAGTGTTATGACTTTTGTCAAACACTTGTGCATATCTTCTGATGTGTAGAACGGCATCCATTCCACTGGATTTTGAGCTGGAGTGTTCGGGAACTTTCTGAAATTCACAATTGATTTCTTCGCTTCACCTTATTCTTTCTACCCGCAAACTTCCTCTTCTTTCCATCGTTTATCAGCTGGTGCACACTCGTTTCTGGCCATATACTCGAGCATTTCCTCCATCAGAAGTCTGAATTATTACAGATTTCTGAAGAAGTGTTCCTTGGATAACTCACTTTCCATATTGATAAGCCAGATCAGTCACATAGATTTTTCCCTTGAATCCATTGTTTTCCGAGTAAAACGGCAATCCGATGAACGATTCATAGTTCGACACAAGGATCGCATCGATCGTGTCCATCTTCAGCATATCCGTCTGGAATTTACATAAAACTTCAGGTTTTCACTCGTTTTTTCTTACCGAAACATGGTAAATTTCCGGAGGAGACTCGACATACACACGGTTCTCTATCTCTTTCAGATATGGAATGTTGGGGAATTTCCGAGCCAAGTACGCGTTTTTCAATCGGGGACTAAAAATAAGTTCGGTGCTTAATGATTGATTGGTTTTTGTGTACCTTTGATATACGTGTGGCAAAAAACTGAAAAACGGGCTGAAATCCACGGGAGTGTCCACAAGGAATCTTGCATTTGGCCATTGCAGAACGTAGCACGGCTTATGTGCGTATACTGAGTAATTTGTCTGAAAAGTGAGTTGGTTTTTTCCGAGTTAAATTGATTTTAATTTAACATACAACATTCATCCTCTGTGCCCAATTCCAGCTAGAATTTTGGTGATTTCGGTTGGAATATATATTTTTCGAAAAAGTCGTGTATGCGTCAAGGGCTCTCTGTTGACACATTGCCCGCGCGCTGGCGCATTACTCGATCTATATTTTCGAAAGTGTCTTTTGGACCGATTTTCTGTCATTCACTATTGAAAATCACCGAAGTTTGCTGAACAATGTCTTCCAAGTACGCCAGAAAGCGGAAACAAGAAGACGACGACACTTCGGAAGTTGGAAAAGACCGCCGGGACTCGTCCAGAACGCCTTCGCCTCCAAGATCGAAAAAGTAAGTTCAAAGCAGTGTTTTTTTTTCTGATAATTATTGTTTTATTTTCCAGACAAGCAAAAACAAAAGAACCAGAAGATAATGGAGAACCGTAAGTTGCTTTCATATAAGTTTTCCAATTAATTCAAAAAATTTTAGAGCCGAATCAATGTCCATTGAGGAAACCAACAAGCTCCGTGCTTCTCTGGGACTAGCTCCGTTGGAACAAGAAGAATCAAAAGTCCGTGAAGCTAACGACGGTACAAACGAAAAGATCTACAACGAGGACGGATTCGAGTTCCGACACAGAAAAGCCGACAACTGGGCAGACAAAAAGAAGGAAACTGCTTTGAAGGAGAAATTAGATGTGAGTTTCATATTCTGAAGTTTACATTTTTATTTTCTTTGCAGGTAGCAAAAGCAAAACGTGACGTCTACTCGAAGGTTCTGAAGGCGAAGAAACTCGCTGACTCTGATGAAGAAGACAACGCCGCTAGCTTCGTCGAGAAGATGCGTCAGAAAGAAGAGGAGGCGAAAAAAGCTGCTGAAAGAGTAAGTTTTAACCATTAATAATTGTTTTAATACCGATGTTTAGGCCAAAGCATTCGATCAACTCGACGAGGAACTAGGAGTCTCTGCTCTGATGAACAAGGAGAAAAAGCAAAAAAAGCCGAAGAAACCGAAGGGACCGTCGGACACTGCTGGAATGGTCATTGGTCACGGAAGAGAAGCTTTCGTTGAAGGAGATCAGATTCTTGTTCTCCAGGATAAAGGTAAGTACCACAAACAATCATGAATTCAAATAATATTTTTTAGGTGTACTCGATGACGGAGATGAGGTTCTTGTCAACCCGAATCTACTCGATGATGAGCGACACGTGAGGAATGTCGAACTGCGCAAGCGGAAAGACCCCAATCGTAACTTCGATGAAGACGTTGACGAGTTTGGAAATGTAAGAGAGTTACAACAGTTTGCTTGTTTAAGAATGCAATTTCAGCTCAAAAACTTTGGAGTCTTGGCGAAATATGACGAAACTCTGGAGGGAGAGCAGAAGAAACAGTTCCGACTTGACGATAAAGGAGGAGTCGACCTGGACGAAGAGAGACGGTGAGTGGCATACAAATTAGAGTCTTACAATTCGCCGTTTTCAGCGAAATGGAGGAATTCAAGAAGATGAAAATGAAAGGAAAACGATTGGAGAGCTTGGACACCAAGAAGTACCAACTTGCCAGCGAGTTCTACACCCAAGACGAGATGGTTCAGTTCCGGAAGGTCAAAAAGGGAAAGAAGGAGAAGAACATCAGGAAGCGGAAAGTTCTGAAGGCGTCGGATTTGGTTCCAGTGGAGACACCAGGAGATGGTTCGAAGAGCCGGGACTTCGGAAGACGTCGCAGAGATTCTGATGATGCTGACGAGGACGGCGCCGTTAAGAAGGAAGATTTGAAGCAAGAGGAAGGAGAGATCAGCGACAAAGAGCCAGAGGAGTCCGACGGCAAGTGGAAGAAGGCGATGCGAGGAAACGGCGTCGACCTGGAACGTCTTCAGAAGTTGCGTGCCCAAAAGGCTCGTAACGATGAAGATGAGGACAGCGACGAAGATCTTATGTTCACGGGAGGCGTCGATTTGACTGGAGTCGTGATCGACGACGATGCCGCGGACGAGCTGAGTGCGGTACTTGCAAAGACGAGAAAGGTGAAGCAGATCGATGCGAAGAGTCTGGAGGAAGACGTCGGAAAGAGAGTGCAGAGCATGCTGACGACTCACGGAGTGAAGATGGAAGACGAGGATGAGGACTTGAAGCCCGTGAAGGACGGAAGTCTGTTCATCGACTCGACCACTGAGTACTGTCGCCACGTGGGAGAGATCAACACTCTAGGACTTGGAGGAAACCGGGCTGTTGACATTTCCGAGTTGAAGAAGGTGAAGGAAGAGGAGATGGAATCACAGGAGAAGGAAGAAAAGGAGGGAGAAGGATTCGAGAAGTGGAAACGAGCCAAGGTGGACAAAGAGCTGCGGGAGAGAGAACGGATGAAGATGCAGGAGAAGGGAGGATGGCTGGCAGCCGGACAACCTGTTCCGATGGCGAAGATCGACAGTGATGACGAGGAGGCGTTGAATGAGGCCAAGAAGAGGGTTAGTTTTGCATAAAAATGTTTTGACATTCAGCTTATTTCTATATTTGCAGAAGTGGTCGGACGACGAAGAAGACGAAGAGGACGACGATGAGAAGGACGAGTACGCTCCAGCTCTCGGAAGAGAAGTCGACGTGTCCAAGGGAGTCGGTCAGATGTTGAAACTGGCCGGACAGAAGGGATATCTGACGAATCCGAACGCAAAGTCTGTCAACGGACCTTCACTGGACCATCTGAAGAACAAGGCTTGTCAGAAGATCGATGCTTCAAGATTCGATCCAGATGACCGTAACGCTAAGAAGGCAGATCGGCTTGCCTCGCAGAGCCGTGGTCCGACGATGCCGTTCAACGAGAAAGTCGACTACAAACCGGATGTGAACATCAGTTATGTGGACCGAAAAGGACGTGAGATGGATGCGAAGGACGCCTACAGAGAGCTCTCGTACAAGTTCCACGGTCGTAACCCAGGAAAGAAACAGCTGGAGAAGCGAGCTAATCGAAAGGATAAGGAGGAACGAATGCTCAAAGTAAGTTCATATTTTCCAGAAACTTATAAAATTCTTTTTTTTTTTCAGACAAACAGCTACGACACTCCTTTGGGAACGCTGAGCAAGCAGCTCAAAAAACAAAAGCAACTGTCCACTCCGTATCTTGTTTTGAGTGGATCCAACGATCAGTAAGTAGTGCCAGCTCTATCCAATACCTAATTGGAAATGTTCAGTTCGAGTTTGAAGAAGGAGTAACCTGTAAAACACCGGGGACAAAGATTCGCCGCTCAGTAAATATACAAATGTTTCTTCCGTATTGATTAAATTATTTGTCTCAATATCAGCTAATTCATGTTTTTTTCAAGTACTCTTTCTTGCACCCACATCACATTTCAAAATGCTCAAAACATTTATTCAAAAGTGTCACTTTTGCGGCTTGTCAGCTCCGATGATGATGACTTCTCCACTTCCGCCTCCATAACCATGACGTCTGCACGGATTCGGCATGGCGACGACCGACGAAGAGAGCAAGACGAAGAAGAAAACGAAGAGAGATGAATAGAAGATGTTCATGTTGACACACTGGAGAATAGAGAAGTTGCGGGTTTATATAGGTCAAAGGGTACTGTTTCTCTGAACTTTTTACGAGCCGTGCAACATTGGACTTTGTAATTCCGGGCGGCATGCAACCAGGGAAACACTGAAACAACTTTCAAATTCGGAACTGTTTCGCGTGACCCTCGTGAAAAGTTAAATAATGCCTTTCCAGGTCATCCAGGAGCTCTTTGGAGCACGTCACGTCATCATCTCTGCGATATTCCAAAAAACCAACTCTCCGAATGTCATCCAAAAGTTCGAGAATCCAACAATTACACACAGAGATAATCACCGTTTACACTTGGAATTCCGAGAAGAAAATTCTCGAAATCACGGGTTATTCCAACCTATAATTTGATTCTTCTTATCACTACCCCGCCCCCTTTCTCCTTCTTACGGTATCCTCTTCTCATTCGTCGTCGCCAAGATGCAAGTCTCCGATCCGATGCCGTGGTCCGTCGCCTCCGAACCCCTCCGTTCGTACTTCCATCTGGAATTCGGCTCGGAAGCTGTGTCCCTGATGGTCCACCTCCTCTACCTCTGCGCCTACCAGTTCACCCGTCTCATCGTCCGAAAGACTTCTTCCTTCTTCACACTCTTCAACATCGTCTGCATTTCCGGCGCCCTCCGATCTTTCTTCTGGATCTCCGTCGTCCTCTTCAACCACTTCAACACTGAGAAAGTCCCGTCGATGGGCCGCAGCTTAGTCCTCCAGTTCTCCTTGTACATGGACATCTGGGAGGATCAGTTCTGGCAGTGCATGCTCTTCCTCATCACCTGCAACAGCCTGATCTCCCAGCGAAACAGCTACAGCATAACCAGAAAGTACTGCACCACCGTCTCCGTCCTCCTCTTCGTCCTCCTCTCCAGTTTCTTTTCTCTCTTTTTGATCTACGAATCCCACATGACACGGATGTACGTTCAAAACATCGGAACCATTGACATAGCTGACCCAGCTTCTGAAGCCATCCCAGTAAACTCCCAGCCCTCGTACCCCATAGTTTCCTTTCTTCAGAACATCAACCGTCTCTTCTACGTCTTCACCATCGGATCTTTCATCTGCTGCATCATCCACTTCTTCCTCGTCAGCCGTCAACAGAAGAACAAGACAACCCCGATCGGAACTTCCTTCGTTCGAGAGCACGGGATCTTCGTCCCTCTCACCATCACCATCCTTCTCAACTCGGTCCTTGACCTTTTCCTTTCTCAGCTCATTTTAATCATTTTCAGCTCTGCTGCCTCGGACTTGAGTACATCAACCACGTGGACTTCAAGGGAAACCAGGCCAAAAGGATCGAGTTGGTCCGTGTCCTCTCCTGTGCCAATACCCTCGCCAAGCTCTCACTGCCGCTGATGATCCTGGTCTCGAACTGCTTCTACCAACAGAAAGAAGAGGACCCGAAGAGTGTCGAGTTCGAAATGGCGTGATTCTCCATGCAAATATCCTTCTCTTTCTCCTTCTTTTTCTGTCCCTGAATAAAAGAGCCAAACCTCCATAATACTCCTCATCTTCCTTGACACATTTCCCATCTTTACGCACCATTTGCCACGTTTCCATGGATACTGTTTTGTTTGAATCAAGACCTTGTGCAGAGAATAAATGATTATTTAGCCCCTAGCTCCTTGACGAAAATGTTGTGGATCCTATTATTACTATCATGGTTAAGACTTTCTGTGAGTTCAGTTGCTTTTCAAAATCTAGAACATGGGCCCGGTTCAGATCTCGAAACCTCAAATGACTGTATTCTACGGCCACGTGGAGCTCATTGAGCAGTGCACCCAATCGAAAGTTGAGCTCAAAGCTTTCAAACATTGTGTTCTTGTTTGTGGAAGAAGTGACGTTTGTCGAGTAGGGAATCCAATGAAAAACCCTCGAGAAACGACTTGTTTAGGTGTCGTATTGGTCAGAGAGCAAGTGTTTCTTGTGTCAAAAGAAGTCGGTTCTTGCAATTTACAGAGGAAAAGACGGGTATCCCGTCGCCATGAAAGTGAGAAGACATCTCGCAAACTCACTCATTTCAGTATTTTGTTTCTAGACAACTGGAGACACCTGCTCCTCTTCTCTGTCCTTTCCGGTCACACTGGCTCCAGATTCAACAACGACCATTTCGAATTCGTTGGTCACTTCCACGATCACGTTATCGACTCGGAGAGGCACGTCGGCATCAGTGAACACTTTTGGAGCTTCCCAAACATCAAATTCCCAAACAACCTCTTTGCCGAAGACGCCATCCAAATCACCTTCCACGACATCTGGGAAACTAACGTTGACGACGATCAAAAGAGATACTTCAGAATCCAAAACCAAATCGACAACCGGTGCTGCCTCTACTACTGCCACAATTGCTCCAACTTCCACAGTGTCAAAATCTCCTGCAATGTCGTCTGGTTCTTCTGAAGCAACGCAATCAACTGCTACGTCGTTTCTCTCAACGGCCACTTCTGAATTCCCAGAAGTTACATCATCGACGGCGCATTTTACAAGTGGGACGTCAAATGGTGCCTCTTCGACTTCCTTACCTTCTACAACTCAAACTTCACCCGAAACAACTTCTCTTTCATCCAGCTCCTCAATTACTACTTCCAATCCCACTTCTACAACCACATTGCCCGTTTCTACACCCACATCTGAATCTCCAACTTTCACGTCTCCAACGACTACTGCCACGTCCTCCCCATCCATCTCAACGTCATCATCTCCTCAACAGACCACTACTTCTCCGCATCAAACTTCTCCAAAATTGTCCACAACGTCATTTTCAACGGCAACGTCATCTGAGCAAATTGGCAGTTTGTCGTCCAGCACCACTCCTCCCGCGGTGACAACTGATATTTCCTCTTCGTCCACGTCATCATCACTTCCTTTCCTGACGTCACCAACAAGCTCGGAAGCTTCTGATCTTTCATCGGCAACTTCATCATCTGATTCGACAACTGGCTTAACTTCTACGCATTCAACTGAGACTGTAGATGAAACGACGACGTCGCCTGGAACGTCTTCTCTCCCAACTACCATTGAATCTACGTCAACATTAACATCAACTTCGGATGTTCCCGCAACAGAATCTGCAACTAGTTCATTGTCTTCTGTAGCTTCCTCTACTGCTGGACTGACTTCTTCTCTTGCTGTCACAGAATCCTCTCCAACGTCATCATCAATTTTGACAACTACAGAGCTTCAAACTTCAATTTCCCAGTCTTCAACATTGGAATCTTCGAGCAGAAGCACTTCAGAAGCTACCAGCAGTTCAGCAGAAGTCAAGACGTCGACTGCTTCAGAAAAGCCTTCCACAACATCAGAAGGTGCTTCAACGATTTCTTCTGCCACTTTATCGTCAACAGAGAACTCCACCACACATTCCTCAACGTCAAGTTCAACTTCCGAACTTCCAACATCTGTATCCACAACTGCTTTCGAGCTGACGTCTTCTTCTGAGTTGTCTACTGAACCAAGTTCAAAATCCTCATTGTCAACACAAGAAGTCTCTACATCTCCGACAACTCCAGCGGTCAGTGAACAAATCACTGAAGCTTCAAGTTCTTCTGAAGCTGTTTCTACAACTTCGCCGACTGGTCACACTTTGTCTCATGCTTCTTCTTCTTCTTCTTCTTCTTCTTCTTCTTCTTCTTCTACAGTCGAATCGAAGACATCGAGAACTTCATCCGAAGAAACCAGGAGAGTTCCCATCACAACCGACAGCTCTGGCACATCATCGGGTTCTAAAACAACTGAATATTTCACTCCTCCACAAGACACCACGCAATCTGAAGAATCTGAAAATTCTACGTTAACGGAAAATTCAGAGAATTTCACGTTCTCAGACGGGACTGAAGACTTCACGCCATCAAACGATTATGAAAACTTCACGATTTCTGAAGACACGGAAGGTACCACTGTTTCTGAAGATTCTGAAGACTCAACGACCACGGAACCATTCATATCCACTGAATCTTCTGCACCCACCACTCCGATTCTTCTTACGACAACAGTTCTTATCCCGACCACCTCCACTTATGAATTGGTAAAGTCTACAACTGAAAAGGCCAAAACAACAACCAAGGTGAATGAATTTTTGAAACTGTTTCCAATTGTGAGTTGTCAGAAACCAGCGACGACGACTAAGATGAAGGGATGTCCTTATGGTTTCATCTTGTTCCAGAGATATACTGTCTGGTGGTGCATGGCGGTAAGAATAGTCTTATTTATGTATCATTCAAATCTTCAGATCGTCGGGGATCTCTTTTTCGAGTTCACCCAGTACTACGCAATGCAAGCGTGTGCCAGTTACGGATCGTATATCAGTGGATTAGACACACAGGCGGAACGAATTGTCGTTCAAGGTTGGAATTGCAAACGGTAGACTGGTCATTTCAGCATTCCAGAGATCGCCAAGAACTTCACAGCAGGGGAAAATTCTACGAAAGGAGTAGGAGTTTGGATCAACGGAAGGAGAAAGACGGCGTGTGCATCTGCCAACTGGACGGCCAACGCGGATTGTGTTGGGATGGCGGTGGCGTAGAAATGGAGATGGCAACTGTGCTGAATTATCCTTTCAGAGTTTCGACTTCAGTGATCCGTATTTGTACTATTATGCCGGTTACACGTGGGCCGCCAATCAACCCGATGGAGAAGTTCAGGACGGGATCGCACAGGACTGCATTCAGATGATGGTCACAAAGACTGCGGATGCGAGGAGAGGGAAATTGGGCGATACGAGGTGAAGGAGACTGAATAACGAAAGATTAAGAACGTTTCAGATGTACGGACAGCAGTGATGCAGATTTCACGAGAAAGTTGGTGGCTTGTGGAAGACCGGCTTCCTGAATATCACTTTTTGGTTATTTTAAAGCACTCCCTGAATGAATGATTACTGCAAGACAACTGCTGACAACTCATGTTTAAATTATTATTCAAATAAATTTGCAAAACCAGCTTTTGCAAGCGAAAACCTCGAAACTTCCGAGCTCGTTGAGCAAAATCTTCGCGGCCGTGGACTAGAATAACGGTCATTCGATTGCAAACGTGCTCTATTGCTGTGATAAAATTCGAATTTTTTTGAAGCGGGCGCAAATTTTAGGGAGCCGCGAAGTTTATGAAAACCGCGAAGGTTGTTTTCGTTTTCGGAAACAGTTCCCGCGTCATTTTTATCGACATTTTCTTTTTTTGTTTCTGAATATCGCTATTTTTCGCGTTTTTGGCCTCACAAAAAAGCCTGCGTCTTCAAAATTCACTCGGGTTTCTCACATTTCCCTCTGGCAAATCGTTTGGAATCTAATTCAAGCGTTTTTCGCATCTAATTATAGCAAATTTCGTTTCGAACTGGGAGTAATTAGGCTTGAAAATTTTTGGAATTAGATTTGAAAATCTTCGAATTAGATTCCAAAATTAATTGAATTAGATTCGAAAAATTTTTGCGCAGTTCGGACTCGAACCTCTGGGCGTCGCACAATTCTCTTCCCGACTGCGCCACCCGGCGCTTGCAGACGTATGCAGTCGAATGCGTTTATATAGTACCCAGAAGCGGGAGACTAGGATTAGATTCGAAAGTTTTCGAATTAGATTCGAAAAAGTCTCGAATTAGATGCGAAAGATTTTCAGAAAAGGTGTCAAGGCATTATAATCTAATTACTGACACGCACGACAATTGCGCTTCTGATTTTGTGAGAATCTAATTAGATTAAGATTATACTCGAAAAACAGTCTGTTTGAAGTAAATCGCTGTAATTAGATTCCAAACGATTTGCCAGAGCCAAAGCTTTCGATTGCTTGTTCTAATATCCATTATTTCCACATTCAGTTTCTTCAAACACTTTTTTCAGACAAAATGACCGACCAAAGCAGGCAACAAGGCGAGATGTTGTATCAACTCCATAGCACAAATCCGATGGCTGCGCGAGAAGATCAACAGTGGTTTCAATTCATTGGCAACAATCCGTTTGCTACGCAATCCGAAGGCTTCGCGAAAAGGCTGACCAGGTAGAATACTTTCGCTTGACTAATTCTCACTGTTCGATTTTCAGCTATTCTTTCCCAAGCGAGAACGAAGTGTCATTCATTGGGGAAGGAGGCATGAACATTTCATCAAGCCCAGATTCGTCGGAAACTTCGGAAGAAGAAGACAGCGACTCATCCTGTTCTTCTCCTGACAGACGAATGTCTCCTCTCTCATCGTTGTTCCGTGATCTGAAGACAAGCGAAAGCGCCTCACCGCCCACTGAGTCGGTTTCTGACGAAACGCATGAACTCGAACAGATGTCGTTTGCCAATCCATGCTTTTCCGATGACGAAAACGAAGATCTCGCACTGGTCGAGCACCAGAGAGTCTCTATACTTCGAGCAGGTCCGTCGCGCCGGCAACTTTCTTCTCCCTTCGTTCGCTACTCGGGCGAGGTGAGAACAACGCAAGTTTCTGGCGGAGAAGGCAGTTCACAGCAGCAGTCGACTTCGGAAGGAGGTACTCAGGAGCAATCCACGTCGAGCGACCAGAACCAGCAGTCAACGTCTTCATCCGATGAGCCAGATACTGAGCAGTCCAGCAGTAACACAAACACAAGAAATCAAGCAGTGCAAACGGGAGTTCCGGGTGGCAGACTCTTTTATTCTGACCGTCCTAGCTCCAGTTCCAGTTCGAGTGCAGGCACAGCTTCATCCTTGGCAGGTTCATCAAATATGTCTACACCGCGAGATGCAATAATCCCGCATGATGATGTTGCAAGTCAACCGCAGTTTCCGGGAACTCCGGAAGATACCTCAGTCGTAGGCCTCAACGCAGTAGACAGGAGAATCACAGAATACGCGTTAGCTTCGGGTCGGGCTACGGGAGAAGCTGCAGGACGACGCCAAGCGGAGGAATTCGAAGCAGCACGACTCCGAGAGGAACAGCGTCAACAGGAAGAGCAACGTCAACTTGAAGAACAACGTCGACAGGAAGAAGAACGTCAACGGGAAGAACAACGCGAACAGGACGAACAAGTAACTATTTGAAACAATATTAGAAATATCAAACGTATTTTTCAGCAACCTCTTCTCTTTGAGGACACTGGAATCGACATCACTGAGGGCGGTGACGTGCAGTTGTAATACAAATATATAACCTCCTTGCTTTGCCTTCTATTTTAAATATCCTAAATTACATTCAGATTTCTCCAGTTTTGAATCGAACATTTTGCCCTTAATTGGAATTGAATACTTCTATTTTTTGTTCACCTGTACACAAGCTTGTATATTTTTGTCTGTACGTATTTTTACGTTTTTATTTTCAATTCGCTTCGATTACTCGCCCAGAAATCCATTCCTCCGTGTGTGAATTAATGAATTCTTCACTTTCCTTTGAGTTGCTCAGTTTTTTTAAAAAGTTGTTGCCTTCTGGAAAAACATATTTGACTTCTATCTCACCCATTTTCTTTCTTCTACAACATCAATTATAGGAATCATGGTTGACTTAAAAAGTGTCATGGAGCTGATCGATCGGTGGTACTATCAGGACATCAGCGAGGTGATGATGATTGTGCAAGCAGGGTTGTCTTGGTAACAGTAGCCGCTTTTTGCATAAGAAATCTCCAATTTTCAGTTATAATAATCGGTTCACAACGGGCGGTCAGAAGAAGTCGACGGGAAAAACCAGCGAGAACCGGCAAAGGACCCACATCGAACAGAGTCACTCGTTGAAGGAGTCGTCGTCGGATTTCTTCGTTCCACCTTCCATAGAGCCCTTCACAAAGTCTGAATGGACCAATCGTGTGACAACGGCAACTTCCCGCTGGATGAACGAGTTTCGATCGGCACGGAGACAAAAAGACGGCCTGTTCCTCAAAATGGTCGAGTTAAAACAAGACCATGTGAATACTCCGAACAACGACATCGAATTCGCAGCGCCTACTCGCAAACGATTTGTTTCCCCTTTGCTGGAAGTTGTAGAGGAGAAAGAAGGCTCGTCTCGCGTCCCTTCGCCCGCTGAATCGGTAGATCTACTCACATTCTGTTCATCATCGCACTCTTCTCGTGCTTCGTCGCCGTATGATGACAGTTACTCTTTCTCGTCACCGGTTCCCGAGGATAGGAAATCGAGTGGATCAACTCCAAGTGAAACGGTTTCTGTGAAAACTCTGTCCCTCGAGTCGTTTGACAATCCTTGCTTCTCCGATTCAGAAGACGAAAACGAAGATCCCGAACTGGACGAGCACGAGAGCCTACTAATTCTCCTGGCACGTCCATGGTGGCGTAAAAATCCGTCGCCTTGTAACTTCACTGCTGAAAATTTCAAAGCGACTGAGATTTCTGAAGGAGGAAGCACATCGATCATGCCGGAACCTTTCTCGCCCGAGCGCCTCAATACCAGTCTCCCATTCTATCAAACAACCAAATTGTCCGCATCGACTTCTCCCGTGGACTCTTCGGTTCTCCGAGAACTAGATATAATATTCCCGAATTTCGAATATTTGGCCAATCAGAGAGTCCTCCTCGATGCTATAAAAACAGCAAGATTCGGTGCAGCGTTGGCGGAACAGCCGGAAATGAAGCACGAGGCAACGCGAGAAGCAGAAACGAAGAACGGAAAACTGGAAGAAGTGGAGAACCTCGCAGTCATTGATTTCGAAGAATTGAACACGGTAATCGTAAAATGGGAACTTTTCGCAGAACTATATCATTTTCAGAGGCCATGTAAAATACCTGACTACTTGGCCGATATGCAACCAGGACCAAGTGGATTACGAGCTATCGAACTTCGTGCTCTAGAGCTGCAAGAAAAAGAGGAGGATAAGAGAAGAAAACAGGAAGTTCGCGCCATGGAGCAAGCTGGGGTATTCGATTTGATCACTCGCGTAACTGATTGTATCTACCATTTTTCAGCGTAACTTTCCTGAACTTTGGGTCCCGCAAATCTACAAGTTCATAAAAGAAAAGATGAACGATTCCGATCTCTCCAACTTTCGCAATGCATTGAAACATTGCGGCATGAAGGTCGCGAGTCAGGTTTAACAAGACGACATTAACTGAACATTTCAACCACCAGGATCCACTCTAATATAATTCCCGTATTGTATATATTTCATCACTAACATATCGTTCTCCCGGTGATAATAGGTTATTTTATGCTTTTTCATATTCACAATTTGACACTTATGTTTCCTTGTACTCCTGCGCCATCATCTGTATTTGTATTTTTTATTCTTATTTCAACCCCGATTCGAGTTCATTCATTCTATATATTAAATATGAATGTGATTTACTTTGCACTGTTTTCTCCCGATTCCCCGCGGTTGAATTAGGAAACAAAATGTTCACAAGGCTGAACATTCGACTTATCGGCTAACAAAAAGATGTCCGCCCACTGGGAACGAAAACAATCCGACGATGATAGAGGTTTACAGAGAGCGGACACATGTGTCCGAGCAAGTGTTTCAGCTGATCGGACAGCGCGAAATCGGCTGATTTCGATGAGACAGGAAACTTGGAAAGTTAGAACAATTGAGGTGTGGAGTAGACGCAGATCTCATTATGGGCTCTTTATCTCTTTTTTTAATCAAAACAATGAAAACACCAGGAACTAAATGATCAAATCTTTATTGTTCAGACTGAACTTCGCTAGTATAGCTTCCCGAACTTGAATGAAATAATCACAGGTTAGAGATGGGTGGGAATGAATGAAGTGAATACATAAATTAAGAATATTGCAAAAATATGAACATAATTGACTGATGACATGATTAGGTCCGTCAAGGATATGAACATGATAAACAGGAAAGGAGACGATGATAAGAAAACTAACAGCAGGTCGATTGGCCGCCTGCTCCTTGATCCTCGTCGTCGTCCTTCTTCCAGCGCTTTGAAGGCGGCCCACCCATCGTGCTATCGTCCATTTTGAACTGCTCCTCCGGGGAAAGCTTCGGTTCCGCCGCATCATCCCCATTTTCCGAGTCTGGGGTATCGGGTCGTCCTCTTGCTATATTATCGATCGACCTGGTGACAGTGTCAAGTGCGCTCAGAATAGCGAAAGCTGCTGGTCCGCATGCGCCAAGATCCGGTACTGGCCGCCCGGTTCGGAGAATTTCCATTGCACGGGCCATATCCGGATTATTCGGTGCGGCTGGGTTGTTTCTCATAAGTCCGGCGACATGCTGCACTACGTACGTAGTCCTCAAATTGATTATCTGCAGGGCAAGGTAGATGTGTGCGTCGGGAACCGGCGATGGCACTAGTCGACGAAGAGGAGGGTTCTGCTGGGGCTGCGGATTCTGAAAGAAGAGAGTTACAGAGCCAAGCAGGAAGAAAACTAATTACCGGATTCTGGACGGGTTGGTCATGAAGGTTGTCAGTTGGCGGAGATTCACTTGCAGCGTTTTCAACCGGTCGCGGAGAGCCATTCGAGCCTGAGCCTGATCCAGAGCCTGAGTCTGATCCAGAGCCTGAGCCCGAGCCTGAGTCAGAGCCAGAGCCAGAGCCAGAGCCTGAGCTAGAACCTTCGCTGCCCCCGGACGATGAACCTTCCTGATCATCTGGTTTTTCCGAAGAAGCCTTTCGGAAGTTGTTCTTGCCCAAATGAGCAATTGCGTTGCTGTCCGTGGGCTGACGACCATGACGCGTCCAGGTAGCGACGGCCAACTTGAAAGCACCATAATCTTGCCATCCAGTGTGCTCCTCGTCATTGTCTTCTTCGTCCGACGAATCCGAATCTTCGAAGGAACACGACAGATAGTCTTCGATTCCCGAGTCGTTCAAGGAATCGGTCTCGTCGCCGAGAAAACACAGACTCGATGGGGACGATTGAACGGGCAAGTCTTGGCGAAGGGATCCAGACGTTTCCGATGGGTTTTCCTTGAATGAAGGAGTGGCGTCGTAGTCTGGAGAGTCAGCTCGAGCGAACGTCGCGTCGAATTCTTCGCACACACCGTTGGCGACTTCATCGTTGCACCATCGGTCACGCAGAGCCGCGAAAGCGAAAACGTCATTCATGTTCCCTGGAAAATCGGAAGAAACCATGAAACATACAAAAATTATAGAATTGCAATCAGAAACCGAGAGCGGAGAAAAAAGGGCCGACAGCTAGGCCGGAAATAAAGTATTTAGAATGAGTGATTTGTGAGTTCACGAGGGGCGGAGCTTATTTGAAATTCCGTTTTTGGCGCGCTTTTGGCGCGAGCGCGTTTGCAGCGGCCTAGATTTTACGAGTCCGTAAAACTTGGAAATTTTTCAAAAGTTTTCATTATAAGTCTGTTTTCATCAGCAGATTTTTCAAAATTCACAAGTTTACTCAATTAAATATTTGAAAAAATGCATGAAACATACCATCAAAAAAGAAAGAGAGAATTACCATATGTTTTTAGAGAAAACTTGGAGAATCCGGAAAAACGTAAATCAGTTTTGATTCTGTTCAGCGAGAAGATCTTGTTGATGAAAAATTTCTTCGTGTTTCCTTTACAGAAGCTTTTGTCATTCGGACACCATGAGTCCGATGTTTGACACTTCCGTGCGATGCTCTTCTTACAGAAGTTTCAAGAAGTCCTGGAATGTCTCCTTACCAAACCCATTCAGTTCCACCTCTGCCCCTTCACTTCTCCAAACCTGAGAAAAATCTTCTCGAAAACCAGTCAGTGTGTCTCCAGAAACGCCTTCAAAGTGCGGAACTTCTCCCCATTGACCACAAGAACGATATAGTTCACAAGAGGACGCCTTCATTTCAAAACTTCTCAGTTTCTCTCTCGAGTACCCATTCGCTTTCACAACTTCGACCTCCAAAAACAACGGGTGCACTATCCTTGGTGCCACGGACGATGTGTCTCCGTCCGATTAGAAGAGTGATTCGAAGGAATTGTTACAGGGATTTTCAAGCAGCTCCTTGATCAGATTATGGCAACATCAACAAGCAATCACATGAAACTTGTTCTCTTCCATTCTGTCTCAACTCCTCCAAAGGCTCTTGCAGGTGCAACCAATTTACATGTTTGCTCCGGAGTCTCTCGCACATCTAAACCACTGTCACCTGCTTCTCAACGTCCCTAATTCGCACCCGAAAATGTCTAATTCCTGCTCAGAAGCACTATAATTATGAGCTCTTCTATCACATGTAATCTCAATTTCTCGAAGAAAAACGAGCAAACAAGTGCTCATTTTCAACTGGAATGCTCTACTATATCGGCTCTTTTTTCCTTTTTCTGGTGAGATTCTCTGGAAATTTGCTATTGAAAACAAGGAAATCTGCAGATAAGCTTCCTCGGGATCGTTGTGAACAGTTATTGCCTTTTCAAGTTCTTGACGAAAAACGGAAAATTCAGTGGCTTTTACAAGTTGTGCATCGTGAAAACCATTCCGAACCTTGTCATCTGTGCCAGTTTCCTCTTTTGGGCGGCTCCATTGACTGTGCTTCACTTGGAACTGAAGGATGTCCCGAGGAGTATCAACATTGTCATCGGACAGATTGCTGGCTCTGGAGCCTATGTATTAGGTGACGTTCACCCAGATATTTTCAAAACTTCTCCCGATTTCAGCCCCAATAATCCAATCTTTCATGGCTTTTAATCGCTTCTTCCTCCTTTACCTTCCGTTCTGGCGGTTGAAATATACAAAGTACTGCATCACTAATTTCGCAATTCTTCTCGGCTTCGGAGTTGCTGTTACATGCTGTATTTTGGGATATGAAGGTTACTAAATCACATTTCGAAATAACAACAAGTCATTCAGAAGCCTGTGGTTATCTCTTCGACCCGGAAACAATTGTTTGGAGATCAGAAGAGTTCGGATGTGCAGTCAACCAGTCAGCTATCATATTCTTCTGCGTTGTCATCCCAACCATCATGTCCAACTCTTTGAATCTAGCTTCTGCTGTCAAATTGGTTTGTGGAAAAGTGAGTGAAGCATGCTGAAATGAGCCGCATGTAATACTTCTAGGTAACCGGAATCACAAAATCCGACGAGCGACGTCGAAGACGGAAGTGGATTCGGATGTTCTTGCAGAACGTCTTCCAAGATTGTCTCCATGTAATCGACCTTATAAACTGTCGGTACATCTACTTTTTACGGGACGAGACATGGTTCCAGTTCATCTTCCTTTCAGTTTCCTTTGTGTTGATATACTCATTGGACGGGTAATGTGGCTGGAACTTGGAATAGAGAACAGAGAGTTCAGATTCGTCATGTTTTATTTCCATCGCGATGTGCAACCATCATTTATTCGAAGGTTCCTTTCGAGAACAAAGTTTCCAAGGAAGACCAATGCTATCGAAGCATTCGCATCATCTAGTGCCATATGATAATTCAGAAAAGGATTTCTTGTACATACTTGTAATTACATCTCATCATGAATCAGAAAAACTGTTTATTCCGATTGTAGTTTCCAAGAGCATCGAAAAAAAGTAAATGAATGACTCACGCAGCTTTTTGAATATCTGATCCCTCGCCAGTTGTCTGTTGCAAGAAGTCATTTCATTACATTCCTGAAAAATCGCCATCGAAAACGGCCGTCGGGCGGCGCACTTTCATCGCGAAACCCGATAGAGCGAAGCGCACGGCCGCTTATCACCGGGCCTCTATCAAGTTTTCCATTCAGCTTCTTCGTCTTCTCCTTTTCGATTTCTCGAAACGAAAGCGCATCGAGTTCTGTCAATTCGTATCGTCATCTGACGAAAGGACAAGACGGATGTGTTCTTCTGCCGGGAGGAGAGAGTGGATCACTTCTTATGAGGTGGAAATTGCCAATTAGGCGGTGAAATGAACGGCGAAATGAGGTGGGAAATGGGAAAGCGAGTGTGGAGACGTGTTCTGGAAGGTTCCAGAGCTTCCATGGGAATCGGACAAGTTTTTTTTCTCCAGTCACCTGATCCCCCATTCCCTGTAGTGTCGGTTCCGTTCTAATCCGGTCGTTAGATCTGATCCGCGGGCCCGCCACGAGCCGATGCCTATCTTTCCGGTGGCCAGGGTCTCCCGGAACACTTTCCCGTCTTTTGTGGGTCAAGAGAAAACGAGAGATAACAAGTAAGATTTCAAATAAATAATAATTTATTTGGTCGATGGACTGACTGACTGGATGAAGATGGAAAGAGTCGAAGTAGTCTGCCAACGCGACTATACACAACAACGAGATGATGATGAGGTTTGGACTGTGAGAAGAAGAAAAGGAGAAAGAAGAGGATATGAAGAGGATCTCGGTGCGACGCAGAAGTTGAACATCGTCTACCGGGATCCGCAGACGATGCTCGTTTATCGTCGGGTTCCGTCCTCGAAGAAGACTCCTCCGTCGAGAGCGCAGTACCTGGAAAACGATAGAATTGTGTCTCTGAAGTCTAGAATCGCAACTCACTTCGGGCAGATTCCCTTCTCTCCTGGGGTTCCGGCTGGTCCTGGTGGTCCTGGTGGTCCGGACTGTCCGTCGACTCCTGGTGGTCCGTCTGGTCCTGGGGCTCCCTTTGGTCCTGGTGGTCCTGGTGGTCCGTCGTTTCCTGGGGCTCCTGGTGGTCCTGGTGGTCCTGGTGGTCCGGCATCTCCTGGCTCTCCTGGGGCTCCTGGGGTGAGTGGCTCCGAGATGGCTGGGGTTCCTGGCTCTCCGGCTGGTCCTGGGGCTCCGGCCTCTCCTGGTGGTCCTGGTGGTCCACGTGGTCCTGGGGATCCTGGGGCGGCGTCGGTTCCTGGGCGTCCTGGGGTTCCGGCCTCTCCTGGGTCTCCTGGGGCTCCTGGTGGTCCTGGTGGTCCGGGTGGTCCCTGTGGGCATGGCTTGCATGGTGGTGGGGTGGTTGGCTCGCATGGGGCAACTGGTGGCTTTCCTGGGGTTCCTGGGGTTCCTGGAGCTCCTGGACGTCCTGGCTTTCCTGGCTTTCCTGGCTGTCCGGCTGGTCCTGGTGGTCCTGGAAGGCAGCATCCCTCGCACTGGAGGTTCGGGGCTGGGTTGACTTCTGGTCCTCCGTAGGCCTGACGGGCGGTACGGTTGCGTGGTGGCACTGGTCCGGAGTTGGCCTTCATGTAGTTGACCTCGGCGAAGATGTCCTTAGCGGATCCCTAAAACGGAAAAGAGTAAGAAAAGAGAACGAGAAAAGGATAATTGGAACTGATTGGAATAGGAAGAAGAAGCTCACCTTGCAGAAGGCAATCTCGTGGTGCATCTGCTGTCTGACATGCGACACATACGAGTAGACCATCGGGAGGGTCAGAAGAACCGAGGCGACGGCGGCGATCGAGAAGCCGACAGCGGCGTACGCCACGAATTTGTAGGCCTTGAGCCTACCGTCAGATTCCATGATGTGTTGCAAAAGGAAGGCTGATGCGAGTGTCGGTGGTGTTTAGGGCTTTTATAGCAAAGTTGCCGGGGTGGGGGCGATCCGCGCAGATACGTGGCCCCGCCTCCGCTGAGGGTGTCCGCGGCCCGATATCGACGGGTCGCCGCGCGGAATCGACGAGAGACGCGGAAAGGAAGGGGCGCAGAGGCAGAGGGGAAGGGATATGGGTCAGGAAGACTTTGAATGATTTTTGAGGTTCGAGAACGGGAAGGAATGGCTGAGAAGGACGGCAATTTGGACTGAGAGGTAAGATCAGGTAGGCAGTAATAGGACATAGAGTTTCTGTAGAATTGAATGCTGATCCAGAAATTGAAACCTGAAATTGAAACTGACAGAAGGCACGAACTACTGTAAAATCAGTGAAGTGATTAGCACTTTGAAACAAGAAGCTCGAATCTTCAGAAAACTGTAAAAATTAGAATTGTAGTGTTTTGTGTATAGTTTAGTGAATGAATGTAGGAGTTTTAGAATCTTCACTTGTACAGTATCAAGAATCGACAACAGGCAGATCTTTTGTCATTTTACAGAAGACTTCAGCAATTGAGCATGCCAGGTGCTTTCCCACTTTTCCGGGTCACAAGGAAGAGAATAGAAGTTTTTTGGTTCAGCTATGTCATTTCTAGTGGTCCCTTGATGCTTCTTGCACTTTCCGTACTAATCCTGTTCTTTTCGTTTCCAGGAACTTCTTTTCCACCCTTTCTCACTCTCACTTTCGTGCCTCTCTCGTGAATCCTGAAACACCAACAACACACGCATTCAGATAACAATCCGTTGTTCTTCTGAAATACGGTACCTCTTATCCTTCTTCTTCTTCTTCTTCTTTTCACATGACCGTTCACGCGCATTTATGTATTATTGTTCTAGGGAGGCCATTGCCCGCCGAACGGCGAGAGTATTCAAAAAGGTCACTGATTATCTCGTTTGTACAATCAGTAGATCATCTGGCAAAGGACAGTGGCCATCTGAAATTGATGTCTAGTTTGATGTTCAGGTTATTCGAGGGATCAGCTGATAAGAAGTAAAGGTGCCAGGGAGCATGTTGGCAGAGGAGAAGTACAGTATGGCAAGTGCAAAGACGATGGTTATCAGGATACGTGGTCGGCCGGTCCGTCGAGATGTTTGGTCACCTAGGTGTCCGGATGAGCGGGTTTTCAGGATAGAGGGCAGAAAGTTAGTGGAGAATGTCAGGATGGCTACAGTATCCAAGATATCTGGGACGTTCAGTGCATCATCTAGAATCATTAGAAACCCCAGTTAAACGTGAGAGGATACTGAACTGCTGGTAGTTCTGAAACTTCTGAACTTAGTCGGCCGACTGATTCAAATTCTTCAATACACTGATTTCTCATCTGATATCAGTAAACGTACATGGCCAAAGTACTTTCTAGGACAGTTCTCCTATCACTTTGACATCTTTGCACCTGCAGCTTCCGGTGGGAATCCCCTTGATCCCTGCCAAATCCAGATTCCCCGTGACGTCAGAGTCATTCATCAGAAGACGACGGCAACGACCTTGATAACACCCATAGGCAATATTCATAATCGTCGTCGAGTCTCCAAGGGGGAATCGCGCCACTCATTCACGCATAATAATCAATCCAGTCTCGCCCTCCGACAGAGGTGTGGTCGACGGCTTCAGCTACAGCGTCTTAAACAGAAGACGATATCCGATGATTCGGGACGGAAGGAAATGGAAAAGGTACTATTTTTTACGAGATACTAAAACGGAGAGGAGATGAGGTTGTTGCAAAGTGTGTCAGTCGGTGCTGTCAGCAGAAGAACACCTTTGGCCGCAGCCAGGCATATCGAGTTTTTTGCCATTCCTTCGTTTCCTCCGTGTTTCTTATCACCAACTTATCAAACAGTGGACACAAGAAGACTGGATTTTTTCAAGGAGGCGATGAGGTGGTAAACGAATTCTTGCGAAGGACTAATTCCTCGTAATCACCCATCAGGTTCTGACGTAAGCTCTCGTCTGCTGTCAGAGACCTTCCTCGAACCAATTCATCACATCAGTTATCAGTTCTTCGCGCTTTCGCTTCGCTCCCGTTCAAAACAACAACAACAAGAGAGTCTTTCGGATACCCGTTTATCTGCAAACAGACACTCCCCAGCAATTATCGATTATCCCGCGTCAATCATCATGCGATAGCGGCAACTCGGAGTTGATCTCGAACATCGCCTTGAACATCGCAGACTTGTTCATGTTCAGGAAGTAGAGGTCTCGGTTGACGTCGAGCACGAACTTCACAAGATTCTTTCGTTGGAGGGCCACGCAGACCAGGAACATTGCGACGCCGACGCCAAGAAACAGACATCCCGTCACGACGAATGGAGGCTCTTGTTGCTGGAAAAATTAACATTAGGATAAATAGAGTACAGAAAGTGAGGGAAATAGCTACGGTATCTAGGTTCTAAACTATGTTCTACGTTGTTGTTCACAAGCCTTTCCAAAGTCTATCAACCTACAGAACTAGCCATCTGATCCAAACTTATTCGGTGCGATGAATCCTATTAGTCCATCTCTCTCTCTCTCGTTTCCACCTTTCCACACCACATTCCGAATGAGAAAAAGCGAAAACTGTTTTTTGCCCTGTCGTTCACCTATCCTTTTCTTCCGCAATTTGTTAAGAAACACACAGGATCATTCCGTTTTCATTGTCCGTTTCGCTCTTATCAGACGGATGATGGAAGAAGCGAAAGCGAGAAGAAGAAGAAGCCGGGAGAAGGATCCGAGGATGTACAAAGAGAGACAGAGATCGACGGTGATAAGCGACGATGAACTTTCGAATTGTCTGGGTCTCTTGCAGGTGTACGGTGTCTCGCGGGAAGGGAAAGCGAGAAGAAGTGTCACTTTCCAGAGAGGAGAAACACCCGCAGTCTCCTGTTCCGTGTGCGGTTTCAGGAAGCTGAATTCGAGATTCAGAAGTTTGAAAGGGATCTGGATAACTGTAGATTTCCAGGAACCTTCTCCTGACTGTCCTGATGTTCCAGCTTCTTCCGATCCATTTCCTCTTCCCAAAACGAACGTCAATCTTCTAGTGTACCCGTTCCATCCATCTTGGTCATCTCTCTTCTTATCCAGGTACAAATTTAATCAGAAATTCAAGTTTCCAATCACTCTCTCTTCCATTTTTTGCTAACCCTCCAAACCCGCCGAATAGCAGAAATTTTTTGCATCGCTACACCCAATTCGACGTTAATTTTGGTCATTGGCCATCCCTGACGGAGATTTCCACAAACCAGCTGATAGAACATAATCAAAATTAAAACGATAGGCAACAATGCGCGTATCGGTCGACATGTCACTCACCACGATCAAAACGATAATCCCGCTGAGAATAAGGGTGGTGCCGACGACGAAGAGGCCGGAGAGCGCCAGCACTGTAGCTGCCGAGGACGGTCCCTTCTTGCGGTTCTCTTGCTCGTGCTGCAAGTTCATCGTCATAGTCTCATATCCACCAGAACTGGGAACAAAGAGCAAGAAGAGAATCTCACCATGGGATTAAAGATACAAACAAAGTGAAGGGGAACCGAGAAATTATACTCTACAGAAATACAAACAATTGCCTCGAGATGTTTTGCAGAACTTCACAAGGACCCAAATCTAACAGAACTGATAAAAACAAACCTTATCAAAAACCGGAGTGGCCATTCTCCTCAGCGGATCTTCTTGTGAATACTGCTTCTTCGGCACCTTGATCTTCTGACTGAGAGCTGGGGAATGTTCCTGGAAAACATGAACTTAGCAGAGAGTCCATAAACAAATTCAAACCTTGCCAGTAACCTCATCATAATGATTTACAGTCAAATGAACAGAGTTTTGATTTGTATATTCAGGATGGTTCTGCATCTCTAATGGAGTCTCAGTCTCCGAAATTTCAAAATGACCCAGAAAAGCTGATGAATCAGAGTCGATGAGTAACACTGTCCTTCCAATCGATAACTCTTCTTATCAGTCGCCATTTCTCGTGCTTGCTCCCCACCAAAAAGAGCTTGTTTGCATTCGCTCAAGCACACAATTTGTCACAACTTTTGCCGGTATTCCTCCCCATTTTTGCCTCATTTCCATATGCCAATGTTCCACATTTCATCGCCGTTCGTCACATTCCTCTCCGAACTCCACGTCATTTCGACCTCCCTTTCCATGAAATATTAATCAGATCACGCCAACATTCCATTTGACCTATATCCAATTTTCCAATTTTCTGCTGCTTCGAGACAAAGACTTGGTTTTTTGGAGTTAATCTACATTTTAATGATGTTCCATGTCTGAGGAGTTCTCTTTGAGCTCGCGGAGCAAATGAAAGTGCAAAAGTAACGAAAGGTCATATGATACGGTTCTTGTCAGTTGCCACTGCTCCAGTGATAAATCGCATCTCATTCCTCTTCTTCCCCTCCTTTTCCCAATTTCCGCCACATCACTTTCTCATTTCCCCAGCTACCGTACACCCATTAATCCTCTCTTTTTGTATTCTTTTCCTTCATTTCCGAGCCATGTCACCTAAATGATGAGAAGTGGGAATGAAGGGAACAGAAAAAAGAATGGAGGAATGCGGAGGAAGGGGAAAAAGAATGGGATGACGAAGGAATGTATCCAAGAGACGCAAGTTTATAGGAACGAGAGAGGAAACTGTGGAAAACGGAGTTGAGAGTGCTTGAGTGGAAGAATTCGTCAGATTTATAGATGTTCAAACTTCGAATCAATGACGAATTGTAGATGAAGTATTACCGAAACTCTCGAAAAGCAGGTCACGGAATCGCTAAAGTGTAGCATTAAGCGTAACAAAAAAGCGAATAACTCATCAGTTCTAGTCATCAATAGGCAGAATTTCAACATAATTTGTCGCCCCTTCCCTAAATCCGCTTTTTTTGTTTTCTATCTGACAACTTGATAGTGAATCTCGTTTCGAAATTATGTTTTGAGAGCTGCGACAAGACAATCTGGAACTTTCTACCAACTCCCACTCTCACTCTCTAGTTCTCCCTCATTTCAACACTCTTTCTCACTTTCAGCACGATGGTTTGGAAGAGCTTGATCCCATTTGTGTCTCATCCTATTTCATCATTCTTCTTCTTCCATTTCCCCATTTCAGTCACCCAATTCAATCTGACCTAACGAAGAAAAAGCATGAGACGAGGCGAGTTCGTTGGCCTTTTTCTCATAATGTTTCTGAATGTTTGCTCTCGTTTTCCTCTTTAATTGACGGAATTGATTCCAAAAAAGGAAAAGCTTTATGACATCTGGAGCACGCATCCGACGTCAAACGGCGATTCCTTGGAGACAGTGTCTCCTGACTGGAAGGAGAAGCCGTCTGACACCAACGAAGAGGTTCTGGTCATCATGACGCATTCCGACTAATGACCCAGTTCCCAATTATCAAGAAACAAGAAACTAACCTTTTTCTACGGGAATAACCAGAAAAAACTAAAGAATCGTAGAGTTCTTCTGTATCTCGCAGAAAGTTGCGAAGAAAAGAACAAAAGCTCCGTCGTCTGGCCCGTTTTTGTATGTGTCACCTATGTTTTGAAGGCAAAGAAAAACGCTTTGCGAGAACAAAATATTGTACTTTCTCCCCGATTTCTCATACTTTTTCACCTTCGCGTTCTAATTTTTGTTTCGGGTTCCATTCCACAGCTTCCGACGCCAGACACCCCCGGAGCAATGTGGTCCCGCCCCTTGTCTTCTGATTAGAATATCCGCCCATCCAGGCCACGCCCCTTTTCTAAGAGCTCACCATTTGATACGGAGAAGAAGGTCTCGGAGTCAGAGCAGTCGTGTCCAGATGGAGCGGTCGGCTGACTGGCACCATCAGGAAGTTGTTCGACGGGTTCTCGTTTTCGTTGTTTGACATGTCGTTCTGAAATTTACATGTTCTTATCATTGATAACTGATTGATTATAGACTGAAGGCAATGTCAAGCACTTCTGGAGCTAAGGACCTGGAATCCGGAGGCGGCGGAGCTTCATCTGGAGCTCAGTCATCCGGAGGAACCTACAACTCGAAGCGCATGCAAATGGCTCAGGCTCAAGTGAACGACGTGATCGATGTGATGAGAGTAAGTGAGGGATCAAGGGGAAATGTACTAATAGCGGAGGGTGTTATCAAGTTGTTCCGCGCGAGGAATCCCTTTCGGAACAGTAAAATTGGTGTTAAGTAAACAGTTACGAAATAGAACTGGTAAGAGAGATGAGAGACGCAGAGTAAGGGGAATCACGAGAAAGCATGATGGATTCCAGAACAATGTGAACAAGGTGATGGAGCGTGAGGCCCAGCTGAACTCTCTGGACCACCGCGCAGAGGTGCTCCAGAACGGAGCTTCTCAGTTCCAGCAGTCGTCTCGCACTCTTCGCCAGAAGTACTGGTGGCAGAATGCTCGTGTAAGTTGGGAAAGTGGAAGGATCTGTTGAGGTCTGTGACTTTCAGATGATGATGATCATCGGTCTGATTGCCTTCCTGTTCATCGTAATCTTCCTGGTCTGGCTCCTCTCGTAAACTTCACACGTCTTCACTGATTCGTCAATTCCAATGAGCATAAATGATCCCTCGGAACCCACAGTAACCCCCGATTTCTCTCTCCTACTGTACCATTTCAGTAGCTTTTCCTAACCATTCCTATCCCTAGGCACAGTAACCGGTGCATAGAAGCGAATTGAGCGAACGAAACTTTGTAATAATCAACGAATCGACACTTTGTATGTAAACTATGTCAGCGAGAATAAAAATGTTTCGAAAAAGTAGAAACACGTGTGAATGGCATGGGAAGAGAGCTCTGGATAGCTGCTGCCGAAAGGGAAAATCAATTGAGCAAACAGTGGAATTCGGGACTCGGGGGCTCTTTCACTACTTCCATCATGTTTAGTTTTTGTGCCAGGTGTCAACACACAAAGCAGTTGAGTCATTTCGAACACGTATTGTCGCCGAATTGTTCGCTTTTTTGATGAAGTCTTGTCACTCAGTTCCACCCTCTTTCTTATTGAATTCGTCGTTCTAAACAGAGTATCAGGAAACGAAGGACAATAAACATTTACTTTATTCGTTACTTTTACAAGAAAAAAAACAAACAAACAAGCAACAGAGACTCTTTATGAGAGTTGTAGATCAATATGTCATGAAGGTGTGCCCTTTGCCTTGCCGATGGATGCTTCGACTTATCCAAAGTTCTCAGCGATCGAGTCGATGGTGAGCTCGTCCTGGAGCAGCTGGTTGACACGCTGGAAGACAACATTCAGATGGGTTGTTCATCAGAGACTTACCATCTCAGCAGTTGGAATGTACTTCTGGATGCACGCAAAGTTCTCGGGGGCCATTCCCTTGCGGAGCACCTTGAGCAGTGGCTCCGTCTCTCCGGTCAGGGCAATCGCGTTGGCCAGGTGCATGGCTCCTCGCTCGACGGTCGCCGCATCCTCCATGTACGCCTCGCCGAGGTCCATCTGCTCGAGGAACAGCCGCTCGCAGACACGACGCACGTTCTCGTCCGAGAACTTGAACATGTCCGTGCAGCTGTCGTCCTGTCCGGCGCCGACACGGGGCTCCGAATCCGACGATTGTGGCACATTGGACGATGCGGAGGAAGACGATTCGGTCGGCTGGGCACTGATTTCGGGGCTCTTCTTCTCGTCTTTTCGCTGGCGCCAGAAGTAGTAGAGGGCGACGGCGACGGCGGAGACTCCGACGACGGCAGCGGTGATCACAACGGGGCACCGACGGAAGCGAGTCATGTTGGAATAGTCGGAACTGACAACTCACTCGATGTGACACGTAGTCTTGATAGCCCCTCCCCCATTTGTCATCATCCACGAATCAAGGCAGATCACGTTCGTTTTCTCACGTGAAAATTGATATTTTATGGACACGTTGGAGGATGAAGAAAAAAAAAAAGAAAAACAACATAAATAACCTAACAAACTTCTGATCTAGACAACAAATACAATAACTAATTTTTGAGTACATTCAGAAAAGCTTCTTTGGGAATCTGCACGTTTCCGAGCATCTTCATCCGTTCTTTTCCCTTCTTCTGGTGGCTAAGCTTCTTGTTCAACCGTTCCATTCCTCCGCCTCCGAAGTTCCCTTTGAGCAATTGTGAAAAGTCTCGTTTCATGGGCTGGATCGTGATTTGTGAGAGCGCTTTCGTTGAACTTCCGAGGCAAGCTGAAAAAAAAAGTAAAATTTGCAAAGAAACTTCAAGAAACCTTTGATGACAACTTCAAACTGCTGCCGTGGAATTTCTCGCTTCAGTCGTTGAACAAGGGTCTTGGCACGATCACGCGCCATAGCAGTTGGCAGGATTTGCGAGAACTCGCTGACCTCTTTCCCATTGATCGAAATAGACAATTTGACCAGTCGAGTCTCTTGCCAACCGTTCGGTTCGTAATCGAATGATGCGTATCCACTTGTCATCTTTTTCAGTTTTTCGAAGAAATCCACAGCAACTTCAGCCAGCGGAAGTCTCCAGAGAATCATAAGACGTGTCTCGTCAATCGATGAGATCTCGCCACGTTCCCCTCGGCACTCGGAGCATAGTCCGTTCACACTACCCATCATCTCGTTCGGCACAATGATTCTAACTTTGACCATCGGCTCCAAGAACTTCTCGACATCACTTTCATCCGGAAACTTGCTGGGGTCCAGGATCTTGACCTCTTCCTGTCCATCATATCGTTTTTTCCGAATAGAATCATTGTCCTGAAACAGAATATGAGAATTTCGTCAAGGAATGTAATGCTACTCTGATGATTGCTCGATACTCGACACTCGGCTGGCAAAGAATTACACTGGCGTCGTATTCCTGTGACAAGCGAGCACCAAAGACTTCCATGTGCAAAACACCGAGGAATCCAATCTAAGAAAAGGATTATATTTGAAACAGAAACACAATACTAACCCTCCATCCCAGTCCCAGTGCTTTGCTGGAATCAGGCGTGACTGTAACCGACGGATCATTGAGACACAGTCGTTCCACAGCTTGCTTCAGACTCTCATAGTCACTTGTCTCAACTGGAAAGAGACCAGCATAAACCGTTGGTTTGATCTCTTTTATTTCGGCAACCGTCTTCACTGAATCCCTCTCTGTCTCCGATGCGAAGAGAATTTCTCCGACGACTGCTTCCTGAAGTTGTTAGTTGAAGATAAGATTCTAAAGATACAACTTACATGAACAGTTTTCATGCTGCACACGAGATATCCGACCTGTCCAGCTCTCAACTCTGTGCATTTTGTCATATCCGGTCGCATTATTCCAACCTCTGAGACTTCGTAGGTTTTATCGTTCTTGTACGACCGAATCTTGTCTCCTCGTTTCACTACACCTTCCTTGACATTGATATAAGCAATGGCACCACGGAAGTGATCGAAGAAAGAGTCGAAGATCATTGCCCGAAACGGGGCATCAACTTCTGCCACGGGAGCCGGAACTTTCTCGATAATCGCATCCAGAACACTTTCCACGTTCAGACCGCTTTTCGCGGAAATTCGGAGACAGTCCGCGGGATTGAACTCGAACAGTGTTTTCAGCTGAGTCTCAACCTAACAAATTGCAATGTGTATTTCGGTAACCTCGTTTGAACACTCACTGACTTGATGTTAGCACCCGGAAGATCGATTTTGTTGATAACTGGAATGATCTCGATACTCTTTTCAAAGGCCAACCAAAAGTTTGCTATTGTTTGGGCTTGTACTCCTTGATTGGCGGCGACGAGAAGAAGAATTCCATCGCACACTGCTAGACTTCGAGAGACCAAAAATAAAACAGGTTTTCAGATGTTTCGGCTACGTAATCTTACCTCGGCTGAAAAGTCGACGTGTCCTGGAGTATCGATGAGATTCAGAAGATATCCTTTATGTCGTAGAGCCACTGTTTGGGCCTTTACTGTGATTCCTCGCTCTCGTTCCACTTGCAGTTTGTCCAGCATTTGTTTCTGACCGGGCGGAACGACACCACATATTTCCAGGAGCCTATCTGCAAGCGTGGATTTACCATGATCGACGTGAGCAACAATTCTGAAAAAAGTTACAGTACTTTTACAGACGTGCACAGAAAATTACCCGAAGTTCCTGATTTTATCCGGAGTGAACTCTGTTAGGTCTGCTAGTTTTGTGGGATCTCCGGTGGCGTACCATCTTCCTTTTTTAAACTTTGTCCCGAGCCAGAATAACCGCAGTAATCGCGGACTGTTCATCTGATTGTCTGCAAATCTTCAGCAAAACCGCGCTGTTGCTCGAAAGCAGAAATGCGTCAAGGGACTGCTGACGCGTTTGATGTGATGTGCTGGCGCGTTTCTATGATAGCGCAAAAAATATTATGATTTCCTCAAATTTCCTCCATTTTTCTCAACGTTCCCAGTATTTTTACATATTTTGACCATGCAAACTTGTTGATTACTCGATTTTGCCATAAACCTTGTTGCTGCACAAGCATTCATCAGTGCGTAAGCTCTGAAAAGTGATGCAAAACTTGTAAAATTGCAAACATTCCATCTTGTTCGAGGCTCTCGTCATCGACTTATTTTCTCCTTTTTCCGCTCATGTTCTTTTTTCAGGATGTCCGATACAATTCTCGGTTTCAACAAATCGAACGTCGTCTTGGCAGCTGGAATCGCTGGAGCAGCCTTCCTCGGATACTGCATCTACTTCGACCACAAGCGGATCACCGCCGCCGACTACAAGGATAAGATTAGACAGAGTGAGTTGTTTAAAAACCTGTAACAAAACAAGTAAGCATACTTCCAGAGAGACGTGCTCAAGCTGGACAGGGAGGAGTCGTCCCTCGTCGCGCAGCCCCTCAAGGAGATGCCGGAGAGATGCCAGACCTCGCCGATCCAACCCAGATGCAAAGGTTCTTCCTCCAGGAAGTTCAGCTTGGTGAGGAGCTGATGGCTGCCGGAAATGTCGAGGAGGGAGCCGTTCACATCGCGAACGCCGTCATGCTCTGCGGAGAGTCGCAGCAACTTCTCTCGATCTTCCAGCAGACGCTGTCAGCTGAACAGTTCAGTGCAGTTATTCAGCAGCTGCCGGCCACTCGTGAAGTATGTTGTTTGTTATAATGAACCTTAATCTTTTTCTTTCTTTCAGCGTCTTGCGGGTATTTTCGGAGCTAAGGCCGATGAAGTCGAGAACGAGCCACCACTCATGCAGTACTTCGGAGACGGACCACCACCAGCCCAGATCCAAGAGCTCATCGATGACACCGACGATCTGGAGTAATAACTGATGACTTCGTCTAACTTTAACATGTTCTCCTTCTTTGCTGTCCCCTCTCCGTTTAGTGTAGGCGCCCCAACACGGATCCTCAACTGTTCATTGTTGTTCCCTTTCATCATCCATCCATCCATCCACTTTACATCTTCCTATCTCATAAAATAAATATAGTAGCAAAAACAGAACCTAATTCATAATTCATTTCCCCCTAGTCTCCAAAATATTATTTCTCCTTCGTTCCCTCTGATTTCCATCCATCCCTTCATCCACACCGACCCAATAGTTCCCTGTTGTTCTGCTCCGTTGAGCACTTCTAATGAGCTCCTCCCAGACTCCCTGTCTCTCATTTCTCATTTCGCTTCGTTTCGAGGTCGTCTCGATTCGCCAGGTGCGGGCGACGTCAAGACACCCTGTCATTTGCCTCTGCTCCCCTTCAGCTCTCCGTCTCTCACCAGTCCCTCCAGCCGTTCTTGTGTTCAACACGCGATGTTTCTTCCCCATTCCACCTGGCCTCCGAGGTCCCAGAGGTTCTTAGTTTCTGATCTTTGGAACCTCTAAACTCTCCTTTCTCAACTTCGTCTCAACTTTCCACTCTCCATTTTTATTAGCCCCTCTCCCAAACATCAGACGCACTGTCCCTAGCAACATGTCCGCCGAGTCGTCCGTCTCAAATGGATCTCTTTGTTAGTGTCCGTCTCAAATTGCGAAAATGAGAAGAAGGCGAAAAGGAAGAAGTTCGGGTTGTCATGGCCGACAAAGAGGTTTTGACGGACGCTGATGAGTGAAAGTTCCCGTGAGAGAAGAAGAGGAACCTCGGGCTCCGAACCTCTATTTTGCTTTTCTCCCCACTGAAATTCGTTCAGTTGCCATCATCTCCTACTAATTTTTGTCCGCTCTAATCTCATTTCCAAGTTATCTCAATGGAGCGTGTTTCCAAAACCAGTCGAACTGTGATAACTCCCCAATTCGTTTCTTCTCTCCAAACTTCTCCAGAATCCATCGATCGAAAGCTAATATTCGTGTCTTCGCTTCGTCCGTCATCATCATCATATGTTTTGTTCGGAGTCGCAGATGATGAGAAGAAGGACTAAGCGACCGCTAATAAAAAATAAAACCAAGAGAGCCGAAGAGAAAAATCAACGCAAACGGGGGCGAGGCGAGAACAATTTTCAACATTTTCATCATCGCCTGGGCCTCTCGGAGGGCTCGAATTTCCCGGAGAGATCCACATGTCGAAGGAGACGGACCAAGTGCACTTTGACTCATGAGTTCACCGACTATTCGCAGAGAAAATGAGACGAAAGAGGTGTTTGTCCTTCTGCGACTTTTCATCTGATTTCTTGATGGCATCAGCTACAGTAACTTGTGTCTCCGATCTTCTTCTCCTCTTTCTTTTTATCCTTCTTCTACTCAAAAAAATCTTTGATCACACCGTTTCCTCTCCACTTTCCCTCACCTTCCACACCTCTCTCGTGCCCCATAATTCGCAAATTTGGACCAATTTTTGGGGCGTAGTGTGTGTGTGGAGAAGCAAGCACGGCCACAAATAATAGGGCACGGGCCTTTAGAAAAAGAAGTAGCCCTACGGGGCGGCTCGGCACCTTGGAGCACACGTAATTGTGGTGAAATGACAGACAGACGCCTCGGGGGCTCGACCCGTACACCTTCGGGACGTCATCTACCGGATACTTGTTCGCCGTCTCTTCGCATTGCTCGCGTGTTCTTTCCATTTCGGGTTTGCTTCGCTTTTTGGTCCCACGATATAGTATATAGTCAGTATTCAGGTCTTCTGGTTTCTCTTGAAATCCGATTATGACCCAGATAAGGAAATAGAACTACTTTCGTCAGAATGAAGTTATGACTTCGATAGGTTGATGTTTGATATCTGGTTGAATGCGGAATTTTAGGGAAACCCATGGTTGATTTCATTTGCACTGGTTATCAGCTCATGCTTTAGAAGTCAAGCATGCTGACCTGATTCTTGGAACTTTTGGTTTTGATGATTTGGTGAGATATCTGCTTCCAGGTTAAACTTTCAGCTGTAACCTAAATTTTGCTTGTGAGGTTACAGAGTAACTCTGTTTTTTTCTGCTGCAGTTAACATAAATGATAAGTTTTGAAGTTCCTTGATCCGGTGCAAGACCAATTCAAATCATCTTCCAATTACACGTCATAACCTGTTACATGTTTCCCCTCCTTGATCACCTGATTGGCTCTTTGCCAAATCTATTATATCAAGTGATAACTTGATTTTCTCACGATTTCCTTTTCCCTTGGGCTCAATAGCCTCCAGCTTATTTTGTGCTCAATCTGTTATCACCTCCTTGTGTTTTCCAATTGTCATTAGCTCTCTGGAGATGTCGATTCTCAGTATAGTATGTTTTGTGTTCGTGGCCTCTTCTCAACTTCCATTTGTGAGCAATTATTTCCTGAAAACCTTTGAAAAACTACTACTCGATGGCTCAATGACAAAGTGTGGTGCGTGCTGCTGACTTCCTCAGGTAGTCGTGCTGTAGTCGTTTCCACTTTTCCGCTCAGAAATCATCATCATCATCGTCATATTTCATACGCTCCTCTTGGTTCTTGAAGATGAGCCGTGTTGTCTAAACTAAAATAATAAAATTAAACTTACGGGGTCTGGAGACAATTAGAGAAATAGTGTGTGTGGGTGTGGAGACGCAGAGAGTGCAGAGACATATGCCACGGACATGCCTAATAGTTATAGGCACTAAGGGGAGAATATGAAAGAAGAAGAAGAAAAAGAAGGCGAAGCAGAGGATGACAGACACACGGAAAGTTCACATTTTCGAGTGTTCACGTATCTCTTCGGCTCCGCGTGCTCCACGTCTTCTTGCCCTCTCCACTCACTTTCATCTCCTTTGTTTTATGAATATACGACAGTGGAGCAGCAATTCCCAGAGATTTATGTCTTGTTATGTCTTTCTTGCTTATGAGTTGCCATTCTATGGGCACGAAGCCTTCTGATAACCGCCTCCTCACTGAATCATTCCTTCTGTAATCCCTCTTACTCTTGCAGACTTCATCTACGATCTGGATGAAACTTCCGGTGGACAGCGGCTGAAAACGTGAGATTTGATCTTTTCGGGACCAGAATCCATTGTGTGTGTGCCTAGTCTTGGATTCCTACAGAATTTTTGAGGAGGTCCGAGATTCAAACAAAACAATCAGATCTTTGTGCTAATGCTTAGGAAATAGGTCAAGTAGGAAGAGATCTACTGAAATTGACGGAACAAATAATCTATGGAGAGCCTATTTTGATTTTACTATGAATTCTTATCAATGACTTCTGAAGTTCATGTCGAGATTCTGGAAGCTTTAGCACAGTTTCCGAAGTGCTCTGATCCAGCTAGTACTCTCTGAAGAATGTTTACTTGAAATCTCAGAGAACATTTTTTAAAAACCACAAAAACCAATAAGTTCCAATTGAATCTTCCGAAAACCTCTTATTCCTGTCATTACCTGACCTTTCAGCTCAACCAATCAGTTTTCATCATGAAACAGTTCGTGGCAGTGCCGTCGACGAGTCGCAGCGGCACAATGAAGCAGCCACTCATCGGCACGTTCATCTCCCCGCCGCCCATTCCACCGTGAGTTGTTTTCTCAATTGTTTCAAGTCTTAAAATCGTCCTGGGATCTCAAAACATTCGAAAAGTCCACCCTAGCAACTGACCACTACAGTACCCGTTTGGCCCAGTTTCTCTTCCTCTTCCATGACGAATTCTCGAACGTGCTTTCGTGTTTTTGCAGTCATCCGCACCTCTCCCTGTCCGTTTTTGTCTTTTTCCGAATTCATCGAGAGCCACCCGTAGTAATAGGCAGAACGAGCGGCCGACAGAGACGAGTGGGGCCGAATAAATAATAACATAAAATAGGGAGAGAAAGGAAGATGTAATAGAGCACCCGTGAGCATTTTTTGGACACATTGGGTCCTCTTTCGAAGTCGCCATGAGCTATATGAGTCGTTATTTGACCCACCTGCTCATGCCAAACCTAATGGCACACCGCTATCAGTGAGTTTAGAAGAGAGGGAGTTTTGACTTATTGTTAGGAGAATTGTGAGAGATGGGCTTCAGAACAGGGGAGGTTGCTTGTTCAGTTTTCAGTTCTGGAATTTTGGGAAAAAATCTGACTATTTGTGAGCGAAAGTAGGTCACTGTCAGCCTATTCACCTACGGATATTCCGATTGGGGACTTTAATCCTAAAACTCAATGTCAGGATCTGATTTTCCGAAAAGGAACAGTTCCAGGCCCCTCCAAACAGATCCAAACTAATGTTCTGATTTACAGATCGCTTCCCCAAAGCTACCGCGAATCGGACTTTTCGAACCGGAATTCGATGCACACGGCGCGGTCGACGCGTCTCGAAGAGTGAGTTTGTTGCCTTCAAAAGTGCCTTCTTCTCGTCCGTTTCGGGGCCGTCTCTCGCTTATTCAATAATCAGTTTACTCTCCGTTTCGGAACCGGGAACCAGCCGGGGGAGCCGAGAGGAGCATTCGAAGCGAGCCGCCTTGACAATTTAATCCGACACATTTTTAGACATGATTCCCCATTTTTCGGGTGGTCATGACTCGAGTCGGAACTACTTTTTCATTGATGTTTTATACGTTTTCATACTTTTTTTTCCAAAGATCCTAGACAAAGTTCCAGCAGAGAGCTGGCTTCAAAAACAAAACACCCACTTACTGCTTCTAAAAAGTTGAGACTGGTCACGCCGAAAAAGTTGGTGGCGAAGGACTTTCTCTGTGATGAACGAAACGAAACAGGCGGTATAGTTATGAATAAACTATTGGCACGCACTTTGCGCCCCACCACCACCATCACAATGAAGGCAGCGAAGCCTGCAACACTTTTTGTTTCTATTTTTCATCTCCGACACTCACTTTGACGGTTCCACGTCATCACGGAAAACCCCCGGAAACACTGATTTTTGGAGTCACTGACCTTTGAACCCATCCGGAGGGACTTGTCTGATTGGAGTGCCTCAAACTGTCAAAGAGAACTTATGGTTCTTACGGAGGGATCTGGCAAGTATCAAAACTTGAATGATTAAAAATCATTTTGAATCATTCTAGAATCATTCTCTGGTTTATAATCGTTCGTGATAGAGCGCATTTAGAGCAGAGGTTCCTAAAGCAACTCATTTTCGATAAGTTCTTAATTTTCAATCTTCCAATCAACTCTTTCAATCGATTGTGTTGACCACCAGCTCCAGCTGATCATTCCTCTAATCACAATCACACCTCTTGATTTCTTATCTTTCTGTTTTTACAAAAACACGCATAAATCAAAAAAGTCCGAGGAGCAAAAACAGCCGGAATCTTCCAGTGTCTTCTCTCCGTGACATAGCAACAACTGCTCTGATTTGCGGAACATTTCCCGCGACATCCATCTGTTTTATAGACACCCGCTGCTCTTTCTATCTCTCTCTCCGGCTTATCACCAACGGACCAGCTATGATTTTATCAAAATGTCGCCGCCAGCAGACTTTTTGTTGATGGGCTGTGCGGCTTGTTACGTCATTTGAGGAGTAGAGTATTGTTCTCAAATTTTGACTACGTCTGATATGTGACTGATTATCACTTTCTTCATAAGCGAATCTGTATTACATTTTAGCGCTTCTTTTTCATTTAATTACACTATTGATCAAGTCGCACTTTCCAACTTGTCAAACTGTAGTTCATGTCAGAGAAACCTTTCAAGTTTCAAGAGGTTTGACTTTCTTTCCAACTTTCTGGTACCCTCCGCTCCTTTGATCTGTAGAACTGACCCCTGTACCTCCAGAAAGTTCTCCCAGACAGTTCCTCAGGTATTCTCTTGTCTCTCTTTCGATCATCTGACGTCTTCCGGTGCTCCGCGTGGTCATCTCTTCTCATCGCCGCGCATCACCGCTTTCACTCAATTATTCACATTTCGACTGGCGCCTCCGAAAATGTGAGAGAAGGCTCGTCGAGGAAAATGGAATATTATTTATTTCGGTGGAGATGAGGGAAGTCGAAAAAATGGGAAACCTTCTTAATTCCGTCTGAAAAGTGTAACGTCTCGTGGTCATTCCGCTCTGATCACCCGTTGTTCGATGTCTTTTTTGAGCCGTGTCCCGCCATTATTGCCTCTTCAAAAACTGCTGTCCATTCAGTCCAAAATGAGTTTCTCTCGAGCCAATTTGCCGAGGAACATGGCACTTTTGCACTTTTTCTCTTTGAGGTCTGGTGACTTCAGAAACTTCAGAACCCTCCCCCACAGCCTTCCTTGAGCTCCCTGATATTGAAATCCAATCCTCGAGAAGTCGACATTCTCTGCGTCTCTTCCACCCGCACACTCTCTCGCCACCCTCTCCACCTTGTTTCCGGAGAGTCAATCCCGCCCTGAAGCAGCGCATCTTCTGTTACAGAAGTCTCCACGAACTTTTTCAACTTTCTTCAATCCTGCCTTGTTTTTATTCAATTCCTAGTGTCTCTCACTTACCTTTTTCCTCAACTTTTCAAGATTTTTTGATTTTTAGTAGTCGGCGGCTCAGATATGTGTGAAACTCGTCTGAAACAAGGATAGACACAGCATGTTCGCACGCGCCAAATTCGCCCATCACATCTACCGGCGGTGAGTTTCGAAAAGGCCGCGGCGACAAGCGGAGAGCACCGCTTCCGTGGCGCAATAGGCAGCGCGTTCGGCTGTTAACCGAAAGGTTGGTGGTTCGAGCCCACCCGGGAGCGAAACTTTTTTTGGCTACGTGACTTTTGAATGAACAGTTTTTGGCGATTGCCACGATTTGCCAGAGGCAAAATTAGTATTTAAAGCTGATTACGAGATTGGCTCCTCCCTCACCAACCTCATTCGTTTTTTGTTGTTCATTCTGTTCATTATTAGTTCCAATGTCTACTCCCATTCTAACTGTGATTCCGGAGTTCTCGGATATGAGAAGATCCAGTCAGAAACTGAATGAGAAGAAAGAGCAAATGGAGCTGAAGATGGAGCCGCGGATGAAGATGGCGAAGAAGTTCTCGAAGCCCGAGACGAAGAATGTACTGAACAGTCCATGGGAGCAGAAGTATCGGAAGATGAGGATGTCGGTGAGCTACCTGGAGGCACTGTTCCCCGCTTCTGTTCAGCAGATGGAACAGATCAGGAAACTTCACAAGTAAGTCTAGACTGACCTAATTTTGACTTTTGTTTCAGAAACTGCACCTAACTGATTGACCTCTCTGTGACCTAGTTCTCACTTGACTGTAGCTTGAACCCTTCTGCAGAAGCTGTGCTCCATTGCAGTCGTCAATAGTTTGTACCCGTCTGCCTAGTTTGTCTATGCAAATTCTCAGCCATTGTCTTGTTGGACTTGCCAAGAGATACTCTTTGACTCCTCGCTTCAGTCTGTTGTCTTTCGGACAAAATGTCGAAGGGCGCCGAAAAGTTGCGTATTTGTGGAGAAGGATGTGTGAAGAAGGCCCCCAGCAGAAGGAGGAGACGCACTCTCACACACACATATTCATACCCAGATTCCTCCGGGGACGGCACTCCTCCAAGAAGAAGAGCCAAGTGGAGGGGAAGAACGAAAAGTGGGCGGCGCCAGGTCGAAAGTCGCCAAAGATACCCCCAGAAGAAAGGGAGGGGTGCCCGCCCACAATGGTCCAGATTTGTACTACATAGTTTCGGGTTGTTTCGCCCCTCGCTGTTTTTCGTGTTCCTTCGGTTGACCTTTACAATAGTGTCGAGTGTAGTCGAAGCAGGGGAAGATCCCCTAGACTTGACATTCAGAAAAGGGAATGTCAAAGCTTTTCCTAGCTTAGATTAAGATTGATGACCCAAAGAAGAGCTGACCTAGATGTAGTTCTGGGATCGACTGCCTTACTTTCCTTGACCTGATTTCGACAACCTTTTGTTAGATTCCCCTTCAATCAACATGAAACCTGCAGAACAATTGTTTTGAAAGCTTTGGCACCTGGCCTGTAGACGATCACTAACGCAGATCTTCAGTATTTACGTGAACTCGACTGATCCTCGTTAACCTAAATTGTTATCTTTATGGTCCCCCTCCGAGCCTACCTAAAACTCGGCTCTTTTTCTCAAAGTTCTTCCCCACTTCATCAGATCTTCTTCTTCTTCCAAAACGTGTGAAGAAAAAGCGAAGAGTTCGTATGGATGCTGCTCTCTTCATCCGCCCCATATTGCCTCCTCTCTTCTCACATCTTCCTCTCAATCAGATTAGTGTGTGTTTCATATCCCGAAGAGTCAGTCAAACTCTTTTCTCGATATGAACCGCCTTCGGGCCATATCTGATTATGGCCCGCTCGTCCCCGTTGCACTTTTCTCTGCAGAAACCTTCAAGAACTGCACAGCAGAATTGGGTATCGTGCCGCGGATAAACGTATAATTTTTGGTTGACTGGATGGGGATGGATTGATGGAATTTCGAATTAGTGAGATTGGAGGCAGAGGCCCACGCCGTCACTGACGCCATGATGAGCTCTAACCAGATTCGAAGACCTCGTTGTCCTTTTTGTTCTCCGATTCTGAATTTCCCCCGACTCCTGCCAGCTTCTCCCTCATTACCTCCCGCCCGTATCACCAACTGTCTCGCCCATAAAATCGTTCTCCGTGCTTGCTCAGATCCTTCTCCTCCTCCGTCTACACGTCCTCCTCATCCTTCTCCCTTCATTCAATGCGTCGATTCACATGCGGATGAGACGGCAGCTCGAGAATAACGACGAAGAGAAGACCGACGACGACGACGACATTGTCAGCCATCCGGAGACCTTGAGAAGGCGAAGAAGGAGAAGTTCGAACAGAAGAAGCAGCCGACGACGTCCGCGTCGCCCGGCGACCGGCGTCGTCGTCGCCGAATCAGAAGGGCTTCTAGCAGAACAAGATGCTGAACCCCATGTACATGAAGCACCGGGCGTCGACGCCGAACCCGCAGATCTCGTACCAGCCGTCGACGTCCTCGTTCCACCGACACCACCGCCCGTCCTCTCCGGGCATCTCCCTCGGACCTCCTTCGTCCCCACCATCCCTCTATAACCTACAACAAATCGCTTCGGCGACAGCGGTAGATCAGCAGAACAACGATGTCGAAGAGCTCAGGTCAGTCCGTTTTTTGTCCGTTTGTTCCAAAAATGAACTCGTCCCTTGAAACATTTTGCACCTTCTCCTTCTTCTTCTTCCAATAACTTTCCACAACGATGCTCCCCGTCGATCGCTTAAAAGGCTCGCCCCTTGACACAACCTTGTGAATTATTCGAGAAGTGCCGCGGGTAATTCGCGACGAGTTGCCACCCATTATTCCGCGTCTTTCATTCGTGTCTATCGCAAAAAAAATGCACGTCCAAGGCAGACTGTCTGCCCAGTTCTTCGCGCAGCCGTCGGCTTCCCGGTTCAGATTGAGTGAACACTAGTGAGTTTTAGAGTCCCTAGATTCTATCTAGACTGGAGTGGTGACGTCAGGACTAGGTTAGCACCTGTTGTGATAAAATGCTATCAAAATAGTTGTCGTCCACGTTTATGATGGTCCGAATGGCCGGTTTGATGGCTGGCGCATTGATAAAAATAGAATGAGAAGATAGATGAATGGCTCACCTGGGCCCTCCAAAACTCTCTCAGCTCTCCAGACCGCCCGTTTAAAAACACGCCATTATAGGGGCCCCCGGTGAGCTAATCCCCTCAAAAAGTATGGTAATAATTCAAAAATTTGGTGTCGATCGGTGCTTGTTCGCGTGCTTCTCTCTCGGCTTGTTCCGGACTCTCCACTACTAATGGCACACGGCTTCTGCCCGCTTCCTTCCCTCTTCTCGGGGGCCTTCATGTTCCTCGCGGCGCCGAAAAAGTGTCGAGTGAGTGATGCGTCGAACTCCTCGTGTCTCCCGCTTCTCCTCTGCCCGCCCGCGCCAAATAATCCGTGTCCGACAACACGGCCAAACAAGGCGTTTTAGGAGGAGAAGGAGGGACGGGGATGCAACACACACACATGAGGAAACACTTGTGAACAATGGGTTCAAGGGGGAAAAACGAAGGGGAATGATAATTGGTGAACTTTCAGTGCGGAACGGCTCAACCTCTACTTGGACAAAAACGAGGGAGAGATCGAGAATTTGGATGAGGAACCCGAAGAGCCGGTACAGAAGAAGTGGTGGCAGAGGACGAAGCGGGTGAGTTGGAAAAGTTGGGAACCTCTTGGAAAGTGTACCTGCAGTTGGATCCCCAACTGAGAAACTTCTAGATCCAGGGATAACTAGTTTCTGCGCTTCATATAGGTCACACTATCGCCAATTTCAGTTTTCACAAATCCAGACGAAACTAGGTCAAGATTGTGAGAAAAGTATTCAGTTGTCACCTGTTTTCTTTCCAATTCTACTGTAGCCCTGCCTTTCCCCAAATCCAACAATATTTCCCAATCCTCCATTTTCCCTTCAAAACAGTCATTTCCGCCAAATCGCTCGGCCACCCCGTTTCTAAACTTAACTTCACTCAAAATATTGCCAACTTTTTTGGCCCTCTAGCCCCCTTTCAAAAAATTGAAGTTTTTATCTGTCTCCTCTTGTCTTCTTGACCACACAAACTTTCTCTTCTTGGGTTGGCCCTGTGTGTTTCTCTTCGCGGAAACAAAGCGGATATCTCCAGTTTTGCACCGAAAAAAGGGAGAGGGTCAGAAGTGAGCGACTCGTTGTCTTTGCGAAAACTCTCCCGAGGGACCACGTCTTCCCGGGGTGAAGCTGATGCGAGAGAGTGTGCGAGACGTAGAGACGCAGACAAGTGACGTCCGAGAAATGCTTTTGGAAACGGGGGAAACGGGGTGAAAAAGAGAGGAGGAGGAGGAATTGGAAAACCAGCCAGGGTATTATCTTTTGGTATCAAAAATTAGGGGATGGGAAGAGAAATCGAATGAGGAAGGGGACATGAACATCTGGTTTTCAGTGGTTTCGATTGGCACTACCTCACTTCGGACTCGTGCTCCTCTCCATTGGATACACGTTGATCGGAGCGTTATGTTTTCATCACGTAAGTTTGTTATGAAATGTCTACGGGACTCTGTGCAATAGAGCACATTTTCTCTTAGCACTCAAACTGTTCCAAATATCATGTTTTCAGTACGAAAAACCGTACGAACAACAACTTCGAAATGAGACGTCTCGACGGGTAGGCCACCTCAAAAACCGGGTAATGGATCAGTTGTGGCGGATGAGTAACAACGGAACATCGTATGCCACGTGGCGAAGCACTGCAAATAATGGGTAAAGGCTTCGAGTGAAAAACGATTTCTGACTGATAACTTGCAGAATGGACGAACTGATAAGGGACGTGTTCCTCGATTACACCAGGAACTACATGACTCCAGACGATGTGATATACGGAGATGGACCTGTCAAGTGGTCGTTCATGTCCAGTATCTTCTTCTCATGGACTGCGATCACGACGATAGGTGGGTTATCAGTTTATCAGTTTGGAAGAGCTCAAATAACCATATTTCAACATTTTGAAATCCGGAAATGAGGCCACCGACCCAATGTCATAAAAAGATTAGGGTCGGGAACAGTGATTAATTGGTCCGATAACAATAAGGAATTCCCCGCTTCTCCATCCCCTCCTTTCTTCCTTTTTCTCTTGATTCCTCTCTGGAATCCAATTAATCTTTGTCTGCGTCTCCCCGTCTCACACACTCTCTCTTGGGCAATGTCTCGCGGGAACACTTTCGACGGAGCACTTATGCTATCTGACGCAATCATGGAAGGCGGCCGAAAATGGGCAGAAAAGGAAGAAGAAACACATTGACATTTGACGATATGGCCGGAGAGGAATGATGAGACAATTCGGGGGGATGGAATGCACTTGGAGCACGATTGATTTACTGCTCCACGGCCATCGGGTCGAATCGAAAGTTGAATTGAAAAGAGAAGAAAGTAGTTGGGGAGGGGGAAGGGAAATTCATGAAACTGTTATACCTCAAAAGTTCATATTGCGTTCGAAATTTCAAATTGGCGCGCCCGATATCTCGCAGCGAAAACTACAGTAAGATTTGCATTTTTCAGTGTTATTCGGCTATTTTTTTTAAAAATTTTTCCGAACGTCTGTGAACGAATTATTGCAATTTTCGCGTTTTCTGACATCAATCTACTCAAAAATAGCCGAAAAACACTGAAAAATTCACGTCTTACTGTAGTTTTCGCTGCGAGATATCGTGCGCGCCAATTTGAAATTTCCAATGCAATATGAACTTTTGAGATACAACGATAATAGAAACGAATAGATTCAAATGACACCGGAATTGTTTCCAGGTTACGGTCACATCGTCCCCCGAACTCCAGAAGGTCGCTTCGCCATCATCCTGTACGCCCTGCTCGGAATCCCGCTCATTCTCGTCACCATTGCTGACATCGGAAGGTTTCTTGCCAGTGAGTCCCTTATTTCTTTATCCATCTCCCCTTCTCCCCCTTCCAGCCTACATCATCAAACTCCACCACGTCTACATGACAGTAATGAGCTTCATAACAAGTTCCTGCTTCAAGTGTATCAAATGCGCGTGTTGCTGGATCCGAATACCACGGCACGTTCCGATGCCGACGTTGGAGTTGCTGCAGAGGACACAGAAGTTGTATCAGAACAACAACAATCCGACGGTGGCGGCGACAGCGGCGAGTGCTGGAGGTGGAACGGGCAGGAAGAAAAAGCAGCAGAGGGACAATGTCAGCGATGCAGGCACTTTTGACAGTGAGTTGGAAGGAGTAAGACTTACCCGAACATTTCCATTTCCAGACATCAGCGAAATCAACGACGGAAGCGACGCGGGCGAGAACGACGGCGACGAGGAGCACCCGCCGCAACAGTTCGATCCACAGCAGCACGAGAAGCGGGTCTCCGTCATATTTATTCTACTTATCATGCTGGGTAGGTTCTTATCACTGATCTCCTCTTATCAGTAATCTTCTCAGGTTACGTCGCGGGTGGTGCCTACATGGTCCGTTTCTGGGAGGAATGGACTTTCTTCGAAGCGTTCTACTTCTGTTTCGTTACGGTTACAACTATCGGTGAGTCAGGGGATCTCTTATCAGCTGATAATCAGGAGTTCAGGGTTCGGAGACATAGTTCCTGTCAATGTGGACTGGCTGCCAGCGACCCTCGCCTACATAGTTCTCGGTCTCATCATCACAACTATGTGCATCGGTTAGTTTCCGATCCTTCCGATCCTTCAAAATCCTTCCATTCAGACCTCGTCGGTAGTGAGTACATCCGGGACATCCACTTCTACGGTCGCAGTCTCGGTCGCCAGTTCATGACGATCGGCGGAAAAGTCGTGCATCTCGGAGAGGTGTTCGGCTACGTGGCATTCCTGCAGAAGAACTACGGACTCACTGCGGAACAGCTGACCAAGTTGTCTCAGTTGCCCGAGGAGTACCTGTTGGACTGTCTGATCAACGGAAGACAGCCTGACCTGAACTGGATCGGAGGAAGGCCCTACGTGCCGCCCGACATCTACTACTTCAAGTGGATCGAGCACCCGAGGACGCTTTCTTTCGCTTCCGATCGGGTCCTGCAGAGTATGGAGAGTCTCGACTTGAATACCAGCAGGTTAGTTATATCGTTATTGATCATCTAATTTAGCTAATTCTCAACTTCTCAAATCTTCAATCTTTCCAGATGCTCCACGGCCAGAACGTTGACACCTCGCGAGTACTACCAGAAGATCCTGTTCCAGTACTGCAAACAACTCCAGCCAGAAGAGCCGATCGCCGACATCGACAACTGATTTTACCGGTCCCAGATAGTCCTTTAGACGTTCTTTCAAGTGCCCCGAGTCTTTCAACCCGTTTCTAGGATTCTGATTTCAATGACACTTATCATAAACTCAATTCCGCACACACAGCCATGAAACCGTTTCTTTCAAACCGATTTGCCCAACCTCCAAACATAATTATCGAACTTAGAATCAAATTTCTTGAGATACTCCTAACATATCCTACTTTATCTTCTATTCTTTCCTAAATTATTTATTTATTTTAGGTTTTGACTCATGACTATGAACTTTTTCTGTCAGCTTTTGTTCTAATTCTCAATTCGACCAAACCCCAAAACTTCCAAAATGTGATTTTTACTGAATGACTTCAAGTCAGGCTCATTTTATGTTTTTGAATGAAATTTTAAAAAATTTGAATTTACTCAACCTTTTCTACTATAAAACACATCGAAAAACATTAAAATTAGAAGAAGAATACAGTTGGAACACTCTATCAGACGTGGAAGAAATAAGTCGCTTTCGGAATAATTCATTGAACTAGCTCGAGGAAACGGAAGTCTCTTCTGCATCTGATAGAGAGTTCTCGTAGCCGTTGTTTTAGTCCTCCTTGTAGAGATCGGCAACTCCGAATTGCTTGACTCCCTCCTCGAACGGAATGTTGACGACCTGGAAACAAAAATTGAGAATTTGAAGAAAAAAATATTACAACACTGAACAGACTTTTCATTTCTTTTCTTTGCGTTGTATGCTTTCTGTACGCCAGGGTTTAGAATTTTTGAGAATCGGGTTAGATTTGCACCAAAAACATTTAAAAGTTCGCCATGCACCTTTTGAACAACTATTTTTCATATTTTTGGATTCAATTTTCGAAATTTGTCGTATTCATTGCGAAAAAAAATACTGTGACTTGAGATATCATTGTGGTTCTCGCAATAGCTTTTTGGAAAAAAGTTTCCGATATATATTATGAGCATGAAACTTCTACCAAACAAACGAACAGAAAAAATTGTACTTTTTTATAGTTTCGCAACTAAGTTTTTTCAAGAAAAAAACAGACCTGCATGAGGTATCTCATCTCGTCCTTGGCGAGCCACTTCTTCTTCTTGGCAGCCTCCTCGGCGGCGGCAACGGCCTTCTCGTGATCCCACTCACGAAGATCAGCGTGGTACTCGCGAATCTGGCGGAGACGGAAGAATCCTGGAAAAAACTTAATTTAGAGAAGGAGAAACGCGTTTTTTTTCAAAAGTTTAAATTTTTAGCATGGGGGATCATTTGAGGAAGTACGAGTGATTATTCCGTATCCTTAGTTTGCTAATGAAAATACGACAAAACCAGGACGAAACGGACCAGGAGGGATGTGAAATCTTTGAATCAAAAACTTACCGTAAACAACTCCAAGCGAAAGAGCCGCGTAACGTCCGAAGCGGATCAGCGGCGAGATGGTCACCGTTGGTGGCTGGAGAACCACTGTGTTCGGATGTTTGAGTGGGGCCGACATCTGCAAAAACCGGAAATTTAGCAAAGAAAAACAAATTATAAGTGACAGAGCAGAAAATCACGAGAAATTGGTAGTAACTCGACCGTTTGACTAAAAGGAAAATGAAAAAACTAAAAAAATATAGTACATGTTGAAAACTCGTCATATTAGAAATCTGTTTAGGCAAATATGTGTAGAACAACAAAAATAACTTATATTTGTGTTATTTACTCGAAAAAATATAGAAATTTGGCTGGAAAATCGTCCAAAAATCCGAAAAACCAGTGCTTTTTCACAGCACCGCCTATACTCGAAAAATCGCACACGCCAAACGGGTGTGACCGTAGTCTCTCCGCTGCGAGACCTGCGTACGGCTGGAGTGTCGTAGTAGAATGAATTTTATTTTTTAAACGAGAGATTTTTGAAATATACTTGACTAAATATTGCCGAAAAAAGCTTGCTTTTTTCCGTTTTTCACTTGCAATAAAATATTTGAACAATGTATTTTACTTTCAGATGGCTGCCGCATCAGTTCGTGGGTTTTTCCAACGGACCGGCACAAGCATCAAGGAGTATTTTCAACGGATGGGCAAAGATTATGCAACTGTCGCTCGAGAAACAGCAACTGGCTGCAAAGAAAGACCACTGAAAGCTGGTAAGTAGAAAAATGTGTGCCCTCAATTGTCAATGCAACACTTACAGGCATTGTTTTCTCGGGACTCGGATTTCTCACCTATGCGTATCACACGAACCCAACAGAGCTCGAGATGTTAGATTATTTGTGTGAACGACGGCAACAGTTGGTATTGGTACCGAACTCAGAGCACAATCCTACCACATGTAAGATTTTCACATGAAAAACGACAATCAGTCATTCGCGTTTCAGTAAAAGAGCTGACGGCTCGCAACTTCCTTCTCAGTCAGAACCGATTGCATTACTACAATCTCTGGTTCTTCTCCCTGTTGGTCTCTGGAAGTCACAACGACAAGCTTCGGATATATTCTTCTCAAGACCCGAATCTGAAAGACTGGCCATGGACAGAACTGTGGCGGAATATCGTCGACGTTGGATATCTTGGAAGGTGGCATAACATGGAATCGGCGTTTGTAGACTACGATATCAACACTGATGAAATCAATCTGCTCCCGGATGGAGATAAACCATAATTTGGTGTTTCAGCTCAATTGTTTTATTAGTACTTTCACTAGATCATTTATTGTTAGTCTTACGTCATACAGGTCTCTTTTTGTTTTTCTTGTCGTTTCGTTCATAAATTTCAAAGTTTTTTATTTCGTCTACTCGTTTTAAATAGGTTCAACTTCAAGTTGTCCTGAATTATTTAAATAGATCCCTCTGAATTAAAAAATAGATTGTTTCAACTTCAGATGGTGGAAAAGTACTCCAACGTCCTTGATGATGTTTGTGATCCTCTAACCGTGAGGAAGTTCAGCGAGAAAAACTCAATTTCGAGAAAAGAAGCTATCAGGTAAGTAGATCTTCATAAAATGCTATCGGTCATTTACTCTTTCTTCTCAGCATCCTCGAAGATTATGTCAAATCAAAAGGATCTCCAGTCTGGGCTCTCTACGAGGTCAGCGGGACAGTCGACTCTTCGCAGTTCTCGTTCCTTCCCGCCAACGAGAAGATGGTCAAGCACGTAGTGGTTCCAGAATCAGAGTTGCCAGCTGTAAAGGAGCAGTTCGAAGAGGTTCTCTCGACCCGTCTGCACAGTATTCAGCGTACGAATCCAAAAGAAACTCGAGTTTACGGGAGAGCGTGGGCCAGCAACGACGACTTGATCGGAGTGAAGATGCCGCAGCAGGAGAGCCAAAGGAAGAAGGTTGCAAGTCCCGAGAAGAAGGTCGAGGTGAAAAAGGAGAAAAGTACGACGCCAGAGGTAAGTAAACTCTTTCATTTCAAATACAGTTCTAACAGTTGTTCCAATATTGCAGCCAAGCACTTCGTCAAAGCCTTCTGAACCTGTTAAAAAAGAGAAGAAGACTATCATGCAGCCAAAGAAACAGCAAAATGTGATGTCCATGTTCGCAAAGAAGGCTGAAAAGAAGGAAGAAGAAGCGGCGAAGAGCAAGTCTTCAACTCCATCTCCACCGCCACAGGAAAGAAAGTCACGGAAGCGTCCGAAAATTGAGATAGACGAGCCGGAGGATGAACCGAAACCGAAGAAGAAGAGTCCGACGCCGGAGGAGAAAAAGAGTCTGTTCGAAGCGGACGATGAGGACATGCCTTCATCGAGAGAGCCGAGTGTGGAAAGAGAAGTGAAAGAAGTGAAGAAGGAGAAGAAGGAGAAGAAGACCAAAAAAGCTGTAAAACAAGATATCATTATGGGGTCTCCGGAACCCGAGGAGAAACCCGTCAAACCAATTCGCCAAACCGTAACCTCCGATGAAGAAACCAACGAGAACAAGAAGAAGTCTCAGGAGAAACGTCGGACCATGCGAATGGAGAAGGTCGTCGAGAACTACGTCGACGAGGACGGTTACTTGGGTAAGTTCTGATTGTCTTTTCTTTTTCAAATTATTCCGTTTTTAGTCTCGAAAGAAGTCACAAAGGCCGTTGAATGCTCTCCAACGCAATCACCGGAAAAGCCCAAACCGAAAGTGATAACTGCAGCGGCCCCGGGAGCATCGAAGGCACCGAAGAAGAACGCCATGATCACCTCGTTCTTCAAGAAGAAGTGAACACTCGCATAACCACTTGTACCATTATCACTATTCACATTTTTCTCACAACGGTTCTTTATTCCCCCGTAATCTACCCGTTTCCTAATCGATCTGAGTGTGTTTTATAAACGAGGTCTCCTGTAAGCACCGGTGGGAAGTCATCAATTTTCGAATGGGCTCTTTCAGATGAAAAACTGGCCGGAGGGAACTCCGCTGCAGAATTAGTTCAACTCTTTTCTGTCTTTAGTCTTTCAACTTTTACTTTTCTCTCTTCTCACGCCTCCATCCTTCTAGTCCAACATTAGTACTAATAATCCAGAAGGGGAAATCTCTGATTCAGAATGGACAATGACCTCCGGCTAGACCAGACGACAATGATGAGCAACGGAATGAATGGAAAAGGGAAAAACACTCGAGAAAGTTTTTGCTCTTTGTGCAGAAATCTTCCGCTTTTCGCACTTTCGCACAATGAGAGAGAAAGAGAAAAAGGGCGACGAAATGCAATTGTGTGATGGGTTTTCGACGAGAAGCAAGTGAAGAAATGGCGAGTGATGACAAGTGTTTCTGAGGAAGAGCCAGGTCTCTGCGGCCCACGAGGAGCCACTTTTTGACATGGTTTTGATGGTTTACGAGTTCAAAGACTCACAAATGTTTATTCTTTTTTCCTTTTTAGATGGATGTTTTAGCAAGGATCAGGAGTACTATAGCCTATCCTATAGGTTATCGTCAATCGGAATCCCACAGAACCATCTTGTTTACCTATCATTATCAATTGATCAGTTGAGGCTGTCTGCTGTTCAAAATATGTATTCGTTCCAAATACCATTAATGGAAGAAAGTTTGATCTGAAGTTTCGTGTGATCCAATTCTTAGAATCCAAAGTTTCTCACACGATTATCTTTCCTAGATACACCGTTTCTGTTAATTCGAAGTCAGGAAAATTTCGAAGTGTTCACAAGATTCTGAACCCTCGGTCCTATCAATCTCATGCTGTCAATCCACCAAGTTCCCATCCATCGCATGTTCTCTCGCATCCGATTGGTCTGTCCCTAATCACGCGGAGTTCAGTTCGGAAAGAACTCTCAGAGCTCATTTCTCTTCTCCCCTCCACTCGTTTTTTCATTCCCATTCCATTTTTCTTTTTGTTCTTTTTCTTTCCCTTCATCTGCCCCCTTCTTCCAACAATTTAACCGATTGGATTCACTCCTCTCTGCGTCTCCCCACAATCCACACTGCCTCGCTTATTAAGTTTTCTCTGAAAAAAGAGAATGAGGTGAATTGGAATTACAGCTACCCGAGTGACTGACTAACCAGAGAAAGAATGGGAAAACAACAAAAAGTGGTCAGTTGGGTTGGCTCGGTTCGCAAAACATTCGTGTGTGTTGCTCCTTTTCTTTCCGATTGTCTATGTCTGCAACCTGGAACATTCCCCCCTTTCAACCGCCGATTCCAATTTGTTTTCGAACGGAAATTTGACGACGTGATAAGCCTTCTCAAAATATTGTTTTGCAGTCCAGTCTGATCCGAATTCTTGTTTTTTGTCGTGCAAAAGTTTGAGTCGTTTCTCAGAAATTGAAATTCCAAGTTCTTCAGAAAAAAACTGCTGGTGGGAATACCAATGAGACCCGAGCTTTTGAAGTTCAAAATGACTGACGTAAACTCTGTGTTCAGGATAACTTCCGTATCTCTTATCCTGTTTAGAACTGTTTTTGTGCCATGAAGCCCGTCATAGTCTGTTGTTCAGGAAGAAATTGTAGGCAATATAATATTCTAAAGCTTCAGATCAATCTCAAATCAAAAACTGACACTACTAGTAAGCGTCTAAGAACTCATAGTTCACTCTGTGTCCCAATTCTTCGTTTGCACCCGTGCCACTCAAGTTCCAAGGTTCCAGTGAACTCATTGTAGACAATGGTTCCAAAAACCCTTCCTTCTTTTTCCTCTATTTGTCATCTTGCACAGACTTGAAATGAACTAAAAACCAGCTCTCCTCCTCTCCGAGAAGTCCCCTTAGATCCGTTTCTTTCGGGACATGACCTTAATCTAAGCCGTCCTCCGATCCCTTCTTTTTCATTTCTCACACGTCAACTCGCATCTTTTCCTTCTTCTTTTCCAAACAAGACCAACAAAAAAGTGATTAATGAAAGTGCGGCCCCGCGGCCTCTCCAATTCATTTCCTTTCCACAGGACCCACAAACAATATCCCCCCTTTTCCATCGGTTTTCTCGTTTCAGAATCCCCCTTTTTTTCTGTGTTTGCGATGACAAATGTGTTCTCGTGTTCTGTCCATCCATCATTTTAGAGCTAGTCCGGGGCCAGAATACTCTTCATTCTTCACTCTTCCCAGAATCAGAAGAGTGCCGATTTAATGCATTCTTTATGAGAAACAGAAACACACCTTGAGACGCCCCTGCGTTGCATTTTCAAGCAGCGGTACACCGATTTGAGCCAGAGGGCGCACTTTTCCAAATTCAAGACTTGAATCGGCTCATTTCTCTACTTTCTCAGAGTTTTAAAAGAAAAGAAAACCAGAATCAGCTCAAAATGTTCCTAATGATTGTGGTCCATTCGCTATGCGCAAACTTGTTATTTCGAGTCCGTCTGAAACTCAAAACGTCTGTTTATCTTCGTTTTTTCTCTTCTTCCCAGATGAAAACCCGTAGATTATCTTGTTTTTTCCCTCCTCTCCCCCCTCATTTTTTCCATCGGTAGGATAACTTCCGTCTCTATTCTGCAAGCCATCTCATTTTTTGGCCTTTACGGGAGCATGTCAGCACAGTTGACAGATGGCCCGACAAAACATTCGAAATTGAAAACTTCTCCGCTCTTTTTGATGGACAAGTGCACTGCGCTCGTTAGTCTGGAATCTCCTCGAGCCTGTCTGCAATCTGCTCTTTGAGCTACTCTCAAGTACTTCCCAACTTCTTCTTCTTCCCACCCGGTTCACAACTCGTTTGCTTCCGGTCATTTCATCATCATCCCGTTCCACCATATGCCACCCCAAAAATGTGTCAGATTGTCACAAAATATCTGTCACTTAGAGAACAAGATAGCATCTTGGGGAGTGAAATTTCAATGTGGTTTGTGGTTTCGCAATTGCGGGGGACATGTTCCCAAGCACCATGTTTGTTCATTGCTTGAGGTCCAGATCTAGCATCAGAGAGCCGTGTTATGATATCATCATCTCAATTGAATACTGTTGGTCATCCATTTCATATTTTGTATTTCTTGTCCCTTTTACACTTTCTTCGGACTCTGAAGCCCCGCCCACTTCGTTTCCAAGATCAGCTAGGCGACCCGCTCCGAAGCATTCATCATCTGAATCCAGATGCACAAGAGTGCTTGTTTACACGTGCTGCTCACTTCACATACTCTAACGAATCAGCGATTTGCAGCAAAAGTGTCCTAGAAACTTGCCTCTTCGTCCTGCATTCTTCATTCTTCCGCTGGTGGTCTTCTTGTTCCTCTGATAATGCGCCTTCGCCCTCAGGGACATTGAAACGTGCCAATTCCCAGTTGCATCTCCCTTTCGGCACCTCATCATCGCCTATCCAAATACTTCCGTCGTCCAGTGCCTTCTGCCATCTTCTTTTCTTCTTCTCTCTTTCTTTTTTCCGTTGTTTGTTTTGTTCAATTAGAAAAGAATGAACAAGAAAACGATGAATTCTGGGTGTGCTTCATTTAAAATCCCTTTCTTTTCCCTTCCGAATCGAGTCCTCTGACCAAAACAATTGTATTCGAAATAGCACCAGACAAGGTATTTCGTGTTGTTTTTCCTTTCTTCCGACTATATTCTGTTGTGTCAAGAAATCTGAGAATCTCCAGCTTAGATTCTTCGACTTCTTCTTCACGTCTTCTTCCGTTCTCAGCTTCAAGTACCCACTTGATCTTCCTTGAAACTCGAGATTTCATCCCCTTTCTCCTCCCATTCTCACCACTTCTGGCACCTTCAAACCCTTCGATTCCCAGGATAATGCCACTGGTCATGTACAAATTCCTACTAATCACTTCAATATTTCTTATCGTCTCCGGACTCATCCTAACCGCATTCTCAATATTCAGTCCACTTTGGGAGGTGAGTTCCTGGCTCTTCATAGGGTTTGTACTCAACTTCTTGCAGGTAGTAGACTTCCCCCGTTCCCATCTCTCCCACCATCACGGTCTCTGGTGGGACTGCATCGTCCATCACGACACCCTCATCCCTCTTCACGAACTTCAAGCAGAACAGCGAGGAGATCGTTGCGAGAGCAAGTTGGACTCCTCGGTGCAAGCCACGTTGCGAGTGGCTCTAGACAAAGGAGACGCAGAGGCCAAGGAGCTTCTCTTGCACCGCTTCTTACGTGAGTCTTCATCTCCAGATTCCCTTCTGATCCCTATCTTTCAGCCCACCACAAAGGTGTCATCTTCTTCGCCGTGTTCACCTTCGTCTTCGGTCTCATCTCGATCCTCATCGGCTCCTGCTCGCCCTGTTTCCCTCCTAATGCTCTTCTCTACGTCGTCGGAGTATTCATGACCGGAGCTTGCTCACTTCTTGCTGATATCATTTACATCTTCGCGTTCAACCAGAAGCCGATACTCCTAAAGGAATCACAGAATCTAGAGACATCTTATGGAACGATTAGGAGGGAAAGAGGAGATATCGGCCCCATTTATGTAAGTTTTGAGTGCGAGACTTTGTTCTGATAAGTCATATTTCCAGAAGCGTCTGGGAATTGCCACGTACATCCACATGCTCGGTTCGATGCTCCTCCTCGCCGCGTTCATCTTCTCGATCTTCTGTGCCTATTTCCTAATCACCTCAAAACACGCTCATGACGTTTGTTGTACGAGTCGGAAAGAGTATCGAGAACAAAACAAGTTCGTGATCTGTCTCTTCTTTTCGTAGTTAACTTGATTCATTTTCAGATGGAAAAACAGTGGTCTGATCTTGAAAACCGGCCGGATCACGCACCAATCCCACCGTCCATTCGTCGTCATTGATGATGACAGTAGTATTTGAAACTCGTCCATTGACTTCTGGAGTCTTCTGATTGTGATCTCTGAATATTAGTAACTCAAAAAAAAACAGAAACCGGTTGGAACCAATTGATCTTATTACTCTGCTGTTGTGCTTGGAATAAAGCTTTCCTCATCTGAATCGTGTTATCTAGAAGTCGTTCTCATACAAAAACACAGTTTATTCTACCAGTTCAAATCCTTCCTGAAGTTCTCAAAGTACACGTTCTTATCAGTTTGCACGTGCAGTGCCAACGTCTTCTTCAGCTTCACCCGATTCAAATGCGCCTTCTTCAAGATCAGAACAATCGAGACAATTGCATAAAGCGGATATTGAGCGTTCACTGAAACAAGAATTAATGGGATTTGGAGCAGGATAGAGACGGAACGACTCACATTCGACGAGCGAGACGTAAGTGGATTTGGTCATTTCGGGGCCGTAGTTGAGCAGGAAAATGAAGAGAGTCATGTGGATCACCATGAAGACGGACTGGAGGTCTGCAAACCTCTTCAGGGTACGCATCGACTTCAGATTCTGCTCCAGGGAATATCGATTAGAAAGGGATGAAGTGAGCTGTTCTTTTCGAAGATTCTGAAATATATCTTGAAAGATCTCGCAACTTCTTCTATTTCTTACCTCATTGACTTTGAACAGGTAATGGAATATAATCCTTGCCACTACCTGCACACACAGGTTCGCAGCAGTTATCTTCTCGGTGTTGCTGACTACTCCTACTTTGATTGCCATGCAATAATTCATGAATGGTTCCTCGAAGTTGAAGTTTTTGAATGCAATCCAAGTCGGTACAAACGCCAGAAACATCTGGAACAATAACAATGTCTCGGGATCAGTTCGAGATTGTCTACTCACTTGTAACGCAATCATGGCGACTCCGAGAGCACAGCCCGTGTGCTCGTAACTCGACGACTTCTTTGTCGCAATGAACCTTTCGATGACGAGAGGTACTGTAGTTGCACCGACCAACCAGAGACCCGACACGTACATCAGACGGAAGATGAAGCAGCGGATTGTGAGAGGAGCCATTTCACAGTAGTCGAGGGTGGCGTAGTTGTAGAGATCGAGGGAGTGGAGCACTATTCTTAACAGGGAAGAGATGGAATTGTAATGGAAGCTGTCACTCACCTACTGAAGCAATGAAAGAAAAATCCTAACAGGTGAACTTGGAATATGATGATAACGTTGATATGGAACAACTTTGAAGCTCTGGCACAGGAAAGAGAATAAAATGCGATGACGACGATGGGAAGAGCAATGAGACTGGTGCCGAGGCTGAACACGAGAGTGACTCTGAGCAGCACGGATCCGGAAAGGTTCTTCATGATCTCGCAGTGGTCTTCCATCATCTGAAATGAAAAGGTTGGAGTGAGTGACAAGGAGGGCGGAAGGAAATCAAGTTATATCTGGTCAGACATAAGCGTATTTCAAAGTATGATAGGTTGACAGATTGAAAATTTTCGATGACGTGGAGAGACAGAAAAGTAGAAGTAGTGAGACGGGCAAAACAAGACAAACTGACTCATGAACTCAGAAAAACAAGAAGATGTTCTGAGACTCAGCTGATATCAAAAGATGGGCATAAAACAGAGAATGTCTCGAGAGTATCAAGAAAAGTCACAAGGTTCTGCAGACTTTGCACGGGTGTCCTTTGAAAATGAGATGGGTTTCAAAGAATCAGTTCATCAGGACGTCATAGAAGAATATCAAGAGTTTGAAAACCAAGAACACGAAAGAATGGCTAACAAGTCAGAGACAGATGTTTCAAGGTCTGAAGCTGAACGGATTCGTCATTGGGGTCTGATTCAAAAACGACTGGAACTCAAAATAGCGAATTGCCAGTCACACTAAAATCAGGATGTTTTGATAGGAGCAGCTATAGATCCTCTAGTTCCCAATGCACTCGAAGGACTGATCATAAGAAAGCAATGAGTTCAGGAAATCAGGAAATCACGACTTTCTCATGTCCTGCTGCACGAATAGATGTTGGTTCCCAGAAGCCTGATAGAGTTTCCGAAAATATCCAGATCAATAGTCTAAGGTTCAGGAAGGCTCCACGTTAAAATAGAGCGTAACCAAACTACGCACATGTTCGGAGGAAGTCGAAACTTCCAGAGAACGCAGAAGTTAATCAGTTAGTCACTGACTGGAATCACTGGAATCCCGTCTGCCCACCTACAACATACAAATTCCTGTTTGTCACTTGGAAATGCTCTTTGAGAAGACGTGCGGAAATCCCCTTCTTCTTCTGGTCAATCGGTTCTTTAGAGACACATTCGAATTGGATTTGTTCGGGGCGATTCGATGTCGAAACGAATTCGATTCAATTAGAATATCTGGACTCTGGGCAGCAGTTCATGTGCAAAAAACGGGGCATCATAACACGATTTCGAAAGATAATTAGAATCGGAATGCGCTGCTGGACAGTTCCGAAAGACACTTGGTGGCCACGACTCCAGACGACTTCTACGTTATTTTCCTTTTGTTTTCAACTTTTTCTCTCTTTCTTGTTTCTAGTTTTGGTTCGGCTCAGCCTCTCAAAGATTGTCTACATCAACAACGTATTCAGATTCCGAGCGGGGTTTCTTCTAAAATAAGACCAGCAAAATAGTGTTGGATATAAATAAAGGTACAAGGGGTGTCTTACGTGAATAGCATGGGAAGATAACTGAAAACATGCAGAATGTCTGGGAAAATGTGAGCTCCTTGAAAGATTTGCAAAAGTGACGATATGGATCAAGCACACAGGTGATTAGGTGATAAGACAGACTGTTCAGAAAGGTAAATAGAAAAGTGAGAGAATAGAAAAACAGCTGACTGTGAGTACTCGGAAGTTTGCGGAAATTAGATGGTTCGAGTTCTGGGCAAGTGTCTTTTTTGGTTATCAGTGATCTCTTATCAACTTCAGTAGGGAATGTCTAAAGGTTCGGGGTCAAATAGCTTCAAAATAAACCTACTACTAAGAGACCAACAATACATCAGCTTATTTTATATGTTGTTGTTACCTCAAGAAAACTGAACAATCTTATTGTGACGTGCCAACTCAAAATACCTTGTGAGATGAGCTCCAGACATGAAGTTCGGATAGACTAGACTAGTAAACAGTTTGGAGAACACACTTCTCACACTCGAGACCGTAGAATTCTGGGAGGATATGTAGAACTCATTTTGCGGGGGAACCGGGAAGTTGATGGGACAGGTGAAATGGGTAATTGAAGATCAAGTGTTCAGATCTTTGGCACGTAGAAAGAACAAATTGCTTTCTGGAATTCGGGGTTAGTAAGAACGGCAGCAGCCAATATAAGTTGATCACGTGACTGGAACAATCAGTTAGGTGTAGGTCATGTTCCGGAGAATTGGTTTCTGATCCAGTAACAGTTCAAGGTGCAGGCTAGAAGTACCGAAACTTTCAAAATGTCTTGGAACAACTTCTACTAAAGCAACAAATCACCTAGACTTCCGAAAACTTGTGTCCGCCACTCCAGAAGGTCCCTTTGACACTAGCATGCTAATCGGATGAAACTGCTAATCTTTCCGTTGCCTTCACGGTCATCGTCACCACATTCTCTCATTTCTCCACCAATTTCTTTTTCTCCAATCAAACTGTACAGTTCTCGACACTCTGCAAATTGGTCAGTAGTGTGTGTGGGCAGCCATCGTCCAGTCGCCCATATTTCAATCAAGTCCTCTTTTTCTCCGTCCTTCGCATAATTATAGAGGGTGAACGGAAAGGAGAAACGGTCGGAATGAAGTGGCATTTCTCCGTTTGTTCCTGAGCAGCTACAGTTCCCCTCCGGGACAGTCCTTCTCGAAACTTTCCAAATTCCTCTTCCATTGTTCAGTCGACCATCTGCTTCGACCACCTGCAGTGTCCATTCAATGCGCAACCAAAACTTTTTCTCGAAACATGAACTGCCACCTGTTGCAACAGTGCCTAACACCTGGGCCGTAAGCGTGTCCAATTATCGCGTGCAGTCGCAACAAAACTAGCGTATCGGACCACTGACGCAATGCGTTCCGGAACATATTCGAGGCTTCCAGCTGATTTGTTGATTGATGAAAACGGATGGTAAACAGGGCCAACGGAAATGGAAAAGAAAACGGGCAGACGGGGCGGGCGAGGCGGTGACAAATGATGATGGTTCCTGCTGTTTCGTTTTGAATTAGAGTTGTGTATTTCAAAGTGGATGGGTGGCACAATGGACCAAAAAATGTTCCAAGCCTGAAGCTTTTCAAGCAGTTGTAAGTTAGATACTTTGTGAATCTATGTACTTCTTTACAAGTTAAAACAACCAGAGTCAAGGACAGACTGATAATCCTTGTTATCTTGGTTGGGATCTCTAATCAACTACCGGCTAGACGACCTTGGTACCCAAGCTTCATTTGTTTCACTCTAAAGCCAACCAAGCTTGCTGTACTATTTTCGCTCCGGGATGTTTCGAAACCGGTGAAAATCGAGGTCTTTTTTCGGACCTTTTCTTGGGTTAGAACGAGCAAAAATAGTCCCAAACTTCGCCAGTACATGCAGCAAACCTGAAAATTGATATTCTTCCTTTAAATAAGCATGAATGAGTTTTTTTTTTAATTCCCGATTTTTGTCGAAGTCGCCAATTCTGTGAGTTCATGCCTATTTTGACTTCGAAATGTCACAGTTTCCAAATGTCTGGTTTCGAAACGTCTCGAAGCCGATAGTTTAGCTTGAACGGAACCATTTGCTCGTTGAATCTCGAAAGTTCTGTCACTTGTAGTCACATCATCCATGCGCAGTACATAAGTAGTCATATAGCCGTGTTGTCGTGTCGGAAACGAAGAAATCATCGTAAAACCTTCGCCCTTCGCCTTCGTTTTCATCGGGCCGTTCCTCCGTCCTCCACCAATAAAAAGTGCATTTTTGTGTCTCTCTCCGGGCACCAGGTGTTCTTCTCAAATTACCGGATCGCCGCCTTCTTCTACCGTTCTTCGATTCTTACTCATTTCTTCCTTTCCCTCCTTCGCTTTCATTTATCGCGGAAACAATAGAAACGGAAAGTTGTGTGCGGGGTCCTGCTGCTCGAATGAATCTTTTCTTTTCGTACCTTCCAAGGTGGAAAAGCGCCTCTCGCCGCCCGTCTTTTGCCGGTCCCTCAATTATTTCCGTTTCAAATTTGGTCGCCCAAGCTCGAGACTGCCACACGGGCCCTCTAGCACATTTTCTTCCTCCATTCACTATATTTCTCGTTTTTCCTTTCTCCTGCTCCCACCCCAATCCTTGAACCCTCAGTCGACGTCATCCACATAAACACCTTCATAGCCTCTAGTATCAATTACCTCGAAGGACACATCCGACAGAACATAAAACAAACATTGTGAGAATCGAGTGATAAATGTTGCAGTTTGAGAGAAGTCAACGGCTCGTGTCCAGATGGCCGACATTTTATTAATTTCTTCCGCTATTTGGGTCAGATCGATGTCGATTTTGAAATGTTGAAATTCTGCGCCTCGTAACATGTATAGTTGCCTCACAGCTCCAGCTGCAAACTTTTCTGTCTACTAGACAAGAAGGGTCAACTCGACGAATCTCGCTCAGTCGCCTCACAATCTTCAGTATTACTAGTTACTCAACTGACCGATCGTCCCAGATATATTTGGGTGAGTTCTGTGCATACTCAATCTCATGGGCCGTTGGTAACCTCCTAAACCAAAAATGCCACGTCTCATGCTGAGTAACCGCCTAGACGCCCCGCTGAGATGGACCTCTCGTTCTCACGTCGGCTCTCTTCCGGTTCGGCCGATCCGCCGACAAGCCGATAGGACCACGGGAGGGAATATGAGCCAACACGTCAGCGGATGTAACTGATGAAAACTGGAAACAGTATTTAGCAGCGGGAAAGTTTTTACATCAGCTCTGGGGAATCCATGGCTCTGTAATAGTGACGGTTCCAAAACCAGAAACTGGCAGTTCTAGCTTATATTCATAATTAATTCCACTATCCTACTTCACGACCATATTCATCACATAACTCTCCATATCCATTAGTACCACTACGTTCTGCAGTTTATTGTCCATGTGTTTAATCCACGTCAGTATGTCGGTTTGATAGGGGTGTTGGCGTGTCATGTACCATCTAATCCCTTCCGTTTACGTACCAACTGTCTTTTGTCTTTCTGTAAAACAAACACAGCTGGTAACCCATCAAAGAGAGATCCGCTTTGATCTGAGATGCATCTGAATTCTTCAAAGACCGTGTCTGAAAACAAAACAGGCACCAAGTTCGAATAAAACATGTTCAAAGAACCAAAGAGTTCAATAATCCAAAGAGCACCGGTCCTTTGCCATCGACACGTCGTCAACTGCACACCCGTGTCTCGTTCCGGAAGGACATGAGTTCACACTTGAGTGAAAGTGAAGATCCAGTTGCAACCAGTCCCCAAAACACCGTCTTCCCGTTCGAATTCTTCCCTCTCTCTCTCCAGTAGTCTTCTTCTTTTCCAAAACAATACCTTTACGAGCTCTCTTTCACTCAGAACACGCATTCCTAAACAGGACACGAGCAGTGCGCAATAAACACGAGTCCGCATAGAAATCACTCGTTTTATGTATGTAAATGGGTCCCGATCATAGTCCTTCCTGCTCCCCCCATTTTATTCCTTCCTTCCCTCTGTGTTTTTGTTATGTTTTGCTCAAATGACTCTTCTGGACGAACGCTCGAGAATTCTAATTTTTCACTTATTTCTTGCTTCGTTGACACGACGGCACCACTCACTTCCTCGTGGACCCGCTTGTTTTTGAGCGACTCTAATGGCAGGTTGTTCTGGAAAAAGGTTGGACTCAAAGTGATTCTCGAGAACGGGAAAGAAGGGATCTCTGAATCTCCAGAAGTCTACCCTCGCCAAATGAATTCCGAAAAGTGTCAGTGACTTCTGAAGCGTGTGGCATGCCTCTAAAACAAACACTTGTCCAATTCCTCCTAAACATCTCGGTCCCTCGTTATCTCCCCTTCAGAGGTTCCAAGTTCACACTGATAACAGTCTGATAACAGCCTGATCATTAATCATTCTAATCATGACAATTTCTTGTGCTCCATCACCAATTAGACATTACGCAACATCGAGAGACCGCAGACTGCGTGCGACGGTGCCACTGACAGGCTCCGCCCACAGGGGCGGCCCGACAGAACGTCGGTCCTTGCGCTACCACGCTTTATTTCCGGTTCGCACCCTCTTCGCGCACACCGTCCGCCCGTATCGGCTCGTGTGGACCATCTCTCTCGTCTTCTCCTCATCTCTTCTTTGTTATTCTTTCATCATCTTCTTCTCAATCATTTCCGTTTTTCCAGGAGATGCTGTTACCACTTATTTCCCTTCTTCTCTGCGCCTTCGCCAGTGGCTCGTACGAGGTTCATCAGGAATACCTCGCTTCTGAGCCAGTCTCCCTCTGTTTCGAAATCGGTGGCACCAAAAAGTGCGAAGACTGCAACACCACGACTATTGCCCAACTGGCACGTGTCTTGCATCTGTTCCCCGACATTGTGAAGACCAACTTGCTTCTTGTGGCCCCTACCAAAACCGTCTTCAAGTTCAACATTCAACTTCTCAACTCGAGCACCCACGAGAAAATCGGAGACAAGATTCATCGCTCAATCGAAATCAGCCCAAGTCAGCCATGGTTCAACGACACGTTCACTACTGATTCCGGTGTTTCCCTGAGCATCGCAACCAGAATCAAGTGTGCTCCGAACTTCTTTGGACATCGTTGCTCCGGATACTGTGATGAGAAAGTGGCTCAGTCGGGAAGAAAGCGATGCGATGCGATGGGAAGAATCCGATGCGATGTCGGTTGGATGGGACCGCACTGCAGTCAAGGTGAGAAAGAGTGCCGACCCGCTAATCCGTGTTTGCTCAGGTGCCTGTAGGGCCCACTGCCGACACACCGTAACAAGTTTAATTCAACTATTTTCAGTCGTCGATCCTCGCAACTGCAACTGCCACAACCATGGAATCTGCGTCTCCTCCCGCATCCACAACATCACAGACGGACCAGAAGAGCGTCTGATGTGCGAGTGCGTCAACGGATACACTGGAGAGAAGTGCGAAGTGCCGGCGTTCACCCAGTTCGAGTTCACCGCTCCCAGTACGGATTCTTGCAGTTCCAAGGATGCCTGCCTCAATGGTTAGTTTCCTGGATTCTTTAACTCTCTCTAACTCTCTCATTTTCCAGGTGCCCAGTGTTTCCCCAACGGTCCAGCTGTCTTCTGTGCCTGTCCCCTCGGATTCGTCGGAGAATTCTGCGAGATCAGCATTTCCACCCAGGTCCCAACCGTCGAGATCACTGCCAAGACGTCCGGATACTCCTACACCGTCTACAGTATGACCGGGATCTTCTTCGTCGTCGTCTTCCTCATCGGATTCTGCACCTACACACTTCGACCAAGACGGGAGAATGCTCTGACACGTGGACAGGAACCAAGTCCATACGCCACGCCAGAAACCAAGTCGATGCTGATCGATCCGGAAGCAGTTGATGCGAAGAAGGTGTTCACCGTGGAGGACAGCGTCAAGAAGGTCGACGAGGAAGTCAGATACACCGTGGCCCCGCAGAAGACCATCAGCAACGAGTACGCGACGATCCAGAAGGCTTCCAGCACCCCACCCCCACCAAATGTTCCCCAGCCACCAATCCCTTACTACACCCTCCCAGCCATCTCCCACTACGTCTAGATACCGTATCATTCCCCTTATATCAGTATATCAGCATCCCATTCTTTCCCCTAGATTCTCCGTCCGTCTCCAGTGGAGCCCATTCTCTTTTCAGTGTGCGTATCGTACGAGTAACTTCCGATCTCCCATCCATCCCTCTCCCCTCTCCCGTCCCTTTTTCCGTTTTCATCCCGAGTTTTGTTCATCAATTTTCTGCATTTTGTCCGTACCTGCTTTTTAATAAAACAACAATGATTGTATTCTCGTTTCTCGTTCTTTCCAGCAGGGCACCTGTTTGTCAGGTGCGGCGCTGCGCCATCTGTACTCGAAACTTCAAGTTCGGCAGGTGTCAGGAATGGTACAGCTGGCGAAACATCAACAAAAAGCTGGAGTACTGTAGACTTCTCGACGGAACTGGGTTCCCATTCACTTCAAACTCGCGCAACAGCTCCTTTTCTCGTCCTAATCCTCGCATCTTCATCTACCTAATCTCTTCGTTTGTATGCAAATTCAATTGCGCAAGACACTTTGAAAAAACGTTCTTATTCGTTCCGGACAATCGATTCTGACCTGGAGGAGAAAGTGTGATAAACTTGGATCGCCCACCTGGGCAAACAGGATTAGACACGCGTAGAGCGTGAAAAAACAATTGGCGGCGAGATCAAATGCACGGATTTTGAAGTTTCTACCGGCTTTTTCTAGTCCTTTGCAATTTCAATTTCATGAAAAGTGATCTTTCTGTTATGCTCTGATTCTGTTACGATATGCCTCATCTTACGATGTCCACATCTTTGCACAGCAAGGGCTCGCCACCTGGTGTCACCCCTTGTTCTCCAGTGACAGATCCACGTCAAACCGGAACCGGAAGTGGGTACTTGAGGATTAGCCAGGGGCAATAAAACCGGAATTTCAGAGTGACAGTGCTCTTGGGAATGGTGTGAGTGCATTAGGCTAATGGACTGGACAAACAATAGAAGACAAAGGAAACAGGGGATGATCGATTCGTATAATTCCGATGGGGAAAACAACAGTATGGCATACGAATTCATTCACTATCAGTTTCAAAGTTTGTGTTTGTTAGCTGGAATCGAGAACATTGTCTGGCAAGCGGCGGCGATGAGATCGGCCCGTGACTTGTTCTGGAAGTGGGTGTCGTTCTTCACAAATACAGAAGCTCCGCGGCTCTCGTTCCCCGCAAACGCTTCCATGACCTTCTTCTTCTCCTCTTCAGACAAATCCGCTTCAAAGTCCTGAACTTCTGATTGTCATCTTTTTGCCTTCAATTAACTCACAAAATGCTTCAGCCCTTTGTGTTTTTCCAGTGATTCGAAAATGATCTGATCTTCCACCAAATGGTCTTTTCCACCAAACACAACCAACTTTTTCATCTGAAAGCCTACCATTACACTATTTCCTGCCATCTTCAAATGCTTACATTCATAGGATTCGACTTCTCAATGTACTTCAACTGTCCTCCGAGTGACACTCTTATCATAGATCTCAACGCGTTGATCGCTTCATCTCCAGTCTGAATCTTGAATCCGATTGCTTTGTAAACTGAAAAATGACTGTCTCGTCCGGACTGTGAACCCTAAACTTACTAGCCAACATCATTGAGTTGGCCATGGAAACCGGGAGAACATTGTACAGGGAGTTGATCGCTTCGAGACGGTACATCGGTCGAACTCCCCTGTGGATCCGGAGTCCTGTCGGGTTGACCAGAACAAGTCCGTGAGCATCTCTCTCGACGGCCGTCTGCAGTGCGTTCTCGCATCCTCTGCTGTGACCCATGTAGATCATCTTCCCACTGATTCCCAACTCATTCAACAGAGCATTCGTGTAGTTCTGACGTTCCACGTTGCCATGCTGCTGGCCCTTGTAGCCTGGAAACTCGGTTCTATTGGAACTCAAAGATCAGAAAACTCACTGTCAGTATTCGTGAACCCGGGGTAGTTGATTCCGATGAATCTGATGTCCATCTGATGCAGCTTGTCACGGACGTACTTGAAATCGTTGTGAGACCCTGGAGATCCATGATAACCGACCACCGTGCCAACCGATGAGCCAGTCGACAGCGAATCCTGGAAGACAACAGTATCAGCACAAGTGCGCCCCACTGAACTCACCTCGTAAACCGCTTCGAGCTCGATCTTCTTTCCGTTTTCGGCATCGAACTTTACCAGTTTTCGATGCAGCTTCGCCTCCATTATTCTCTTGGCAAAGTTTCGGATCGTTTGACTGCCCAACACCTTCGTTTTTATCATCTGGCCACTGAAAAAAGGACAGTTTTTCGAAGGGAAAAGGTTCAGAAAAGACTAGAGAAAGAGATAACGGGAAGCGAGAAACGCAGGAAAACGGGAAAATGAAAGAACGTGTACACGGGAGAGGACACAGACAGAGAACGGTGTAGCCGGGAGGGCAACGAAAACGAAGAAAAGAGGACAATCGGATCCGGCCGTCTGCGTTCTCTTATCAGTGTGTAGTCGGAGTGCAGTGGAAGTGTAGCTCAACCAAGATCACGTTTTTTTTCGAAATTTACAATTTATTTACAAGTTCACATCAGAGGTGATACAAGTAGATCATGATTATCAGAGAGATTGTTTATACAAGAGTTGAGGCGAAGTCCTTAAAGGTGATCTCGAGAAGGGTCGTTCCGCTGTCCCATCCGATCGCCAAGAGGTCTCCCTTCGCCTGGATGCTCCAGCAACGACCCATTTCGAAGTTGAGATCCTTCACCTTTCTGGAAATATCTACTTTGTGATCCAGCAGTTCTTTTCCATACTCACGAGAGAGTCTCCGAGTGCCAGACAGAAGCCGAGCTGTCTTCCGCGGTGACGACGATCCAACGGTCGAAGCAGCGGACGGAAGTGATGTTTCCGTAGTGGGTGGGAGGAAGAGTGTCCCAGAGGGTTCCAGTCTGAAATTAGAACTATTCCATTGAGAGTTTTTTAAAATACTTGTAACGAACCTTCCAGTCCCAGATCTTGACGCTGCGATCATCGGATCCCGTGACCAACTGCGACTCCCCGAAGAAGTCAACGCAATTGACTCCAGCTTTGTGGCCATCGATCGTCATGAAAGAAGTCTCTTCTCCGATTCTCCACAACTTGATCTTCTTATCGAGAGACACAGAAGCGAACATGTCCGGGTCCCTTGGGTTGAGAGCAATGTTCATGACATAGTGGTTGTGTCCGTAGAAGAACTGCTCCATTCTCCATCCGTTCTCCCAATCCCAAACCTTGATCAGTCTGTCGTCGCCAGCACTGATAATGTACGGAAGGGTCGGGTGGACGACCAGAGTGCGGATGAAATCCAAATGAGCTTCGAAAGTGTGCAAGACGTCGAAGGTCTCTGCATCGATGATGCGGATCTTCATGTCATCGCCTCCGACGACAATCCAGTTCTCTCTGACGATGAACTTGCACGCTCTGAGCGCTCCCTTGGACAGCTAAATTTCCAATATGTTTCGAAATCTGTTACATTTATCATCTTACCACGAGTGATTTGACCAAAATCTGCGATTCGTAGTTCCAGATTTGGAGCACCCCGGTGTGCAAGGCAGCGAAAATCAATGGCTGCTCCGGATGAATATCGAGCGCCTTGACACGCTCCGAACCGGCCAAGAACCTAGTTTCCGTCGTGAACGGCATTCTCGGAGAAGCAAGAAGAGTTAGTAAATGACAGTATCGATTAAGTTTCTCTTATACTGACTGAATTTCGCAACGGTCCAGCTCACAACTGCCAACCGCGCCGCGGTTAACCGTAGGAAACGTCACCAAGAAGTTAGAGAACGCGCACGAAGAAGAGAAGCTGGACGGCTAGAGACACTCTGCATGTGTCTGCGTACCCGCTGTTTACTCGTTCATTTCGTCTGGTCATATGTTGATGAACGGGGCAACGACGCAGTGTTTCGATTGGGCACTCGGGTGCAATCAAAGCCAGATTGTAACATTTCGATCCAAACTCTTCAGAAACTTCGGAGCTTCGAAATCCCAGAGTAAGAAAACTTGAATTCCAGAGCAGATGGCTCACGATTTTCTAAGTGTGGATCGATGAAAAAAGCGAGCAAACAAAAAACAATCAAAAGAGACTTTGCAAGATTTATTGACTTGAAGAAGGAGAATTAAGAAGTAGATTTGTGGTTGGCGGCGAAGTTGAGACGGTGATGGAGGTGGAACCGTCGTCGCGGACTCTGGAATTTAAAAAGCGGAAGCGAGAGTTAGCAGAAGAAGATGTTTTTGGTTTTTTCTTTGGAATTTTCAAAAGTGTGACCCAATAGCCAGTACTGGTAATGTCACGAAGCAACCCATCTGCCAGAGATGATATGGTTACTTCTTTTTTTGGTTTTGGTTTTAAGTTTTCACTGCGACCCAATAGCCAGTATTGGTAAAGTCACAGTAGTGTCAATTGCCTCATCTGCCAGAGATAATCATGTCAATTGGCACTGCAAAAGTTGAAAGTTTGAAAAGAACGCGACCCAATAGCCAGTATTGGTAAATGTCACGTTTGGTGATTCATCTGCCAGAGATGGTACATCACGGGAATTTAGGAATTTAGATTTGGATGTTTCGATAGGAAACAAACTCATCTTCAGAGGTGCGCATCCTCCAAACTCCATCTTATCGTCTTCTGCGGTGGCTATGAGTTGCGCACTCAGTCGTCATGCTCCGCGGGTCCCGACTGTCGCGGTGGCTCCCGAGTGTCGTCGTTCGGTGGTGCCATCCTGGTCGTTGCCATCCTAGTCGCCGCATTCTTGTGTCGGTGCCATCGCTACCGTCCATCCCGATCCGCCTCTTGGGCGTCATCTTCGAGTCGTTGCCGTTCAGAGCTCCAGAGCTTCTTCTCGAGTCGGTGTTGTTGTTGTGCCATTGCAGAGTGAATGCCAAGACTGGCGAATCGCCCCCCTATTTATAGCCTTAGATCTTATCTCTGCGGGCTCAGGTCATACGTAGAAAATACAGGAGATCACGGGAGATTTCAAGCTTTTTTGGGACCATGGAAGTTCGAATTTTGGGTTTCTGAAATTATTACACAAGCCGATTCTAGAAGAAGCTGGAAAGTTTATACAGAAGACAACATGGTTTGACAAACGGAAGCAATAAGGTCAGCTTGCGATTTATTCTGGAAGTGCGTGTCTTTCTTCACAAAAACCGATGCTCCGCGATGTTCCTCTCCAGCGAATGCTTCCAGAACTGTCTGCTTCCCCTCTTCTGAAACCTCTTCGTCGAAATCCTGAAATCCATTCTGTTTTGAAAAGTTTCTTTCGGTTTTACTCACAAAATGCTTCAATCCCTCGTGTTTCTCCAGCTTCTCAAACACGATTTCCTCCTCAACCAAGTGATCATTCCCTCCGAAAACCACCAACTTCTTGATTTTCTTCTCATTTGTTTTCTCAATGTCTTCGATCTGCTCTTCCAAAGACAACCGAAGTGCCGATCTCAACGCATTGATCGACTCTTCGCCAGTAGTCACTTTGAAGCCGATCGTTTTGTAAACTGTAACATTATAGCTTGAGAAGCGATTCCAGTCCTTCTGACTCACTTCCAAGCATCATCGCATTTCCCATAAAACTGGGAAGAACATTGTAGAGAGAATTGAGGGCTTCGAGTCGATATATCGGACGGAGACCTTTGTGAAGCCGGAGTCCTGTCGGATTGATGAGCACGAGTCCGTAAGCATCCCTTCCAACGGCCGTCTGCAGTGCGTTCTCGCATCCTCTGCTGTGTCCCATGAAGATGATCTTTCCACTGATTTCCAACTGATCCAGAAGTGCATTAGTGTAACTCTGCCGTTCAACGTTTCCATGCTGCTGCCCTTCATAGCCTTAACAAGGAAACGTTCAGCTGTAAACTTTGAATGGTTCGACCTTCCGTGTGAGTGAATCCCGGGTAGTTGATACCGATGAATCTGATATTCATGTTATCAAACTTATCACGAATGTACTTGAAGTCGTTGTGGGACCCAGGTGACCCATGGAATCCCACAACAGTTCCCACATTGGATCCTTCCGATAGTGAGTCCTGGAGGAAACGGAACAACTGCAAGTGCGCTCTACTGAACTCACCTCGTAAACCGCCTCTAGCTCGATTTCTTCTCCGTTTTCAGCTGTGAATTTTACAATTTTCTTGTGCAACTTTGGTTTACTGATCCTTGGACGAGCATCAGCTGGCTTATGTTCCTCTGTCATGACCTGAATAGTGAAATTGATTGAGAAATCAAAAGGGCAGAGAAAAAAGAAGGATCTGAATCAGAAAACGTGGAATTCTTTGGAGTCAAAAGTGTGTGACTGGATGTTTGTTCCAGAATGTCTGTTGACAAGTTCACGTCATGGCACCATGGCATGATTCGTTCTTTGCAGTCAGAGTACGCGAACAGAGAGAGAGAATCAGGTCGAGAGAAAGAGGGAAAAAGTGAGGAAAAGAGGACACACATCGCGCAAAGCGCCCCTAGGCCTCGCCGTTTCGAATGCAAACACCTTCTAGGGCACAGAAAGAAACACTTTATTCGAGATCAAGTCATGAACATGGTTTGAACTGCGGAGGCAATGAGATCGGCTCGCTTCTTGTTCTGGAAGTGGTTGTCGCTGGCGACGAACACAGAAGTCCCTTTGTTCTCCTTGAACGTCTCCAGAATTCTTGATTTCTCCTCTTCGGAGATGTCCTTTTTGAAGTCGAAATGCTTGAGTCCCTGGTACTTCTGCAGTGCCTCGAACACGATTTCCTTCTCGACGAGGTGATCTCGTCCTCCAAAAGTCACGAACATTTTCGTTTTCATCTCGTTGAACTTGTGAATGTACTCGATTTGCTTCTCGAGATCACATTTCTGAATCGTCCGGATCACTGCGATGCAGTGATGGGCGAAGTGTGGGTTTTTGCGGCGGCGGCAGAGAAAAATTTAGGGGGGTAAAAGCTAGGCCGCCGCTTCGAGAGAGTGTGCGGCAGCGAGAGAGCGCAGACAGTAGCGAGTGGGCGTGGCGAGCGGGCGCGGGGAGCGGGCGCCGCGAGATGGCATAAAAGGACGATTGCGCGAGAACTAGAACACCAATTTGAGATATTTTGACAATATTCGATAGAGGAGACTCAGGGCTAATGAAAAATATCAAAATTACCAAAAAATTATTATGCAATCACCCAAAAAATGGCATGTTACGAGACGCATGTTAATTTTTCGGGTTTTTTCACATTTTCCCACTAAATGTTGACTTTTCTGCAGATTTTTGTGGTGTAATAACAAGAATACACTCATACCGAATGGAAAACACAAAGTTACAGTGATTTGAAGATTTTGAGTGCAAAATCCAAACATTTTTTTGGAACACCTATAAAAATCTTCAATGATTTTTTAGACGGTCAGGTTGGGGTAGAAATCGATGAGGAATCATCTCCTCTACAACTTTTCAGTTGACCACGAATCGATAAAATTTTTTCCTGGCGAGATAATCTCAAAAAACTGACGACCACTCCCAAAAAGTCACCAAAAACTACGATTCTTGTCAAAAATTTTATCTCAATAAGGAAAATTCTAGGTGCTTAGTGATCAACTACAAAGTTGCTTCTTTTGTAACTATACCATAAAAAATACAAACAAGTTTCTAAAAAAAGTTTGGAAACAATTTTCATGGATCTAGTTAAGGGACATATCGACGTTTGCAAAAATTGTTTCCAAACTTTTTTTAGAAACTTGTTTGTATTTTTTATGGTTTTATAGTTACAAAAGAAGCAACTTTGTAGTTGATCACTAAGCACCTAGAATTTTCCTGATTGAGATAAAATTTTTGACAAGAATCGTAGTTTTTGGTGACTTTTTGGGAGTGGTCGTCAGTTTTTTGAGATTATCTCGCCAGGAAAAAATTTTATCGATTCGTGGTCAACTGAAAAGTTGTAGAGGAGATGATTCCCCATCGATTTCTACCCCAACCTGACCGTCTAAAAAATCATTGAAGATTTTTATAGGTGTTCCAAAAAAATGTTTGGATTTTGCACTCAAAATCTTCAAATCACTGTAACTTTGTGTTTTCCATTCGGTATGAGTGTATTCTTGTTATTACACCAAAAAAATCTGCAAAAAAGTCAACATTTAGTGGGAAAATGTGAAAAAACCCGAAAAATTAACATGCGTCTCGTAACATGCCATTTTTTGGGTGATTGCATAATTATTTTTTGGTAATTTTGATATTTTTCATTAGCCCTGAGTCTCCTCTATCGAATATTGTCAAAATATCTCAAATTGGTGTTCTAGTTCTCGCGCAATCATCCTTTTATGCCATCTCGCCGCGCCCTTCCGTCGCGCCACTCGCCACTGTCTGCACCCTCTCGCTGCCGCACACTCTCTCGAAGCGGCCGACACCTCACGGGTACCCCCCCAAAAATTGGGGGGGTACCCCCCCAATTTTGCGGCGATTTCGCCGCACTTCGCCCATCACTGCTGCGATGGCTTCTTCTCCGTCTTGTACTTTGAATCCGACGCTTTTCAGCACTGGAACACTGATTTCAGAAAAACAGCAGTCTTCATAAACACTCACATTGAAACAACATCTCGTCTCCGACCCGTTTCGGCAGTCTTTTGTGCATGAAACTCAACGTCTCCAGCTTCCCCTTCGGTCTGGATCCTTTGTGAATCCGCAGTCCGGTCGGGTTGATCAGAATCAGTCCGTGGGGATTCCGGTGGGTCGCCGTGATCAGTGCGTTCTCGCATCCTCTGCTGTGAGCCATTATGATCATCTTGCCCTGGATATCCAGCTCATCCAGCAGAGCATCCGAGTATCTCTGTCTCTCCACATTCCCGAATCGTTGACCGAGATATCCTGAAACAGATTCAATTCATTGGAGCGCACTTGCAACATCACCAACCTTCTGTTTGCTTGAATCCCGGATAGTTGATTCCAATGAACCGAATTCCCATTTCATCGAGTCGATGACGGATGTACTTAAAGTCTTTGTGGGATCCCGGGGAGCCGTGGAATCCGACGACAGTGCCGTGTGAAGAGCCAGAAGACGTCGAGTCCTGAGAAATGAAGATGCTATGAACAACAAATCGACAAAACAAAGAACTCACCTCGTAAACCGCTTTCAAATCCACTTTGTTCCCCTTTTCCGTCTCGAAATTCACCAATTTATGATGCAATTGAGGCGGCGGAGGCATCCGAACAGCAGTTAGTGCTCTTCTGAATCCGAGGGTTCCATTTGAAAACGACTGGAGGGTTTTCATGGTGTTCTAAATAGAAGCGAGAATGACGAATGCGGGCCAGCGGGCCGTGTCTCCGCGTGGCTAGTCAGCTGTGTGTAGTCTTGCGTGTAGTCTAGTGTGTACCCGATTCAATCATTGATTTATTGGGAAAAGAAAGATTGAATACCCTGTTAAGTTTAGAATTAAAGTTTGTTTTTTGGAGTATCCGGAGTGACATCGAGAATTTTCTGAACGACGTCGGCGACGAGATCGGCACGAAGTTTGTTCTGATAGTGGATGTCCTTCGCTATAAACACAGAAGCTCCCTTCCCAGAATCGAACGTCTTCAGAATCTTTTCAGTGTCTTCGGATGGGATATCCGCGTCGAAATCCTGAAATCTTGTGTTGTTTTGTGGGGAATCAGTTCTGTGTCAACTTACGAAATGAGTGAGTCCCTTGTACTCTTTCAGTGCTTCGAAGATGATCTCCTGCTCCACAATGATGTCTTTTCCACAAAAAATGAGAAAATGTTTTGTATCTTGCTCTCCGAGTTTGTGAATGAACGGCAGTTGCTTCTCCACTCCACAACGAATCACTGATCTCAACGAGTTGATTGCCTCTTCGCCGTCTTGAACTTTCAGACCAAACGAGTGGTACACTGGAAAAACTTGCATTAGAGCGAACTTTCAGATTGTTTTCTTACTTTTATAGATCATAGCTTCTCCGAGGAACTTGGGCAGAAGGTTGTAGGCTGTCTCGATACGCTGAAGTCTCGACAGTGGACGGATTGACTTGTGCTGTCGTAGTCCCAACGGATTCATCATTACGAGTCCGTCGGTTCGGAACGTCGTCGCAGTCATCAGAGCATTCTCGCATCCTCTGCTATGACCCATGAAGATGATCTTACCGGGAATCTGAAGCTCTTCGATCAGAGCATTCGTGTAGCTCTGACGCTCCTCGTTCACGTGTTGCTGACCTTCGTAACCTGAAAATGAAAGTAGAAGCCATAAATCAGGAGAATAAGACTCACCATCAGTTTGCTTGAATCCCGGATAGTTCAATCCGATGAATCTGACTCCCATGTCATCGAGTCGGGTGCGAATGTACTTGAAGTCCTTGTGGGACCCCGGGGAGCCGTGGAATGCGACGACGGTACCGACGGGGGATCCAGAAGACAGGGAATCCTGAATACGTCCTCTTAGAACTATTCATTACTTTACAACTAACCTCATAAACGGCGTTCACCTCGACGTGCTTTCCGTTTTCCGCGCGGAATCGCACCAACTTGCTGCACATCTTCGCCTCGCTCATTGCTTTTGAAAAGCCGCGGATTTGGCTGAAAACCAACGGTTTCAGGAGACGTTCGAACAACATCGAAGAAAGGAATGACCGCCCGTGCCAACTTGTTTTTATACATCCACTCGAGTGGTCCACTGTGTGTAGCCTAGCGCGTAGTCTCGTGGTTCCCGCCCCGTGTCTTCACGTCAACAAACTATGAAGCAACTGATTTGCTGTACTTTTTGGGTGGGAGATCTGGAAATACGAAACGAACCCTGCAGATTTCGTCCATTCAAAGCCTTGAGATTCCTCTGAACTTTTGGTCAGTCCTGTCTCGGAAAGGACATGTTCACACCTGTTTTTGTTGAGTTTCTGACAAATTCGAAGTGACGAATCTCTGTCTGCTCCGTTAATGTTCATTTGAACTGACGGTCCAGCGAGTTCAGTCTGACAGATGTTCCGTCCTTCGGAGCCAAACTCCCAAAAGTGCAAAGCGAATCGGATCAATTCGGACTTGCGTAATGACAAGGCGAAATTTGCATAAAATGGCTTTCGGAGCGGCAATATGGAAAGAAAGTGCGGAAAGAACACCTGCAGGATCTATGTATCTTCTGGGTCATTGGGTACGAAACGAGGTGTCCAGGTGGCAAAAGGAATTTATCAAGTTGGGGGAAAGTTTGAATATTTGGGGAACGGAGAACAAAAGGAGTACATAATGTAGAAGAGGTTCGCATAGTCAGTTAGTCGGAATTTTCGGTTTCATAATTCACGTTGCGGTCCCTATTATTGCTGTCCCGCGGGGAGTCACCTGGTGGGTCTCGCCACGAAAGTGGTTTCTGACTGAAATACGGCTTCTGGACAAGGTTTTGAAACTTTTTCTGATGGAAATGGGTAAAATGATGTGAACTCAATAATTTCCAGCCAAATTTCAGCAGTTTCCCCGATTTTTAGCGAAAATGAGGTGTTTTTGGTAAAAAGCGGCGAAATACCCAAACATGCGTGTTTCTGTACTGAAAATTGGTGGAAACTGCTAGAATTTGGTTGGAAATGATTGTATGTCTTTTTACCCATTTTCATGAGAAAAAGTAAGAAAAACCTTGTCCAGAAGCCGTATTTCAGCCAGAAATCATTTTCGTGGCGAGACCCATCAGGTGACTCGCCGCGGGACGGCAATAATAAGTACATTTCAGAAGCTACGATGGAGCGCACATCCAACTTCTCCATGATAATAGTACAGAATACTTGAAATACTAATATCAAAAGTTCGTCTTTTCTCAGTTCGAGAACCAATAATCCCACGAAAAGAGACTCTCCGCGGAGACGATTTTTATGATGCTTCACTTTTCGTTCAATGTCCTTCTTCTATTTTCTTCGGTTTTTATATACTTTTTTGTAATAAAGTGAGCAAATTTTACCCGTTTCCGTTTGGCCACGTGTCGAGACATTTGCTGCTTGAACCGGATCAATTACAGTCTGGGCAGGTGGTGATGTCACTCCAATTAGCACTTCCGGAATGACAGCGCAGCCGTTCCGTGATGGATGAGCGAGCGTGTTCCGGTTAATCTTGACTGTAATTATGATCTAGAAATGGTCCAGTTGAGTCTCATCGTGATCTTATCTTGACGTCAAAGGTACTATTCAGAATATCTAGACAGTTATTTTGTGCACTTGAACGTGTTCCATGCCTTGTGTCCATTGTTGCTCTTTGCGAGAAAAAACAAATATTTTGGGAGAATCGACTCTGCGTGCGTTATTCTCATGCAAATCGTCCGCGACTCGACACGACGGCAAGGTGTGTTCGCAAGTGCCACGCGAAGCCGCCGCCGGAAGATTCCGTGCCTTCGTTGCCGCAATAACTCGGCAATATTGGCACATCTGCTGTGAATGAACAGAGAAAAAACAACGGCGCGACGGCGTCTCGTTTCGTTTCGCTCGCCGATTGCACATGTTTCAATCGGTTGGCTCCGAGTTGCCCCCCGGCGGAGAAGCATCTGTCGATGATGATTTTATGATGATGATGGACCCGATCAACGCCGGTTTATCGGCTAACATTCCGATTTATGTTCCGAAAACTCGCAGAGTCCTTTTCGCCGCGTTTCACTAACTCTTGTGAAAACACACCTGGTTTTCTGCTTCTTAGACTTACAAATTTTCTTGCGAAAACGTGCTGCGCCTTTAATTTCGTAACAGTACCCAGGCAACACTTGTGAAATAATCCTCTCAATTCTTCGGTTTTTCTCTTTATTTTTGGCAATTTTGCTCTGTTGCCTTCAATTTTTTCCAAAGATTTTGTCATTTTCCATCGCTATCAGTAGTTTTCTAATAACTTTTAGCAACCGTTCACTTTAAAATCGTACCATGCAGTCGCACGCGACATGTTTTCGATTTTTCCCACGAATTCTTCAATTCTTGATACAAGCTGCATTTTAACCGACTTTTTTCTTTCTCTTGTCGTTCAGCCCATATTCACATAAAAAATTCGTCAGTTCCTCACTGAATCTCTGTTTTTCTTCCCCGAATCTCTAGAAAAACTTGCCAAATGTGCAGACATCTGCCACCAGATTCGTGCCCATTACCGCCTTCGTCCAGATCATATCTCGCCAAGTGCTCAATCCAATTGGAGATCAAAACCTTTTCGCACCTCGTAGCGCAAGTGGTAAAAACATGGAAAGGCTCGTGCCAGTGGAAAGGAACGTGCGCGCGCATGCCAGATGTTCTGTTCTTTTCCAGCCGAGTCTGCTCCTCCTCTATCTTATCTCGTCCTGCCGCTCCTTTCTTGTTATTGGTTTTGTGTAGGTGGATCTGTCAGAGACATCCCGACCCGTTTCCTTAGTTTCGCAATTCCTTGAATAGTTCGCATGTGATCCGATGGGTCTCGCCACGACAGGCTCTCTGTGTCTGCTCGTCTGCTTCACGTCTTCTCTTCAGAACTCCTTGTACAGTCCTGTTTCGTAATGACAGCTGTCTTTTTTCGTGTTTTTCTTCTAAATTTCTCCTCTTTCATCGTGTCCCTCTTAATTTTCCATTGATAAAATGCGCATTTCGGATTCAAGTTGTGCAGGTGGCCTGGCGCCCGTCTCTGCAGATGTCCGTCACTGACACGTGTCATTTATAATTGTCAATTATTGCGATGACGATGAAAAAGAACAACCAAACATGGGGAGCCTTTTGAATTCGTGGCCCAGCAGCTGGCAGCCCTACAACGGGTTATCTAGAAAAAGTTGGTTCAGCAGCCCGGTGTTTGCCACCTGGTAGTCCCCCTAACCGCTAAAATTCTGCGTTACGAGTGACTCATTTTGGAGAAGCTTCTCGAATAAAGGAATAAATCCACGGATCCGGGGGATCTAGTCGCCGCGCGAAAAACGGAATTGGATTCTTCGGGCGGGCGTCTGATGCCAATTTGTCTCATTCACCTAAATACTTCCGTCGTTTTTCGTTCGCAATGAATGCCACTTTGAACTGTGCCGCTCAGAAGGCCCAATTGACAAATATGGTCGGGGGAGGGGAAGAAAAAAGGAGGAGATTTGAATATTTATTAGCCAGGTGTGTTTTTCCTTTCCGGGTCGCCACAAAACTTTTCTGAGGTTCAATTTAGTCAGAACACATTTTCTCAAATTTCAAATCTGTCGCATTATATGATTATGCAATTTATCTTTGCCCCGAGAAGTGTCTGCTCCAGCGAACTCTCATAAATTACGTTTATTCCTAACAACTCAAATCCCCGTCTGCCAACAACCTTCTCCTGCTCTTCCTCTAATTTCCGATTCATGACACCGTCTTCGAGGACCGGACCTTTCTTTCTTCTCACTGACAACAGGCATAATGAGGTTGCGTAATCAACGGGCTAGGTGGGCCGGCGGCTCTTCTGAAAGGAGATCACCCCGTCAGCAGCCACAACAGCCCACCTAATTATACAGTAGCGACTGTAAACTTATCCGGTTGGGACCACGTCATCGGAAACTTCTCACCTGGCGAGCTATGGTTTGTGCATAAGCGGGTAACGAATATTTGCAGTGACTAACCTCTAAATAGTCTGTTACACTGCGAGGAATCGGCGGCTTTTGCCTTTGCCCTCTGTTAGTCAGTCCGTCACACTTTCTGCTCATCGGGAACGCTGTTTTCCTTTTTATTAACTGTTTGGTTACCTTTCTCCAAAATTTCATCCGAAACGGCCGCTAATCCACCGTTCCGGTTCCAATTGTTTATGGTCCTCCGTCTGCTGTTGTTTTACGGCAATCAGTCTGTCCATCTTGTTTTATGGCTCTTAGAGAGCATGCCGATGTCATTGTACCCCGTAACAATCTCTTCCGGTCCTTCTCTAATCCAGGTGTCGTTCATTCATGTCTCTTACATGAATATCGTCATTTTGACCCGAAAGATATCATGTCCTTGAACAAGTACAGCTTACCAGATGTTGTGTCTGCTTCGCCTTCCAAATCTTTATTTCTCTCAACTTTGCGCAAGTTATACATTGGACTCCTCCCATTTCTGCCCATCTTCTGAAACGTCATATCCGGTGCTCTGCACTGTCTTGGCTGCACCTGTCGTCGTCTCTCCGCCCCATGCGCTCTCTTGGGCCAGTGGGCGGAGCCTCGATGCGTTGGTTCTGATTCAGCCTCCTCGCTCAATTCCAATGCGATTTGAGAAAGACCTCGCAGTTCTTCTCAGATCATACTTAGCTCTTTATTAACTTCTCAATCTTTTTCGATTAACTTAATATTATATCCTAACTTTCAGGCGATTTCACCCACACGCACCCATCCCAAAATGACTAACGTCTCGCTCACCGCCCTCATCCTTCTCTCCCTTGTCGCCCTCGCCAAAGCAAACGGATCCATCGAACTCATCGTCCGATCCCCAGTCACCGTAGTCATCGAGCCGACCGTCTGTGCGGAGTTCGAGTGCAACGGCCCCGACGAGCATACCCCGGCCCGTAAAGTCGCTGCCGGCGTGCCGCTCCGTTTCCACACTGCTCGTTATCAAGGACAGTCTCTCGAACACATCAACGTGTTCCTCAAAGTCATCGAGCCAACATCGTACGGTGAGTGTTGTTTGTCAAGTCGGTCACAGCTGATAACTGATAACCATGGACACCTCTATAGGGTCTCGTTATCTTTATGTTCATGACACGTGTGAATAAAACGTACTTTGTTTCAGAACTCATCGCCTCCGAACTGATCCGCCCGAAAGCCGACAATGCATTCATCACTACGACCATCGTCACCGATCTCGGATTCAACGTCACTCTCGATGTCAGAAACCACTGTTCCGAGTGAGTTATTTGTCTTCACTTACTAGTTTCAACTTGCTTATTTCCAGAAACATTTACGGAAAGCGCTGTGACCGTCGCTGCGAGTCCAGCGATCATACCAGAGCGTTCTGCGACCTGGAAGGAGTCCTGAAGTGCAGAGCCGGATGGTCAGGACCGACCTGCTCCAAACGTAAGTATACGCTGTTCCGATCCATTGCCCACATCTGGCTGACAAGTTGTGACGAGGCGGCGCCGGAACGACATCAAAAGGGCGCGAATGTGGTCGGGACGACGATGCGCGGCTTTTCGCGCATTTCATCTCCTTCCGCTCTTTCTCTCAAACGATGATTGAGCGATTTTTGAAATCTGTGTGAAATTGATTCTGAGAGGGGGCACCAGCCACCAACCACATCCACCAAAAGTACTCGGAGTGATGGACAAGGTTAATGTGGTGGAGGTGGTTGGAAAAGAAAACGGACGGAGCGAAATGGAGTTAGTTTTCCAATTAGTGAGACTCGCCCATTAACCTCGATCCGGTATACGTATCTGGTAGGGAGATCGAGAAAAAGAAGCAGCGACTAGTCCGCGAACAAATTAGTTTGCTCAGTAGCTACATCACGGAACGTCTTGCGTCACTCATCACAACTGTATTAATCTAATTAGCGTGTCACAGTGCTGATGCAATGCCTGCACCTGTTTCATGTACACATATGTGACCTTTTGCAGCTTTCTGTTCTGACAACTGCAACGGCCGTGGCGATTGTACTGCCCCCGGCAAATGCGTCTGCAGATCCGGCTTCATGGGCCCCAACTGCGAGACGTGCATTCCGAAGAAAGGATGTGTTCACGGAACCTGCTTCAACGGCATCCCGGATACCTGTGCTTGCAAGCCAGGATTCACTGGAGAACTCTGCAATATTGGTAAGTGATTGAGAAGTCTGTTCACAGTAACCCAATGCTCTTCCAGATTCCCAAATCTGCACCATCAAGAAGCCGTGCCAGAACGGCGGCGAATGCTCCCTGGACGTCAACTCCAATACCGGCTACCGCTGCAAATGCCCATTCGACTTCCTCGGAAACCAGTGCGAAATGCCGCTGAGCAGTGCCAAGTGTTCTGTGGAATTGAAAGACGTTTGCAAGAATGGTAAGTGTCTCCTCCTATTGATATGCAAATTCCGGTGCGCGGACAAGTTGTATTCGCGGGCTATCTGATCATAAACGAACCCTAAAACAGCGAGAAACAAAAGAGTTTGGTTTTCAGGAGGAACGTGCTTCTCTCTAGTCCCGCAACACGTTCAGTGCAGATGTCGTCCGGGATTCACCGGACAGTTCTGCGAACAAGGAGAGCCCGTGGAGTGCTCAGCGGTGACGTGCCCCGATGGCCAGAGCTGCCGGTTGGTGCATTCCAAGCCTGTCTGCATCGCTTCCCGAAACGAGAGAATCGCCAAGGTATACCAACAGGGTGATGTCGCCAAGATCAACGGAGGAATGCCGCAGCAGGCGATCGACGAGATACACACGAACACACTCTTCACCATTTGCATCTTGCGTGAGTCCCTAACTTCCGGTTTTGATAAAACCTTTTCCTTTTTCAGTGATCTGCGTCGGCCTCTGCTTCGCCATGTACACCATGTACACTCGCGTCACCGCGCCCAAGCAGTTCTCCACTCCTCCAATCGATCCACCAGCTCCTCTGGTCACCCTGTCATCGAATCCGGCAAGGAATCCTCCAGTCTACAAAGTAACTTTATTTTCATTGTCTCAACTGGCGCCACGTTTTCGCGACGGAAATGGGGAGAAATGAGAGGTCGGCACCGGGGGAAAAGAAAGAAAAGAGGGGGTAATCAAGATGAATGTGAAGGCGAAAAGAGAGTGCGTGTGTGGCAAATTGGTGCAAGCGAAACATGGGAAAAGTTCAGAAGACGTTATCCAATTCTATTTTCCAGGTGTGCATCGTCAGTGAGGAATGCGGAGGAAGCTCGTCGGACGCGGAGCCGTTCTACAACTCGCCGCCACCGGCCTACTCGTCTCCGATCATGCCGCGCTACAAGAAGATCCCGACGGACAACGAGTCGACCCAGGACTGCGTCGTCTGAATCCGATCCGCTGCCCCGTAGTTAGTTTCCCGCTCCCACTGGGTCTGATCATCTCGAGTGCCACTCTGCTCCCGGTTCTTTCCAGCTTTATCTTTATTAATCCGCTTTATCATGCCCCCTGACCTAGTTTCATTGTTTGCCATCTGCCCCAACTTGTCACTGATAAGAGCCATCGGCCCCCTCAGAGGAGGCCCTCATCGCACACAAAATCTCGCTTGTTCCATTCCAAACTGTCCACTTTCTCTTTTGATTTCGGCGAGTTCAGCCACACGTTCCCGGCATAATCAGCCCCGATTCTTTCCCAGATTGTACATATTTTGTCTTTATTCTTGCACCATTTTCCCCATTTTCCTATCCCCTTCCTGTCGTTTCTCTTGTAATATGGTAATATCTTTACTGCAGATTGTTTCAACCGTTTTCCCGTTTCCTGTCGCATTCCGTTCCATACATATTACCCTTCCGATTGCAATAAAGTGAACAATAATAAGTTCCAGTTTACGAAATGACATAAAACCGCAGAGCTTCAGTGTAATCATTCGACAATAATACTCGGGTTGAAGTGATAACAATACTAGTAATGACAGTGAACAACCGGAATAAACAATCACTTCTTGGCGCCTCTGCCGCGTCCGGTTCCTTTTCCGCGAGCTCCTCCGCGTCCACCGCGAGCAGCAGTCGTGGATGCTCCGGTCGATTTCGTTTTGACGACAACAGCAGAAGACGTCGCCTCCTCTTCGTTGTCAGATTCTCCTTCTTCGTCCTAAAACAAATTCCCGTTCATCTGGATTAGAATCCTCCTGCCTACCTCAAACTTCTCCACCAGATTTCCCTCCTCGTCCATCTCCACTCCGATCGCATTCACTCCCTTCTTCCTGCCCTTCGACACGTCATCAATTGAGTACGGCAACATGCGACTCGTCTTGTTCAGTGTTCTCGTCAACGCCGACTTCACCTTACTTAGAATCTTACTCGCCGGATCGATCTTTCCGGGCCATGCGACGATTTCGGTGAGTGCGTCTGCGTCGTCCTTGATCAAATCGTATTCGGTCATCGTGCTGATAACGGCTGGGATTCCCTCGGATTCCAGCTCCAGCAGTGGTTTAGTGATCTTTCGGCGGATGATCGGAGCGTAGTCGGTGGCAAACGAGTGCGAATCAGAAGAAACTCTGAAAACAGGTGAATATAGATGGGACTGAACGATGATCACTGACTTGAGATGGGAATGCTGGATCAACTGCTGCAAGAGTCTCTTTCTCTTTCCAGCTGTCGAGTTCTTTCCGAGCCACGAAGGGAACTGGATCATTGCCTTCAGATGTCCTCCTGTGGCGACTGCCGGCAGCGCAGCAGACATCATGCTCTGCTCGTTCAGCAGTTTCCAAGAACCTCCTGCTCGAATTTGCTTCTCGATAAGATCTCCCATGGAGATGAAGTCCGCAGCCTTCCGCATTCCACGAATAGCTTGCAGTGGGCTGAACTTATCGTTCTTCATGTTCAGATAGTTCTCCTGGACAAAGAGCGGCATGATTCCGTAATCGACAAAGAACATTTCCTGTTTCTCGAGCAAAGTGGTCCGCGAGTCGAGGAGACGGCGAGCAGCGTCGAATGGTCCCTGAAAGATTCATCCAAACTGCATAAATTCAAGTGCCTAGTACTCAATCTCCTCGGAAAACAGGTGTAAAGTAATGACGCATAGTTTCGGCGCAAAAGCCACACATCTGCTACCACCTCCACTTTCTTCATTTTCCTCTATTTATAACTCACCCATGTCTGATCCTTTTTGTTCACTTTCGCCTCAGAACTCTTCGATCTCATTTGCAGATTGTATATCGTCTGCCGCACATCGTGTCCTGACAACTCGATCAACTCATCCAGCTCCTCAACCTTGATTTTCAGATTCTCTTTGGAGCAGATCGTCATCATTCGGGAACGGATCATCTCGACGCGTGGCTTGCTAAAGCGCAGATCGAAGGTGTAGTTGGCGAGCGACCGGATCTTCGGATGTTGGCGATCGTTGCAAATGCAGATGATCGGAATCTTCGATTCTTTGATGATTTGGATCAGCTCAGAGATCTGAAACATGGTTTGTCACTTTGAATAGTTTGTTCCATTACTCACACCAGCTCTGTCCGCATTTCCGGACATTCCGTCGACCTCGTCCATGATCAGCACGTGGTGCACCTTGTTATTGTCTTGCGCCTCGCACTTCTTCACACCGAAAAACTGTTCGATCTGATGCGATCCCGACAGCTCTCCGATCTTCGCCTCGAGGTGCTTCTTGTTGCGGACATCCGATGCGTTCATTTCAACGAGTTGGAGGTTGAGTTGTTTGCAAGCCATATAGGCGCAAGTGGTCTTTCCGACTCCTGGCGTTCCGGAGAGAAGAGCGGCTTTGAATGGAGTTCCGTCAGAAGACGCGGCCCATGGAGCTGGTTTCGCTGAAAAAAAAAACGATTCATGCTTCTATGTGTTATCACTTCAAAACTCACGTTTCTTGATCTTGGCGCCTTCTCCCAAATTGTGCTTCGCCCAGTCCTTGAGCCAGTCCATCAACTTATTCATCGGACTCTTCTCGCCATTCTGTCCTACTAACTCGGTCAGCCGCGTCGGCTTGTATTTGTCGACCCACGAGAGCACAGGCTCAGGCTTTGATTCTGCTGGGAAATCGACAGAAGACGTGGAGACTTGGCTGGACGTTGAAGAGTTCGAGACTACCTTCGGAACTTCTTTCTTCGGCTCATTTTTCTTAGTTTCAGGGGTGTTTTTCTTCGGAGTCTCTTTCTTCACCGGCTTCTTCTCCTCCACTGGCTTGGTGTCTTTCTTCGGACTTTTTGTGGTTGGTTTTTTGACAGTGATTGGAGTGAACGACTCGAAACTGTCATCAGAATCCATAAATTCATCGTCCGATACCTTCTTCGCTTTTGCTTTTGAGTTTTCTTTGGCAGAAGGACTAATTTTTGTGGGTGAGCTTGACTGTTTTGGTTCTGGCTTTGAAGCTGGTTTGACAACTTTCGGAGGCGGGAGCGGTTTGGATGCGGGTCCCGGAGAGTTCTTGAAAAAGTCGGCCGGGTTGACGGGAGTGCGCTCAGGAATCTTCTTCTGCTCAGTTTTCGACGGCGGAGCAGCTTTTTTGAAGAAATCAAGTGTCTTCTGGCCAGAGGGCAATTCCTTCTTTCCGCCTTTTTTCTTCTTCTTCTCATCACTTCCGCGGACTAACTCGTCCTCGTCAGAGGAAACCTAGATTATGAAAAATAAGTAAGTTGTAGTGGCAATATTCAAATTCTTACATCGCTCTCATCCTTCTTCTTTCGTTTTGGAGCTACCGTCGTTTTCTTTCTCGGCATTTCCTCGTCCTCATCACTGACGACGACTGGTTTTGCCTGAACATTCACAGTTTACAAATAGATTGAACCGAGACGCTTCTTTTCCCTTACCCTTTTCTTTGCCGGACTCGCCGCCTTTTTCTGTTGCTCCTTCGCTGGCATATCATCCTCGGAATCTTCAAGATATTTCGTAACATTCCCTTCTTTTACGTTTACTCACCCGAAGAGAGCACAATTTTTCTTTTCGTACTCATTTTTGAGTGCTTCCCGTTGTTACGAAGATGTCGAGGAATCGGATTTTCGCCGTCTGCTACAAAATTTCGTTTTTAACATATGTTTTTGCGGGTTATAACGAACAGTAGTCGCCGAAGTCCGGATCTTGTTGAAAACTGTTAGTTTTCGGAATTTTGAACTTAGGAAACACTGAAAATCAAGATATTCTGAAACTTTCCCCTGCAAAATCCGCGAAAATTAAATTTTAAATCGTGCAAAATTAAGCGGGAAGTGCGGTGGGGCGCAGTTGCTCTGCATCGTGGTGGGGCCAAAAGACAAAAATCAGGATGCTCCTTTAATTACTACAGTAAAAAGGTTGTTTTCGTGTTTTGATTGTCAAAGATATTATTGTTTTTCCTGCTATTCGAGAGATTCTCGTCTATATACGTGCCAAAATTAACGAGGACATTGGATGTCTGACGTTTCCGTCGCGTGGCAATTAGCGATGCGCATCTCATTTTTCCAGCGCTTCTCGCTGCTCTCTTTAAATTTCAAATAACCAGGAGAGCCTCTAGGAAGCAGACGACGTCCATTTCTCCGAAGCATCGTCCTCACAAATTCTCCGCCCATCATCATTTGTGTATCATGCTGCGTCTCCGGTCCCTCGGCCTCTCCCACTTTCTCTTGTCCCACTCTCCCCCTTACACTGTGTGCCGACACTGGTGTATTTACGTGCTACAGCTGACCAAAATCATCCTCAAAAACCGTTAGATGGTCCCTTATTTCATAAATTTATAAGTGATCCCCATTTTTTTCACCCCTGATTTGGTAATCACGCGCGGCACGCCATCACTCACCCAATTCCCCTCTTTTTCATTTGTTCCGACAAACTGAGCCGACCAGAGAGCTAAATCGCGCCGTTATCAACGTATCGCTTGTTTATTTGTATTTCCTCACTCACTTTCCGTTTTGCATGCACTCACTTGCACACACGCTCCACCAAATTCCAGTCTATCACGGAGCACAAACAGTTCTTTATCCCATCTACCACCCAGCATGGAGTCAGAGTCAGAGATTCCGCTCGAAGAGATACGGACGGATAAAGGTGACTAGCGTCCTTGCAATCTGGATGGTATCTGATCCTTCTCCTCCCAGATTCCAGCCATCCACTCGTTCTCTCCTCCCCGATTTATGTGTCTTTTTCCCTTCTTCCCACCCCATTTCCAGACTTTACACTTCTTTTTCCAGGCCGCGTCGCCGTCGCCAAGCACCCGGTCAGAATGGCCAGACTGGCCCTTGACTTCCTCTTCTTTCGGAGGTTCTGGCGTCTCCTCAAGATCCTCTTCCCAGTTCATCGCCGATCGATAACAGCATGGCTCGCAGTGGCACTTCTGATGGCCACGTGTGTAGATCAGATCATGACGTATCTCGTCGGAATCCAGCCAAGTCTTTTCTACGTGGCACTCGGAAATCGCGACCTCGAAACGTTCAAGCAGCTGTGTGCCAGAGGAGCCGCCATTATTGTAGGAAAAGCTTTTGTGAGTTACTTACAAGCACATCTTCAGCAAAACGAAGTTTCCAGACACTAGCGTTTGTCAAATACTTGACCAACATGTTGGCAATCAAAAGTCGGCAGGTGTGCAATCTAACCATGCATCGGCTGTACTTCAAGCGACAAGCGTTCTTCAAACTCTCCTCTTCCGGAGACGTTCTGGACAACCCGTGAGTTTTCTGTTTTCTCAAAACAATCACCCCGTTTCTTTTCCAGAGATCAACGTCTCACTCAAGACGTCGAGAAAGCCACGAGAATCCTGTCGAACGATCTTCTCGCTCCAGTCGTCACTGCTCCGTTCATAATCGGATATTACACGTGGCTGACCTACGACAGTTCCGGATGGATCGGCCCAGCTGCCATCTATGTGTACTTCATGATCCAGACGGCTATCAACAAAGTCATTCTCTCGCCGATTGTCCAGAAAGTGTCGGAGCAGGAGAAAATGGAAGGAGACTTCCGGCAGAGACATATGGAAGTCCGTTCCAACGTCGAGGCCATCGCCTTCTATCGTGCTGGAGTTCTGGAGAATATCATGACAAATCAGAAGCTGAAAGGACTGGTCAACGTGCAGAAGTCGCTGACGGAGTGGCGGATGGCTCTGAACAGCATCACGAACATCTTCGACTACTTCGGCGGCATCCTTTCGTATCTTATCATCGGAGTGCCCGTCTTCATCACGCATCTCTATGACGACATGGAACCTGCCGAACTGAACGGAATCGTCTCTCGAGTGAGTCTGCCCCGCTATCTCTTTTTTCTGTTGCTGATAAGTTTGCAAAGCTTGAAAAATGATCAGCGATGTTTGACGGGTCTGATATGACAAGTTGTTATGGAGAAAAGATTAGAGGGAAAGGGGATAAGCCATTTGTTGTGCACTGGTTCTGAATTCGGAACAATAGATTGACTGGAAGGATTTAGAAGATCTGAATGATAATCGGAATTCTAGCCAGGACAGTGTATCCTTTGCATTCTTCTCATGAGACATCAAAAATCCGTAAGGGAAGAGAGTCCCGCCGAGAAGTTGCATCTCTCCGATTGAATTTCCGAATTGCTCGACTTTTAGTCGCCGAGCACTCTGCCGATTTCTCTCGAAACCCAAACCCGAAAGTGGCTCAGATTTGAGGAAACATTAATAATGGATGCTATTTATCTCGTCGACCCATTCGAAAGAGATTTGTTTTTCCGTTCGGTCCGCGCGGCGCCAAACGCGGAAAGTGTACACCTGCCTCATAATAACAAGCCATCTCTCGGCCAGTGTTGTGTAGTGGTCGTTGTAAATAATTATACAAAAAGACATGTCGACGAGGGGAAAAAGAGAACGATTTGTTGCTTTTTGTTGGGCGAAAAAGAAGAGGAAAAGAATGACAAAAGAGCAAACATGCCAGAGAAGTCGTCTTGTTCCCTTCCAGTCGGAAGACAGATTCACAAGAGAAGAATAGCATAAAAAGTTGCTCAAAGTTCGAAGATCTGAACAGTGAGAAGTTGTCGTGAAACTCTGACAAATGTTTATAGTTTCAACTAGGCCAGATCGAATTTCTTGATCTTCTCACGATGTTCAAAGCTCCTCGGAACTTGTTTTTTGGTTCTCAGTTGTCATGTGCCGCCAAACACAAGACGAGAAGGGCCCACTGGGTCTCATCAATATGTCTCGAACAAAAAGTTTCTGGAAATCAGGGCAGTACGGATTCGAGAACTTCTAGAGACAATGTCTAGTAATCGTTCTTTGACTCTGATTTTTCAACTCTCGTTACGGAGCTATCAGTTTACCAAAATCGTTTAGAAATAATCTGTAATGCGATACCTGAACTAAAATCTAAACTGAACTTTCGCTTGTTCAATGTGCACTCTAGACACTTCACATTCTGATCAAAGGTTCATAAAGCCCATTGGAAACAAAACAAACGATCGATTGTGCTGCTCAAGTGGTGTCCGTCCGGCAGATGGTCATACGACTGCTTCTTCCCTATTCATCGTGAAGAAAACGAATGGAATGGAAGAAGAAACGGGGTGTCCTCGACAAAAAGAGACTCGTGTCAGCTGACTCTCTCCGGAACCAACTACAATGTGATCCCCGTCATCATCAAGCAATTTGTGCTGTTTTTCATTCGAAACGATGATTAATCGACGGCGCAACACGGGGGCAAGATGCAATTTGAAGTCTCCAGAGACGATTTGTTCCGGTTCTGCAGAGTCATCGAATTCGCGACGGAACGTTTCAAATTGAGCACCCATGGGGATCGCGAAGAGCGGTTTTTTCGTGCAGAGAAGAGCTCTTCAGAATTTCGGAGCACACATAAATATTTGATGTCGGGGCCAAAAGGTGGCGGTCTTCTCTACCGGAAAACACAGCCATAAAGTCTATCCAGAGCGCCTGGAAATGAAAGAAAGCTCCGGAGAAAACACATGTCGTGACGTGATTCTGCCGGCTCTGGGTTGCGAGTTTTGGCGGTGACACGGAAGCGAAACCACTTTGGAGGGCAGGTTGTTGGTGGCCGAAACGAGTTGTGAAGGGGTCCCCCTCCATCAGTTATAATTGAAATCCATCAAAACTCGGTTGGACAACTCTCCGCTTGAACAGCTTTGTGTGCGTCAATTCGGGCTCCGATCTTTTATTGTCCTCCCGCACGACTCCAAACTAATTAATCTCTTTTGTCTCTCAGTCACAGCTGGCTCGTTTCTTGAAGATTGGGCCATAAAAGGGATTTGCTGGAGATTCGGAAGATTGTTTTGTTTTCGTACGAACCGGAAAGAAGGAAATGGAACAGATCAGCAACGTACTCTTTTCAGAACTCGTTCTACTACCTCTACCTCATCTACAGCTTCTCGACAGTCCTCAAATTGGCTGGAGACTTTGGAGAACTCGCCGGAGTTACCCATCGGTAATTCATTCTATATCCAGAAGTTATAACAATTTCTCTCGTTTCAGTGTGATGGAACTTCACGAAGAGCTCAACCGTCTCCACTCTGACTGCCTTGAAACTGACCGACCACCATCAACTGTCCCTTCTTCAGTTGTTGTCATTGCTTCTGATGACGACGACAAGTCTGCGACTCGTCACATGCAAGAGATTCACGGAAAGCAGTTATCACTAGAACGTGACGAGCAGGAAGAGGAAGAAGCACAGTATCTGTTGGGAGGAAAGTCGAAAGAAGATGAGGATTGGCCGGATGATGGAGTCGCGATTACTGTCGATTCGGCTACTCTCTCGCCGCCAAACGACCATTCACATTTGATAGTTCAATGTAAGTCAAATCACCCCTTGGTCTAATCTTCATGTTTTCTTCCAGTGTTATCCCTGCAAATCATCCAAGGCCAATCACTCCTTATCACCGGAGACAGTGGCACCGGCAAATCCTCGCTCCTCCGGATGTTCGCCGGCCTTTGGAACTGCTCTTCCGGAAAGATGGACTGTCACTGGCGCCGTCTCCATTCCAACCTGTTCTTCCTCGCTCAAAAGCCCTACTTCCCATCTGGACATACCACTTTGCGACAGCAGATCGTTTACCCGGTGAAGGCGTTGCAAGTGGATAAGGACGTGGCACGACTCACGCAGATCCTCGAGTGGATCAAGATGGACTACCTGATCGAACGGTGCGGAGGATTCGACTCTCCTGTCGATTGGGACTGGATGAAGACGTTGTCGCCGGGAGAACTGCAGAGACTCTCGCTGGCACGCGTCTTCTACACAAAGCCACGTATCGTCTTCCTCGACGAATCCACGTCGGCAATAGGATTCGAGCTCGAAATGGCGATTTATAGGAAGCTTCAGGAAGAGAAGATCACATTTGTGTCAGTAGGGCACCGATATTCGTTGAAGCAGTTCCACGACATGGAACTCAGAGTAAAGGTAAACAAAAAAGCTGAAACCCTCGTATTCAAAAATTCCTTTTTGCAGGGTCGTGGCGGCGAGTGGTCCCTTCACGACATAGACACCGCGTCGATCGCCAGCCGAACCGCCAGTTTCCTCGGCACCGACACAGTACTTTCCATGTAACCACGTCTTCCCCCGATTTCCTGCCAAGTACCCGATACTTGATCTGTTAAAGCTTTTGACGTTGTCTTCAGGTATGCCCCTCCCCGCCAGATCCTCATCGCTTTCCCCCTTCCATCCATACCCTCATCTCATCTTTAACCGTTTTCGTCGTGTCGCAATCTATCCATCGAGCTTCTGTATTTGTTTCCCTTTAAACCAACCTCTCCCCACCGCGCGCTTTACCTTGGAATCGTCTGCCTTATCTCTTTCTGCTTACTTACATCGATTGTTTCCCCCCATCCTCGCTACGTTTTTCTTGTACAGGTAATCTACTCACCGAAGTTTCCGTTTTGCCAACACATTGCTTCTATGTTCATACTTGAATAAAATAATGAAGGTTTTGTTTGTAAAGAAAAGAAATCTAGTTTGTTACACAAACAAATAACATATTCCGATAGGATCGGATAGTTTTCATCGAGAAAGAGATACATTTTGATTCTGATTCCGACTTCTGACCATGGTCATCAGACGATGACAGTCAGCTGATTTCTCGGAAATGTTCCAAAACAGCAGAGACGATTTCAATTTTCGCCGCGGAATCCATCAACTTCCGAACAGATGATTTATGCAGGTTTCTAAGCAATCCAGGTAGTTCGACGTCTTCAGGACAGCGTCTTCTGCTTCATTTTCCTATATTCGGATTCAGTGTATCACCCCTATCTTCTATCACCACTAATCTCTGGAATTCCGGAAGCAACGGAGTAAAAAACGCATTGTGAACATCAAACATCCCGATCTTGCATCTCCGAAAACCGTACCCTAGAAGTGAAACCGTTATCACCTCGTTGTCTGCTTACGTGACATTCTCGAAGTTTTCGGGACAACTGCAGACAGCCCCAGTCGAACCCTCGAAGGTCTCGGTTATGCAATCCTACATCACAGCGCCCCCCTTCGTTTTCATTATTTCACCGTCATCAGTGTCTCGTGTCTGCTTCTCGCCCTTCTTCTTCTCCTTCACCCCGTGTCAATGATTTATCGAACGATGAGAGTCGTGAGAAGAAGAATACGTTGATTATCATCACAATCACACGCTGCAAGACAGGGCGAAGTACACTTTGTTCCGCCTGCTTCTCCCGCGTGGGCCACTGTCGCAGTTCACTTCGACGTCTTCGCGCAATGACACCGCCCTGTCCGAAGAGAATCTAAGAAGACGTCTGTAAACAGGAAGCTAGACAAATGACTCCACGTGGGTCATGATCACTGACGTCATCAGCTTTCAGTTTCCGCCGACTGATCGGAAGCCACGAAGTCAATCACGTCACTGGTCACAGACCATACCCGACATCATTCAGCTCGCCGAAGGCTGATTACTCATGTCGAAAAGCTGAATGGGGTTGAGTGCAGAAATCTGAAAAGATAGGAAAAGTTTCACAAATGTCAAATTGGCGCCAAGATCATCAGATGCTGACGCTACGACACGTGTGCTGCGCTCCAGAAAGATCTTCTTCTTCTGCCTGTCTAGATGACTTCATTGTGATAAATTCTCCCACGTGCGCCTTTTTTATCTTCTTAACCGGCACCATTCTTTCATTCTCACGTGGAACTATAAATTTCAAGAAGGAATGCAGTCTGTGACCTAGAACCTGAATTACCGCGACCTATTTCGTCTGCTCTGTTGAGCCACTGATAAAATCAAGTTGTACCGAGTGCATATAGGTGAATAAGTGTACTTATGAGTACATCAAGATTACGGTTGGACCATGGCAGAGGACAGACGAACGCATCGCATGGACTCACTGATCTACGAACAAAGTGATTGGGCGAGTAGAGTATATCAGTATGATGTCTAGGTTACTGTAGCTTTGCGACTCATTTCAAATAGAACATTTGTCACAATTCCAAGTCTAGTTTCATAGTATCTGAACTGCAAGCATCACCGCTTGATAACTTGTGAAGTTTGTAGGAAGACGTAAAGAACTGTCGTCGTCATCGTCTGCAGATGGTCTCTGGTGGTCTTTGGAGTCTGGATTGCTAGTGTTCCTCATCTCAAATAGACACAAAGATCATGTTGACCGATCTGATAGTGACTGATACTGTGATTCAGCATCCGGTCGGACCACTCATCAACTTCTGGAAGTCTTCTGTCACATCGTGCCACTTCGTCCAACTTCCCTCGAACACCTTTCCAAAACGCCCTTGTCATCGTTCTTCTTCTTCTAATTTTTCTTTGTTTCCCACTTTTGATAACTCGCTGAAGTTATGTATGTCGAAAATGAATACAAATAAAGAAAGAGATTGAGACACACAAATTTATGATCGGCATCGTCAGCATTGATTGTGATTGTGGGAGATCGACTTGTTCGATATCATCGACGAATAGGGAAGGAGGCGGATGGCGTTGGCTAACTGACGAACCAAAAACGGCCCCGTGCGTGTGTCTCTGTGTCTCCGCAGCCCACCGTCTCAAGTGATAACAACAGTAGCCGAAAAGGAGAGGAGAGGGGTGGGGTATCTGTGAAGAGAGGGCGGCGTCGACCCGACGCCCGGAACCATCGACGAAGACGTGCACCTCGTCTCCAGTCCGTCCCAATGTGTTTATAACCAAGAGCCACTTCCACTCTTTTCCTCCAACAACTCACTCTGATCCGCCTGAATTCTGAGTTTCCCGAGTTCACCTGCGTGGCTTCACAAAACCACTCATCACAATGACTTTCGTCGACTTCTTCGCCGGCTCTGTCGGAGGTATGTGTCTTTTTTAATTCCAATCTGAGTCAAGGCTACAGTAAGATTGCAAAGTTGTTTCAAAACCTGAAACTTCATGACATATTCATACAGAGATCTGGAAATCTGCATTTTTCCAATTCCTTGTCTAGACAGCAAACAGACTTCCAGGTTCTCAGTTCAGCTAGCTCATGTTTTGTCTGCGTTTTCATACCGAATTTCTAATATTTGACCTACCGTATCCGTAGTTTCCCGAATGTTTCGGTAACTTTCTAAGATCGACCGACCGACGGTTCAAAGCTGTCACTCCGTGTCTCATCACCCTTTCTCTTTGGTCAGACCATCTACGAATTGCTTATCTTTTTATCGTTTTCAAAAAAAGTGGCATCGAAAAAGAAGATCAAAGGGTGTTGGTTACCACGTGACAACAAAGTTGGAAACGCACTTTGAGAACTTGACATGGAAAGATCAAAATAACACTTCAGGAGCTGCCGGAGTCCTCGCCGGCCACCCGTTCGACACTGTCAAAGTTCATCTGCAGACCCAGAAGCCAGGCGGTGTGCAGTACCGCGGCACATTCCACTGCTTCAAGCTGATCGTGCAGAAGGAAGGATTCAGAGGCCTCTACAAAGGTGAGGCTTTAATTGTTGTTCTATTTCTCTAGTCTCTGGACACGATTCTTTTCCTCTGACTTCTGTCGCTGACAAACCGTCGCAATCCGTCGAAAGCGCGATCAGGGTCCTATCATCGTTGTAAATCTTGTCCTTCTCAAGACAAAACCGCAACACACTTCTTCATTCCAGGTCTCTCGTCTCCAGTCTACTCCCTCGCCGCCATCAATGCAATCTCTTTCGGAGTACACGCATCCACGCGTCGACACTTCGAGGATCCCGAGTCGATCAGCTCGCACTTCATCGGAGGAGCAGCCGCAGGAGTCGCGCAGAGTGTCGTAGCCGCACCGACCGAGAGGATAAAGTTGCTGTTGCAGCTTCAGAGCGATTCAGCGCAAACAAAGTTCAAGGGTCCGATCGACGCGACGAAGCAGTTGATCAGAACGCACGGACTCAAATCCTTGTCGAGGTACGTCCATTCGAATCATTTTTCATCATCCCATCCACGTTCAACCTCTTGGTTTTTTTCGATCCACACGTCTCCGTCATCGAACAGATGATTGATCGGCATCACATGTGCCTCACCCTAATCTTTGTTATGATTACAACCCATTCCCACCGGCCTTTGAAATTCACACATGACATCATTTTCAGAGGCTTCCTGGCTACAGTCCTACGTGATGCGCCGGGATTCGGAGTCTACTTCGCCTCGTACGAGTACATGACCCGGACCTTGTGCGAGATCAAAGACGTGGACACTTTGCCGAGCATGTATCTGCTGATGGCCGGAGGGTTCGCCGGCACGTTCTCGTGGCTGTGCAACTATCCGACGGACATTGTCAAATCGCGATTCCAGGTAGAGAAGGGTAGTTGGCCCGGATCATACCAAGTAAATACAGGCTGATAACTCGTACAAGTCATACATGCACTGCATCCGACAGACGTACGCCGAACGGGGCTTCCGCTCGTTCTTCATCGGAATGAACTCCGCACTCATCAGGTTGGTCCAGACTTCTGAACGTCTCCTAAACTTTAGTTCCAGAGCCTTCCCTACCAATGCAGTAACATTTACGGTCGTCGAGTGGACCTACCGTCTCATCAACGATTTTAATGCGAGCAATGTCATCAAGGAGGCCGAGAAGATCTGTGTCGAGAGCAGTCAGCTCCTTCCGGTTAGTGTTTCTCTCAGTTGCTCCGTGTGCCTAGCAGTAACCTCTTGCTTCTCTTACGTTCTTATTGCTCGTTTCCTAGCAATCGATTGAATTTCCAGTTCGATGAATTGATGCTTTCATCCAATTTACTTTTGTGAACGATGCTGCGCCGCCGGCTCAACACTGCATAGTTCCGACTGAATTCAGTAGGTTCCGTGTCCCCAGTGTTGTTGTGAACGGCCGTTTAGTTCAGCTTCTTTTCATAACTCTGCTAGTTGTCTTCTAACCGAAACTATCTTTCATTCGTTTAGTCGGGCAACTTTCAGCTCGTTCCAACTCCTCATCCACCACCTCCTTCTCAAAGAAGAGAGACTGAAAAGACATTACTGACCACGTCTCAAGAGGTACTTGCTGGGCACATTGTAGGCATACACAAGCAGCTAGTTTCACTGACACACTCACTCTTTCTGTCCTTGAATCCCCCATTCAATTACTTCCAGAAGTGCAAACGTCTCCTGACGCAGTCCGACTTCTGGGCCACCAACGCCCACTTTCTGCTGCCAGAAGCCGGCTCCACCAGCGTCGACCCGATGCTCCACGGCTACCGCTTCTTCTAATCCTTCGTCTTCGCCTTCCTCTCCCTTCACGGATATCAGTCCTCATCTGATAGGTTCGCGTGCGAGTCCCAGAGGTCGGCTACGGGTTCCCCTGTTCGCGGGTCCACAAGAGCTTTCAGCCGATCTCTGACCTCCATTTCATCCCGCCAGCCACCGGTCTTTCGTTTTCTGTTCCACCCATTATATCAACTAGACTGTTGTTATCTGATTACGGGTGAATAATGACTTGTTCCCCGAATAATCGGAGCATGATAATAAATACATTCCATGACATATCGATCAGTGCTGATGAAAATAAGGTCAACTGTCCTGTTTAATAATAACTTCAACGTGTTGCAAATCACGTGATCCGGATGTAAATAGACTGATACTAAATGAGGTGTTGTCCCGAGAATTCAAAGTTACGTATCGTTAAAAAAGTGATTTGTTGATATTGCTTTCAAAGATTGGGGAAGTGATCAGTTCCTTGGTGTTCAAAAATCATAATTCGGGTTTTTGCAGAACAAAATGTTCGGGTGTCGTACTATCTGATGACGTGAACATTCTGAATCCTCAAGAATCAAATAACATTTCTGGGGTCAGGTAGTCAACTTGATAGTATTCTGCAATTTTCTGGTGACAACGAGCATCGGGTCTGATCAGAGTACTTCCAGCTTCTCCACAGTACTTCAGCCCCGAAGCTGTTCTGGTCAGTTACCGTATCCAACCGGCAGGTTCTCTGGTCTCTGTCCGAACGTCCAACTGATCTTTCCACCACCTCTCCCAATCCGGACTATCCAAATGCACTTTCCAAAGTTGGTCTTCCTCTGCCAAACTAGTTCTCTCCTCCTCGTTACCGATTCCATTGTACTCGCCCTTTCATCTCAAACCACCCGTAAAGAAGAAGGATATTCAATACTCCTCCCCTCTCTCTCTCTCAGAAGCTGCTATCCAGAGGCATCATCCAACTTGTGTTGCTGCCACCCGAAGGCGCCCGTCCACAGTGTAATGCCGTCCTTCGCATTCCCGTCTGTCTGCGTCTCCGGCGTCTCCCGTGTCCTTCAGATTCTGCTTCTCTCCCTCCGCCACAGTCACTCGGAATATGCTGCACCGACCCTCTTTTCTTCTCTGTGTGTATACGTATGGGAGGAACGAAGGCGAGGGTATGTACATTCGTGTGACTCACATAGAGAGGCCGCAGAGACTGCTCCGTCCGTCCGGTCGTCCGCGGCTTGGTCGGTCTCTCTCTTTTTGCTGCTGCCCTCTTTTTGTCCACATACGTTCCACCGTTCCTCTGTTTGTATATTTGCATGTGCGTTTTGATTCTCACGCTTCTCCCCTCCCTTATCACCGATTCCTTTTTCAGTAGTTCGACCTGATCGATCTGAAACATGACGCATCTCGTCGAAGGCACCTCGGTCCTCGATGGATCGTGGCAACTGCCCATTCTCGTCACTGATTTGAACATTCAAAGGTAAGCTATTTCGTAATGCCACGTCACAACCATTCCCTTCAGGAACATCTATGTTCGCGGAGACCTTCACATCGGAGGACTCATGCTGAATCTGGTCAACGAATGTGGTAAGTCTCAACGATCAGCGGCTCCTGCCGTGGGCACCCTTCCCTCGCCCCCGCGTTTATTACACTCGAGAGATATCTGGCAGCCAATCGCATACAACACGGGCGTCATCTTGTTCATCACAGAGCTCACAATAGTACAGATCAGAAGCATGCGAAGAAACTGTAGGGCAGAAGACGTAAAAAGACAGAATGTTGAGGTGATAACGGCGGGACAAGGTCGCCCGCGTTGACATGTTTATTCACATTGATTACTATGTGAAGATAAGCAAACGGAACATTTGAAGCAGTGTCTCAAGTTTCGATGGATCATAAATATGTTACCAAGCGCCTGTTGCCGACCCATCAAATATTTATGGGTTCATCCGGAACTATGCCCTCCTCTGCTTCGTCTTCTTCTTTTATATCCCTTTGAACCGGGCCTTCTGTTGACCATTCGAGTGTGTCCGCATCTGCATAAGCTGATTGTTTCCCTCCTCTCCCCCTCCCATTCGTCTTCCTTTCAAGGGTACACAAACTTCGGGGCGCGCGCGCTCTCGGGTCGTCGCACACAATGATAATTCCGAGATTCCCCGGGGAGCTCATGATGATACACATGCACAAACTTTCAGATGTGGAACGTGATTGGTCGGACCACGCACTCTGGTGGCCCGACAAGCGGAGATGGCTGCAGCACACGCGCTCGACGCTCGACCAGAACGGCATCACTGCCGAGACGCAGTTGGAGTTCACGCCGATGCACAAGGACGCGAGGATCCAGCTTCCGGACATGCAGATGATCGACGCCAGGCTGGACTTTTCTGTGAACATTGTGAAGGCGACTGCCAAATTGTGCAGGGATATTGGAGTGCGGCACTCGGAGGAGCTCTCTCTGAAGAGGTACATTCCCCCGGAGACTCTTCGGAAAGGAACTTCCGATGCTGACAGCATGAGCGGTCCTCAATTCCGTCCCGGAGAGGAGTCGATCGGCCCGATGACTCTCAGGAAGGCCGCCCCGATCTTCGCTTCCCAGTCGAACCTGGACATGCGTCGTCGTGGACAGTCTCCGATGCTTTCCTCCAGCGGACACATCTTCAATGCACATGAAATGGGAACTCTCCCTCGCCACGGAACCCTTCCACGTGGCGCCAGTCCATCTCCAGGAGCCTACAATGACACTATGAGAAGGACACCAATCATGCCGAGCATCAGCTTCAGTGAGGGACTCGAGAACGAACAGTTTGACACTGCCCTGGTGCACTCGCCGAGAATTGCTCCGAGCCGGGATACTCCAGTGTTCAGGCCGCAGAACTACGTCGAGAAGGCTGCGATTAACAGAGGATGGTTGGATTCGAGCAGATCTTTGATGGAGCAAGGAGTCTTCGAGGGAGACATCGTGCTGCTCCGATTCAAGTACATGAACTTCTTCGACCTGAACCCCAAGTACGACCCAGTGAGAATCAATCAGTTGTACGAGCAGGCCAAGTGGAGCATCCTCCTGGATGAACTCGATCACACCGAAGAGGAAGCAACTCTGTTCGCTGCCCTCCAACTTCAAGCAACTCTTCAACGGGACTCCCCGGAACCAGAAGACAACTCGAAGGATGACGTGGATATCCTTTTAGATGAGCTGGAACAGAACCTCGACGCAGCTGCTCTTAACAGGAGATCCGATCTGACGCAAGTTCCAGAACTAGCAGACTACCTGCAGTACATGAAGCCGAAGAAGCTGGCAGTGTTCAAGGGATTCAAGAGAGGATTCTTCTCGTTCCGCGACCTCTTCCTCTCCTACCATCAGAGCTCTTCTGACGTCAACTCTAACCCACTTGGTCACTTCTCACTAAAGGGATGTGAAGTTAGTCCAGATGTCTCGGTGAATCAACAGAAGTACCACATCAAACTTCTCGTTCCGACAGCTGAAGGAATGACCGATCTCATCTTGAAGTGCGACTCTGAGCATCAGTACGCCAGGTGGATGGCAGCATGTCGTCTGGCGTCTCGAGGAAAGTCCATGGCAGATGCATCGTACCAACAGGAGGTGGAGAGTATCAAGAACTTGCTCAAGATGCAGAGTGGTGAGTGATGACATAGTAGGGCATGGCAGTAGTTGTTCTGTTTTCAGCGAATGGAAATGAGAATGGAACATCGTCCCGGAAGGCGGCTGCTGTGAAGCTACCGAACGACTTCAACGTGGACGAGTACATCTCCTCGAAGTATGTCAGGAGGGCACGGAACAAGCAGTCACTTCAGCAGAGAGTGTCCGATGCGCACGGAAACGTCAAGCAACTCACTGCCACGGAAGCCAAACTCCAGTACATCAGGGCGTGGCAGGCACTTCCAGAGCACGGAGTTCACTACTTCGTCGTCCAGTTCCGCAACTCCAGGAAGGCAGAATTGGTCGGAGTGGCGATTAACAGGCTGGTCAAGTTGAACATGGACAACGGAGAGAGTCTGAAGACGTGGCGGTTTGCGAATATGAAGAAGTGGCACGTCAACTGGGAGATCAGACATCTTCTGGTGAGTCATCAAGTTCATCAGAAACCATCATCACGTTACTTTTTCAGATTCAATTCGAGGATGAAGCCATTGAATTCAAGCCGCTGTCGGCCGATTGCAAGGTGCTCCACGAGTTCATCGGAGGCTACATCTTCCTCTCGATGCGCAGCAAGGAACAGTCGCAGACTCTCAACGAGAAGCTCTTCCACGAACTGACTGGTGGATGGCAGTGAGCCGACTTCGGATAGGTTACGATTGCTCACAATGTGGATTTGATACAAAACTACAAAAAACCAATAACAGATATATGCCGGATCAATCAAAAAGTTTTATGTGCCTTTCATTTATTGACTGATTACAGTGAACACCTTTATGCCAAATTTAATAAATCTGTGACAATTACATCTTCCGTCCTCGCTCGGCAATGTCTTCGTACTTCCTCTGATTGCTGACCTCGAGTCTTCCGATGTTCTGCTCCACCTCCAACAGCAACTCATCCCGTTCTTTCTCGAGCTTTCCGAACTCTCCCATTATGATTTCGTTGAGTTCCTTGTATTTTTCAACTTCTTTCCTCATGTTGTCCACGTTCCGCATGTCTCTCTGGAATGCCTCAGTTGGGAACGTTCTACAACTTTCATACCTGGAAGTTCTTCTTGTACTCCTGCAATCTGCTGATCTCCTTGCTCATCTCATCGATATTTGCCTCTTGTTGTCCTATCAGAACCGCCTGTTCTTTCAGCCTTTCCCGACTGTCCACCAAGTCCGCTGATAGAGAATCTCGGAGATCCCGAAGCGTAGAAGCCTCGTTCTAAAGTTCAAGAAGATTTTGATTCAGCTACCGAAAGCCTTGCTCACCTGCAGAAAGTCGATCTTTCCCTGCATCATGGACGACTGTTCGCTGTGTGTCGACTCAATCGTCCGTATCTGCTCCATGTGCTTCAGTCCGATCTCCTCTATCTCGATCTCCCGTTCGTCTCGCATCGTCTGAATCTGTGTCTCCTGTTCCTCTTTCATCCGCTGCTCCAGATGCACCACCGCATACTTCAAATCACTCTGCGCCTCCAACTTCTCCTTCTCCAACTCAGCGATGAACGCCACCAACAGATCATCCGATTGTCTCAGAATACTCGCCGCCTTCTCCTTCGTCAGTTCCTCCATCGTCTGACACGCTGTACTTGTCAACGGTCCACTCGGAGGAATCGGTTCCGACTGTGTCGACGAGTTCCGATGCATCTTCGCGTGGAACACGAGACTTCTGATCTTCTGCTGCAGCCTCTGCACGTGTTCCGCCTGCTTCGTCTTCATCTCGAACAAGCTCTTCTCGACCTGTCTCGTCCGTTCCTTCTCCTCATCCAATCCACTCTCGGCTATTCTCCAGAACTGTTGCATCCGTCCCCTCTCCTGTTGCGTCAAGTTGAGTTCGGTCTTTGTTCTGTTCAGTTCGCTGCTCAACTTGTCAGCCCGGTCTTTGAGTCTCTCTTTGTGCAGAACCACTGCTCCGAGTCTCTTCTCGACTTCTGCCACTTTCCGGGCATCGGCCAGCACGTTGTGGCTCTGAGTCTGGATTGGCTCAACAACTTGAACCTTCTTTTTTGCCGGTTGAGTGGCTACAACCTTCCGGCGAGAAGCGGCGGCAGTGGAAGACATTCCCTGCAAATCTTGGTATAGTTTCACTAATAAAAAGCATTGATCCAATTTGTTAAAAAACAACAATGGAGCACATTTGCTCGTGGATAAAACGCATACTTCTGCAGTGCTCTCAAGAACGTCCCCCGTCTATCACGAACCCTAACAGCCTTCGGCTTCTTCATCACTCGCTTGTTTTGACCAGAGGCAGCAGCAGCAGCACGGCCAGTCCCCGTCGTCGTATCCATAATTAATAGCGAGAACGCGAGAGCCAGGTGCTCTCTTTGGAGTAAATGGAGCTGTGAGCCGCGGCTAAGCTCTCCGAATCCAGTCGGTAACCGGGGAAACCGACGCTTATTAGGGCACGCATCGGCGGATTTGCGTGTGCGGAATTGAAGGTTTTCGAGGCAGATGGCCGAATGGAACGAACGGAAATCGGTTTATTAGTGAATTAACAGGAAAGAGAGAAGAAGAGAGATCAGACGGCCGGCTTCTCGGGAAGGACTGCTGCCGCATTCGAAGGAGTGCTCTTCGCCGGTTTCATCCACCGAGCACTCAACTGACGCTTCTCGAACACTTCTTGGGATGGCTCCCATAACTTCTGGTTGAACGGTGGACGTTCTCTTGGGAGGTAAGGTTTCTCCTGTAATCAAATCGGATCCATTCTGCATTTGATCGGACGACTGACCGGCTCGGGAATAACACAGAAAACCAAACTGGCGAACAGTAGAAAGCACATGATTTCGAACAGTATCCCGAGCATTGTCAAGAGGAAGAAATGACTAATGGTTTTCACTGGAGAAACTGGAATCTGGAAACGTGGAAAACAGAACACAGCGTCAAATTAGGGATCTTTTATTGGGATTCGATAGAAAGAAGAGAAACAGGAGTAAAGTTGGGGAGGGGCTCTGGGGAGATCTTATTGTAACAAATGATAATTTAAAAGAGAAAAATTTAGTCGACCTCCTCCATGCGGGAAGCATCCTCCTCAGCTCCCTCGATCTTGGCCTCGGCGGTGCACGAGGTCTGAGCGGCTGGCTCCTCGATGTCCTCATCTCCGATGTCAAGGCCAAGCTTGATCATTCTGTAGATGCGGGAGGCATGAGATTGTGGCTCCTCAAGCGAGAATCCAGACGAGAGAAGAGCAGTCTCGTAGAGGAGAACAACCAAGTCCTTGACGGTCTTGTCGTTCTTGTCAGCCTCGACACGCTCACGAAGAGTCCTAAAAAAAGAAGAATAAAAAAGTCAGCGATAATGAATAAACTTACTTCATGATGGCGTGATCTGGGTTGATCTCGAGGTGCTTCTTGGCGGCCATGTATCCCATTGTGGACGAGTCACGAAGAGCCTGAGCCTTCATGATGCGCTCCATGTTGGCGGACCATCCGTACTCCGAGGTGACGATGCAGCATGGGGAAGAGACGAGACGGTTAGAAACGGCAACCTTCTCGATCTTCTTCTCGAGGATGTCCTTGATGACCTTGCAGAGGTTCTCGTAGGCAACCTTGTCCTCCTCGAACTTCTTCTTCTCCTCCTCGGTTTCTGGGAGCTCGAGTCCTTCCTTGGTAACAGAGACGAGCTTCTTTCCATCGTACTCCTTGAGCTGCTGGACGCAGTACTCGTCGATTGGGTCGCACATGTAGAGGACCTCGAATCCACGGCTCTTGACACGCTCGACGAAGGCCGAAGCAGCGACGACTTCCTTGGATTCTCCAGTGATGTAGTAGATCTGGGTCTGGTTCTCCTTCATGCGGGACACGTAGTCCTTGAGGGAAGTTGGCTCCTCTCCAGCGGAGGTGGAGTAGCGGAGGAACTCAGCAAGCTTCTTGCGGTTGGTGGAGTCCTCGTGGATTCCGAGCTTGACGTTCTTTCCGAACTGCTCGTAGAACTTCTTGAAGTTGTCCTTGTCCTCGGCGATCTCGTCGAAAAGCTCCATGCACTTCTTGACGAGGTTCTTACGGATGACCTTCAGGATCTTGGATTGCTGGAGCATCTCACGGGAAATGTTGAGTGGGAGATCCTCAGAGTCGACAACTCCGCGGATGAAGTTGAGGTACTCCGGCATCAGCTCCTCGCAGTTCTCCATGATGAAGACACGACGAACGTAGAGCTTGATAGAGTTCTTGCTCTTCTTGTTCTCGAAGAGATCGAATGGAGCTCTCTGTGGGATGAAGAGAAGAGCACGGAACTCAAGCTGTCCCTCGACGGAGAAGTGCTTGACGGCAAGATGGTCTTCCCAGTCGTTCGACAAGCTCTGAAATAAATCACTTAGCATTAAGAAATAGTGCCGGCTCTCTCACCTTGTAGAACTCGGCGTACTCCTCGTTGGAGATGTCGTCTGGGTTTCTGGTCCAGATTGGCTTGGTCTTGTTGAGCTCCTCGTCCTCGAAGTACTTCTCCTTGATCTTCTTGGTCTTCTTCTTGTCGTCGGAGTCTTCGGCGTTCTCGACCTCTCCCTCCTTCTTCTCCTCCTCCTCAGCAACCTCTTCCTCGACCTCCTTCTCACGCTCCTTCTCAACCAGAAGCTTGATTGGGTATCCGATGAACTGGGAGTGCTTCTTGACGATCTCCTTGATCTTGCGCTCCTCAAGGAACTCGAGCTGATCCTCCTTGATGTGCATGGTGATCTTGGTTCCACGAGTGAGCTCAGGGTCGTTGTACTGACGAACGACGAAGGATCCTCCGGCGGACGACTCCCACTGGTAGCTGTCGTCATCGTTGCTCTTGGAGGTAACAACGACCTTGTCGGCGACCAAGAAGGCAGAGTAGAATCCGACTCCGAACTGTCCAATCATGGAGATATCAGCTCCAGCTTGGAGAGCCTCCATGAAGGCCTTGGTTCCAGACTTGGCGATGGTTCCAAGGTTGTTGACGAGGTCGGCCTTGGTCATTCCGATTCCGGTGTCCATGATGGTGAGAGTCTTCTCCTCCTTGTTTGGGGTGATCTTGATGAAGAGCTCTTTTCCGGAATCAAGCTCCGATGGCTCGGTAAGGGCCTGAAAATGAGAGATAAACTGGAAAAAAGTAGATTTGCACGAACCTGGTAGCGGATCTTGTCAAGAGCATCGGAGGCGTTGGAGATCAATTCACGCAAGTAGATTTCCTTGTTACTGTAGAACGTGTTGATGATGAGACTCATCAACTGAGCGATCTCAGCTTGGAATGCGAAGGTTTCGGCGTTCTCGGACATGGTTCTGCAAATGAGATATTGAGAATTTTAAAGAAAATGAGATCGAACGAATACGAAAAAGGTGAAGGAGTGAAACTAGACAGCTAGACGACCCGCTCAGAACATTCTAGAAAGTTTTTAGGAACGAAAAATCTGAAAATTGCTGCTGAATTGGCCTAAAAAAAAACGGAAAGGTGTCGAAAACAGTTGCGAGCTGGACCTAAATGCGTAAAAGTAACATTTGTCGAAGAAAATGAGCGCAAGAAAGACCAGAAATGGCGAGATCTGGAGCTCTGGAGGTGCGATGCCGAGTTGAGGGTCACTTCGAAAATTTGAACGAGATGCGAAATGTTCTAGAAGGTGGGCGTGGCCAAGCGCGCTGATTGGCCGCTGAGAATTTTGCCCTTTCCTAAAGAAAATTCTCGAAGGAAAATTGGCAATGGAGCGCGATTGATCCACGCGGCCGCGGGAAAAATAGCAAAAACTAGTCCGCGGGTAAAAATCGAAATTTTCCGCCATATTCGAAAAACAACAGTGTTTTCCGCCTGTGAGGTCTGTGTTTCGCAATTTTCCAGGGTTTCTCGATAAATTGCAGAAATTATCGTCTTTTATATTTTTTGTTCTGCGCTTACATATTGAAAACTGCAGTTTTCATCCTATTTTTAGTTCCAAGAAAGATTCGCACAGGAAAAAAAACAGATTCTACTCTCAGAACTCGAAATGTCTCGTGCCGACGAAGGACGCCTAATCCATCTTGCCAAAAAACGCGAACGCGAAAAGGAAGACATCGAGAAACAACTTCGGAAGCTTGAAGAAGACAAGGAAAAGTGTGAGTTGCGCAAACGCAGTCAAAATCTAATTGCCATCTAGAATTGTTTTCAGGCAAACTTGGTATCAATAACAAGTTCACTGCAAACTATGAAACCGTCGAAGAAACTCTTAAGGCTAAAACTTATGGTTTGGTGTCGCTGGACGACATGAAGAACCTTCAAAAAAGCGCAATTTCCAGCAGGTAAATCGGAAACTTCTTGAAATACTAATACGATACAGTCTTCAGAGATCTAGAAATCGCTCGAGGTGGCGCATCTGGCTCTGCGCAAGCCAAGGATTCCCAGGAAATTCGAGACAAAGAAGCGCACGTTGAAAAACATACCCAGGTGTGTGTGGTGTCGTGAACGAAGCGGTCGTTGTAGACGTTGGCGCGTTTGTAGTCAAAACTGACTAAAATCCTTCTCCCTTCCTTTATATACCCCGGTAACCTTGCTCTAGAACCTTCGAGAAATCCAAAATTTGGGGCGATTGCGAAAAGTGGAGACGCAGACACGCAGCGTACCGCCGCAGAACTTTCTAGAAAGAAAATACTGAGTGCGAACTGAGGGCATTTGATCGTTACAGAAACGCGTCCTTTCGTTTGCTTTCGACGATGAAGAGGAAGAAGATGTGGCTCCGATTGTACCGAAAAAGGTTGGACTGGAGTATAAAAAAAGACGGGAAAACGAAGAAAGTTTCAGAGAGTTGGTATGGATCCGACCGTCGACACCAGCTTCCTGCCGGACAAAGAGCGAGAGGAGTTCTTGAGACGGTACGGTGCTCTTGTGACTCAAATTTTCTTAAAACCCAACGTTTTTTCAGTAAAAAAGAAGAATTGGCAACCGAATGGCGTGTGAAGCAGGAGACTGAAAAGAACGAAGAGATAACTGTGGCCTACGCCTACTGGGACGGCTCTTCCCATAGAAAAAACATGCGCGTTAAGAAAGGAAGCACTATATCTCAGTGCCTCGGACGTGCTATTGAGGTAATAAAACTGACTACTTTCTTCATCGCGAATTGTAATTTTCAGGCTCTCAAAAAAGAGTTCAGCGAACTGAAATCGTGCACCCCTGAGAATTTGATGTTTGTGAAGGAAGATCTGATCATACCACACTTCTACACCTTCCAAGACTTCATAGTCACTAAAGCGATGGGGAAAACCGGCCCTCTGTTTGTGTTCGACGCCGCATCCGATGTCCGTATCCGCCAGGACGCTGCTCTGGACTACGGAGAGTCTCATCCAGCGAAGATTGTCCTCCGTAGCTGGTACGAAAAGAACAAGCACATCTACCCTGCATCCAGATGGGAGCCATTCGTCCCGAGCAAAAAGTACGGACGCGATTTTGACGATCTCAGCGATTTGTAGTACTCCCCCAAAACTTTTATCATGTTCTATTGAATCGTGTATATTATTACTCCTTTTCCCATATTTATCATTGTGTTTTTGTTGTGTTTTCTCTGTGAATCTAATCTGAACGTTATGTTGTCAATTTGGGTAGTAGAGATGGGAATCCACGAAAAGTTTCGCTCCAAAACAGTGTGAATAAATCATTTGTCCCAAACAGTTTACGCTTGGTCTCAATGCGGATCGATAATTGCTCGATGGCGAAGAAGACGTCGGCGGCCCCAACGCGGCTGCACACTAATCCCAATCGATACACACAGTCTGGTCCATTCGCACTCATCGCCTATCCTTCCTCATTTGCTCATTTCCTTCACCCTGCATTTGCAGAATGACCCGACTTCCTCTCCAGAAACTTCCTCTTGTGGCTTTTGACAAAATTGTCAGATTAAGTGATCCAATGGAAAGGTAAATCGGACGAAATCGTTCACATAACAGTTTTGTTTTTCAGAATCATGCTGTCTTTTTGCTCGAAAAAAACGAAACGAATGATTCGGAATTTGAATATCCGCGTCTCAACAGTTTCTGTAGCTACCCATGAATTCCTCGATGAAAGTTCACACAATATTCCGAATATCTCTATAAGTAGTACTGAAGGAACACATTTCCTATTTTATTCTCTTTCGAAATTCTCGACAGAAAGACCAGAGGTAGATCAGTCGGAGCGTCGACTGGTGCTAGAATTCAACAGTTTCAATGATGAGGTAGTCCGTCTGTGGACATTGAATTCTCAAGACCAAAGGATCTTCGTGGACAGTAGTCTACCCATGAAACAGTGCATCATGGCACTGCTGGACATCGTTTTTGAACTGTTCATCCCGAACATTGTGTCTTGGTGTCAGATCGCCCAATACGATGTGGAGACGATCAAAGAGCTGTGTGAACTTGTACATCTACCACGGTATTCTGCTCCGGAAATCGAAGTGCGGAACATCATAAAGTTGGACCGCGAGAACAGATTTCAAATCCTCCTTGACAACATTGGCACGGTTGACCGATTCATGTTACATTGCTGTGTTCATGACCGTCGTGACTCTCCACGGTTCAATAACGTAAGTATCTGGTCAATGTGTCTATACTTTCCAGAAAACTTCAATCATACATTCCGGTCAGTTATCCATTATTTTTCAGGTATTCCGCTTCAAACACGTCGAATATGGCAATGCAGACTGGGTGTCCGAAAATTTGACGGAGGCCATGAACGGTTGCGAGACGATCACTCTGTGGAATACGTATCTCAGTGGCGATGATATCAATCAGTTCATAAAGTCGTGGAGGGCACATGGAAAAGAGCAATTGAGAAAATTTGTATTTTTCTTTCATCGGGATTTAGAAGAGGAATCCGCATTTTCTGAGGTCCCAACACTGAAAGTTGTCAAAGAAGGACGTCCAACGTATTACATGTGAGATAGCTTCTTACGAATAACTCCAATTCCTTTGATTTCAGACTTTCGAAGCCAGAAGCGAATAGAACGTTTGATTTGGCAGTTATCAAAAGCAATGCACAGCTACGTTCCAAGTACACAGCCAGTTTCACAACATCAGGAAGTGAAGAGCATGCTGAAATGGTGTCACTGATTCGCACGTTACTCGAAAATGATTATCTGAAAGAGAAACTGGTAACTATAAACAGGCAGATTGCTGATATGAGGAGTGGTCTTGAGAAGGCGACGGAGGGAAGTGATTGGGAGGGGAATCTGACGAGAGTCGTGAATCAGCTGCAGCTGAAGAGGGAAGAGTATCGGACCGAGTTCAGGAACAGTTCGCAACAACTCGAAGGACTACCGATTCGCGTCGATGGTTTGATGGCGACTCTTCAGCTGTAAATCGTATTCTAATCGTCTGACCCATATTCCGATAAGCAATTTGTTGTTCTACCGCTTGAATCCTTTCATATAAATTGCACAAATTTATTCCCAAATAAAGAAAAAGACAAATAAGAACCCGTTGTTCACAATCTCCACTCTTGCAACTTCTCATCGTACACCGCCGATGGCTTCGAGATACTATCAGTCGAGCCCAAGGAGGTCTTCGAGCCACCGTTCATCCCGCTTCCACCGCATTCCAACGAGTTCGGGAGCCCGTGAATCGGAGAATACTCCTGGGGTTTCTTGGATTTTCCCGAGAAACAAGTGATTCTCATTCCATGGAGAGTGTCGATGGAAGCAGTGTGGATGAGGCGATTGCAGCAGAAGTAGATGGGGAATCGGAGGCAACTGAAAAGAGATTTCGATTGGTGATAAGAGGCAAGAATAACTGACCTTGCGAGGAGGGTGAAGATCGAAACGATGTCGTTGAGATAAGAGTACATGATCGGGAATCCGTCCTCGAGACTCGAGCGGTTGATGGTCTCCCAGACGGTAAGGAAGACCTGCAGGGACTGCGAGAGCAGGTACATTGATACCAGACTGATCAGCGCACGGGTCGCATCCTTCACGTTCCGCCGGTGCGACTTCATGTTCACGTTCTTTCCGTTGCTCACCACCGATTCCTTCTGAAGTTTGCGTCGTTCGTCCTCTTTGACTGCCTTCACAATCAGAATGTTCATTGTCAAAAGGACCAAGAACGGAAGGATTCTGTCAAGGGTGTTCCGGAGGACGAACATGAAGTAGAACCGGTAGGTAGGGTCCATTGCGTACGTTCCTGCCACTATTTCGTATTCCCTAGAAGCGAGGAACTTATTCCAATCTGGATTGGATAGAGCTTACGGGAATCCAGTGCACTCATCGTGATGATCAACGTCCAATTCATAGTAGATCACATATTTGTAGCCACAAGCCAACATGATACAGAAGGCACTCACTCCGTAACGATTCCGCTCGAGAAACCTAGAAAAGCCGTTGTTAGAAGTGCACTCCTCCTCTTATCACCCACTTTCTACACACTGATATCGCCTTTCCGTCGAAAGTCTTCAGGAACCGTTCCGTCGTCGCCAACACGATCATGAGCATGGATGCAAACATTGCACAGTTCGATTCAGTCATGACGATCCGGAAGTAGGAGAGGAAGATGTGCCAGAGCGGCAGGTAGAGGTAGTAGTCCATGTAGACCTGCAACCAGATGATGTCATAACTCCCCAGACACTGTCCCTGGTGCTTCACAACTTTTTCGTCTTCCGGTTCAAACCGAGTCCCCAAAGTGTCCGTGGGTCAGAGAGCGGGACCACATCCATCCGGATGTACGCTTGAAAGAGGCTTTTAGTGGGTCAACGGCCCGGGGGTCTCCAGAGGCAAAAAGCGAGGAAAGTCATGAGGAGGTCCCTCCTTAAGTGGTCCGTGATCATGACTCCAGCTTCTTCTTTCTCGCATAGCTCTTCCACGTTTCTAATCTTGTTTTTCCTTCCCTTCCAAACCCATTTGCCATCAATTTTTCATGAGATCATCCCTTTCCAAACGTAAGCTCTCTCGAAAATCACGTCAGCGCCTCGCCTCTGCATTTTGGAAGGAGACAATCGAAAACTGAAATCCGAGATCGGGAAGGAAGCTACTCATGATCACAATTGAACTGGATCCGATTTCAGAGGAGTCTCTGGAAATACTGGAAAACTTCCCGAAGAGTCTTTCCCTTCTCGAATTACGGCCGCTCCAGTGCGAAAAGCAACACCTTCAGCGGGGCGGCGGCTCTCGAAACAAAACAAGAACAGATTTCATTAGGCGATAAGTTGTTGAGAAGAAGCCGAGGGTGGGACGGGAAGGAAATCGAATTTGTGCCCCCCGCTGTGACTAACCGGAACGACCATAACTGCGATGTAATTGATGCCCATAATGATGTCGATGACGGCGATGACGCCGAAGTAGAACACACCGCTTCGTCTGGAATTAGGCATTCTGGAGTGATGGCTTTATGATGGAGGTCTCAAGAACTATCGACCCCTGGTGTTATGTAAATAATCAGCAGAATAGGTTCACAGGGCTCATTTCCTGTCATTCGATTGGCTCGTGACCATTCGTATGGTGACCTAGTTCAAGAGTTCTAGAAAGTCTAGACCAGATCGGAAATGCTAATCAAAGTTTCGAACTAATTCATAGTGATCTGATACACCCCCTAGACCCACACGCTCAGAAAGTTATCAGTTGTACAAGTCAAAACACTATCACGAGATGATAAATGAGAATGTTGGAGATCTCACCTTAATGACGGATTCCGAATAAACACGATCGTGTAGAAGGTGTTGAAGATGATGGAGGTGATGGCGATGAACGTGGCAAAGATGCCGATCAGGAAGATTTTGCCTATCACGTCGTCGGTGCCCTGAAGAACAGAAAAGGATTGATAGGGAGGTGATAAGAAGGAGCTCACATAATAACTGCAGTTGCCACTCGGTGGGAACTCTTCTTCCACTGTGTAGGCCTCTACTTCGTTCATCTTCTGAAAACGGGATGATCAGTGTCAAGACTCGGAGGAAACTGAAACAGAAACACACAAGAAGTGAAGCCCTCTCTGCTGTTTCTCTGACTCTCTCCCTCCGAAAAAGGGGCGGAGCTTAGGAGGAAGGAGCAAAAGAGGAAGAGCTCAGAGGGAAGAAGAGGTTTTACGAGAAGACAGTGATTACGGTGACATCGCATTAGGAGAATTGGAGGGAAAGTTCGAGAAGAATGGAGGGAGGAAGTGAATTAGAGAGATTAGACAAAGAGGACTCTGATCGGGGAGTTGGAGTAACGTTTTATGGTTTGGATTCGAAGTTCGAGATTAGGAAGATCTGATTGAAGTGGTGGATGGATTGCACTGGTTTTATGGGGTTCAGGGTCAATTTGGAAAATCAAAAAGGGAAAATAGAGGTAGGAAAAGGTAAAGGGAAAGGTTCAGAAAGGACGGATTCTCAGAACATTTTCAGGCCAAACTTCAAAAACGTATCACATCTTCTGATGACATGTTGTTTTGATAATGATCTGCTGATCTTATTATCAGAAGTTCAAAAACTAGCTGTTCAGCTGATCAAATTTGCAAAAAGAAAGCTCGACTATCTGCAGAATCCAACTCACAAGATTCACTTGGGCCCTCGAAAACTCCAGAAATTGAAAACCAGGAAGTGTTCCGTCTAGTGTCTTCACTTCGGTAAACACTGATCCTGCACGTCTTCTACCCTTCAGAATACCGTGAACTCTTCTGAAGTCTGACTCGCAGAACAGCCCCTAGAAACCGAAATGTAGTGATAATAAGGAGTACAACTTCTTATTATCAGAAACCGAAGAGGTGACTATCAGAAATCAGTGCCAGCCCCTTTGTCTTTTTGAAAAAGACAAAAATATGTCGAGGAAAGTGCCATTTATGTGTCATATCATCTTTCAAATGGCGATGCGAGATGAGTAATTTATGCGGCGTGCCGTGTCTAATTTCCGGACGCCCTTTCTCTAATTACAGATACTTGTGTCTGGCTCAAAAGCGAACATGAGCCATCGGAAAGGTGCATTTCTGCTGCACAGTCGCCCGAAAGTTCCTAATCTTTCGCTAAACTCGTCGGTCTTTGATCATGTTAGTCATGCCGCCAAAACATCAAAAGAAAGGTTTCCATAGCGGCGGATCTTCCAGATTTCCGAGAGATTTCCTCCAGAATCTGTAAGAATCTCTAAAAAATCTCTGGGAAATCTGCTTGTTTTTATTAAAAAAGACGATTATATTGCTTGTTCCGCGGGATGATCCCGACTGTTTTTGTCTAGTTCTTCCAACGATCAGTCTCGGTGACAAGGAGGTTCCCGGGGATGAGAACTGAGAGGGGATCGTGTGAAATGTCGACTCAAACTTTGGTTGAAAAGGTTTTTTTGAGGAAGAAGCGAGAAGTCCTCTTCTTTTGATTAATCGTTTTGGATTCTCTCTGGGGGGAAAAAGAGGCAGATTCGGATGGGAACACGCGAAAAAACGACGAGTGGATGATGAGAGGATAGCGGATCGAAAATGAATTCTTCCGATGTTCCAGAGCACTTTTACAGGCTCCAGATGTTCGTATTACTGGAAGTTAGAACTGAGTAGATCAGGTCAGCGATTGCAAAGTACGCTCAACTCAAATGATTAGTTCAAGAAACAGTTGGTAAGATTCATAAGATTCAGAAAATGTGCTCTATTGCAAAACCTCCAGAATCTTCGCTTTAGCAAACATCAGGAATGATCAATTCGGCAACAATTCCAGGCTGAAAGCCACATGACGAGCCCCGAAATCTCGAGAAACACGCGAAGAATCCTCTCGAAATAACGGAAAATATCAATTGGAATCGCGGAGAGTCAAGTGCATTTCAGACGGAGGATCTCGACGAAAAACGGAACAATGTCAAATGCAGACCGACGAATTCACGTATTGCTCGCCTATCCATCAGCACACAAACCTCCTCTCACGAAAAGAAGAAGAACCGGAGGAGAGAAGATATACGCACACACACACACATGCACATCATCCCGACGGAACACCAAAACTCTTTTTCTACTTGGGTGGGCACGAACGAACACTTCTTCGGAAGGTGACGTTCGGGGCGAAATGAACAAGTGCTCCGCCGGCTTCAGACACGGCTCCTCCTCCATTCTTTTTCGGTCTAACACGATTATCCAGTTCGGGCCAAGGGACCCTATCAATCTGGGATTCGAGGCTCGAAAAACCTTTGTGGAGGGGCGGGAAAACAAAAACAGACAAGAAGGAAAACGAAGATGTTGTTGGGCGAAGGGGCAATTGAATCCGGCCGAGAGGTACCAAAGTTTCGCCTTTTTCCAGCTGTTTTGGGTTCCAGATGGATCAGAAATTTACTGGGGAAAGGGGGATTCAAAGTGTTTTTTAGATTTCAGACCCAGGCCTCCAGATGTTCAAATGAATACTTCTGATTGACATTAAACCAACTTTGAGGTCTTCCTGGACCATTTCAAATAAAACTTCGAGCCTATGCTGATTTCTGTGATAACAAAGAGATATCTAGCCAGTTGACGTAGGCGTTCTCCGTCCAAAACACATACTGTTTTCGGAGAGGATCAATTCCCAAAACGATAAGTCTCTCTTTTGCAAATCGTATCCTCATAATCGTTTGCCAGAGTTTTGAAAGAATTTAGAATCGGGGGAATAACAAAAAACAATGAGTGAAGGAGGGACAAGGACTCGGGCAGTTATCAGAGGATCATATCAGTTCCGTGGTGATAGTGACAGTTTGACCTGGATCTCACGGTATTTAAGGACGGGATGTGAATCACGAGAGCGTCACAAAAGAGCGTCATAACTTCTTAACCTCGCCGCGATTACCGTAAAGAAGCTTTGACCCGAACGTCAGCGGATCGTAAGAGGAGTCCCGAATGAATAATAACCCGAGCATCCTTTCCAGATCCGGAAGTGTTGGCTGATCAGTGAGCACGTCATCATCATTACCCTCTTCTTCTATTCAAGATTCCTCCCAACTGAGGCCTTCTGAAACTGAGTAGTCAGTCGTTCCTCTTAAGACGCACATGCACACAAAAACTCATTAGATTAGGGCTACCGAAAACATTCGAGAAGGCGCTTCCGACGAATCGAATAGGACCGGCCTCTCTGGGGGGTGTTTGAGATGTTCTTCTTCTTCTTCTTCTTCTTCCACCCAATCCGATTACTACCAAATACTCCCTCTAATACTACCGTTTTCTGTTTTCTTCGCTCAAAACATTTAGATCTGCGCCGCTCATCCACTTAGTCATCCTCCCCACCCGCCTGCCCAATTAGATGTCTGAAACAAGAAAAAGCGAGTAACTGAAACCGGGACAGGGGGACTGGAAGAGTGATCCGAGGGGAGCACTCAACACTCGAAATAATCGAATCTGTTCGGAATTGTGTTCTGATTCATCGAGTTCCGCACTCGAAGACACTCCAAGTTGCACTTGAAACAATCAGAAATGCAAGTTTCGAGGAGGGGATATTTCCGGAAAAGGACAATCGGATGAGTCAGAATCATCAGATGGAAGTATACAACGGGCCAGGACAGATACAGTTCTGCGTGGGAGTTGCTGCCACTTCCGGATGAATACGTGCCACGAATAGGTCAGACGGACGGTAATTAAACACTTTGAGGAAAAATTTAATTCCCGCTCATAAAAATGACGGATAACAATGCGAAAGAAAAACAAAAACATTGTGCGGAGATAAACAAAGATCCGTGCAGAAGCGCTGATGGAGCAGACGGCAGCTGAAGAAGGAGCCGGAAACCGAATCAAAGAATAATTAGGCATTCATGTCCAGAAATAGCCGAGCAGATCATCAAGAATCGAACGGACAGTTGCTTCCAGATCGCTGGATTCTCACATCATTGCTCAACGAATTCAGAGATTCAAAAGAGCATTTGAGATATATTGAAATGGAATGAAACACTACGAAACGACCAGAAACCACACGGTGGGCACCTTTTGAATCAGTTTCCACCCAGATGAATCTCGAAAACAAATCTCTCCGCGTGCACTTTTTCTCATTTGGAGGGAGCGAAAATGAGCAAAATCTTCTACTTTTCCAGAAGTGCTTCGGGGGGAACGAACTCAGAATATAGAAGGAAAGAAGAGAGAATTTGTTTTCACTTTTCGATTTTATTTTGGAGTCTAGACAAAATGAGCCCCGGATATACAACGGAACGGAAGGAGAAGAACGGGTTGGGCTCTGAGTGGTCATTGGAAGGCGAACCTAACAAATAAGAATTCAGGAGCGAAGAGGCTGTTATCAGAAGGAGGAATGAGTGATGGGGAGAGGAGCAGTTGGCGGCAGGAGACAAGGTCAGGGCATCTGTGAAGTTTTGAGACTACTGTACCTTGTTATTGAGGCAGGAGACACCAGAGGACACGCCGTCTCTTTCTCTAATTTTCAGCTGGAACACAATGCCAAGTGTCACAATTTTCACACTGGGCGTATCGGATAACCGGCGGAACGAAGGCTAGACACATTGGAAAGTTTGAGTTGAGTCAATGGAGTACTTGGAAGAGACAAAGATCGGCGGGAATGAGTGGGAAAGAGTCTGGAAGACGGAGTGATAAGGGTTTACGCGGGAGACATTGACAGTTTGAAGGGGAAACTGATATGAGCAAATGGAAGAGGGATATCAGCTGCTGGGGCATAATTTGTGTGCAGAACATGCAATTGAATTGGCACCTGGACGCAAAACAAGTTATGGACTTCCAGTAGGCCGAAAGTGCTCAACTGCAAACTTGAGGAGTGGAGAAAGATACACAAGGATGCGAGATTCTGGAATTTTGTATCTGAAAATTGACTTGCTAACAAAAATAACATGTTGTCTTTGCGAGACCAGTGCACAAAGAGTGAGAATTTCCCACTTTTTGAGATTCAGAACCTAAAATAGAATTGGAAACAGACCTGAAATGTGCAAAAGTCAAGTTTGGAGAAGGAAATAGAAATTGCGGAAGAACAGGAAAAACAACGGGGGCCCACAACTTTCCCGTGCGGATTACTCGGATCCACAATGCTATGGGCTTAGCCGCAAGACTCGGAATTCGAATCGCCCGCGGCTGTTTCGCCCGAAAACCGCCACTTCTCAGCCCTTTCTCCACACAATATTGACATCATTTGTGCGAGGTGGACCGGACTGAAGTGTAGATTTCCAGAGGAGAAGACACGGGAACAAATGGAACTTTGGATGAAAACGAGGGGAGAAGCTGTTGATGTTGGGAGGGGGAATCGAAGAATACGGAGGAGAAGGAATGCTTTTCCGGAATCGAGTTATATTTCGAGAACGTGGAGGAGAAGTGAAACGGAGTACAAAAAGGAGCATGCGTCAGGGGGATCGGAAATCAGAAGAACGGACTCTTGAGACTGTTGGCAAGTGGAGACTTGACACAATCCTGTTTGGGATCTTTCTGTAACCTTGACCCCTTTCGAGATGCTGTCACCAAAACACAACGATAAGCTGAACTCTTGGCTCATTGGAACTACAGTACTCCTTCTGGCCGTGATGTTTGAAAAAGTCCACGACCTGATCTTCTTTTCGTCGCCATTTTGTCTGAAAAGTCATCAAAACAAGAAGTGTTCTGCTCTCCCAAGCTCGAAAGCCTAAAAGTCCACGTCAAGAAAACAGAAGACTGGGCATCCATCAGCTACGTGCATCTTTCATCAAAAAACGTTGGGGGGGGGGGGATTTGGTTCCGAAATTCGTCCGAAATTAAAAGTGGAAAGGGAGCAGGAAAACGAAGCGGTCGGGTCTTCTTGGGAACCATTAAATTCGTCATTGAAGTGTGTTTGCAGAGAAGAGCCACGAATACTAATCACCCCGTTTCTCGTTTCATCCTTCCCATTAAACACCGCCGCCTTGTAAGGAAGTACGACATGGATTAGCCGTTTTTTGGGCTGAAGAAGTAAAAGAAAACGGGAGAGCAGACTTTTTATTGGACGAGAGCACATTGTTCCGGGACGATTCGGGTGATTTACGGGGTACTCGGAGACGGATTCGGAGACTGCTTCTCCTTGGCTTTTTGCATCTCGTACTCCTGCAAACCAAAGTTATCAAACAACCCGATCAGTCATGCACACATACCTTCAGCATCTTCTCCCCAGTCTCGTGCACTCTTCCGTAGTGTTTCCTGTAGAATTTGTCCATCCGCAGCTTCTTTTCGTCGGCAAACAGTGCCTGCCAGAGGGTCTGTGGCCCGGGAAGTTCGCGTTGTTCGCCATCTCCAGGAGTCAAGCAGTCATCGAACGGGGCAGGGAGTCCGAATGTGAAGACGGGCGGATCGACTTCGAGGAGGTTGCTCACTTCGAAGTAGATCACTTCGTTCCTCGTCAGCTTCTTGTTGTGAAGTTCCATCCACGTGGAACATATCATCATCGAGACGAATGCCACGACGCTAGTCAAGAAGTTTGGGTGGACAGACAAGAGAACAACTGAAACAGGAAATTCGAGAAGTCAAGAGTCTCGGGACTCACTGGAAAAGCAAAAAGATATCTGAACAAGGGCTGAGGCGGTGAAGTTGAACTCGTCGATGAACCCTTTGAAGTTGTTGCCGCTGGTGTCACGAAGATCGGAAACTGCAAACAAGACGAAGATTTCCAGTTAGGAATCGAGGAACGTACTGCTGAATGAAATGGAACTCAGATCAGTTGATGAAGAAGACTCTTTCTTTTCTTTTCTTCCATCATCTTCTGCCATTTCTCGGCCCAAATGACAGTCCCTTCGAAGCCAGAAAAATAAATAAATACGGTTTATTGATAAGAAAAATGACAACGAAGATTACACGTCTAGAGGTCACAACGTCAAATATCGCATTCAGCCCCATGTTGTCGGCTGGTTTTTCGTCTCCTTTTCGTGTTGATGCTTCAGGAAAACGTTTAGGAGACGTCCGACTTGCGTGCTGATAGTGTTCATGTATGGTTCCACTGTCCCCGTAAACTTCTGCCAGAAGACGTGCCAGTCGCTTTCGACACCTTCAGAAAGGAGTTCAGTTCGGAGCTGAAAACTCAATAGGCATCTCTTCTCCACCAGACTTCTGAATTCTCACCCTGATCCACGTGTCCATCATCTGCTTCCAAATCGTTCGATATGTTGAGTAGACGTCTTGCTGGAGAGAAGCTTGCATTGCTTTCTGAAACGCAACAAGTTATTCAGGTCCACTCTGTACTGTGCACATAAAGCTGCGCCTGACTGTAGACCGGAGTGCTGGCCTCGAACGGACGGGGTTGTGTGGGCATCTGGACTTCGTACTTGAACTCTGAACCACCTGAGAATTGGAGGAACGATAGAAGAGAGTGGGGAGGATACCTTGAATCTGATTGTTGTTCAAATTGTTATTCGTAGGTGCCGGAAGAGAACCCCAAGTGAAATCGGTCGGATTGAAAGGTCGGAGAGTCGGGAAATGCTTCAGTTGGTTCACTTTCGGTGGCGGAGTGGTGAACGTGAAGGTGATGGGTTCGAGGGTGATACGGTCTAAAATGATATGGAAAGATGAGGAAGAGGTGCAAAATCAGACTCACCGCCAAAGATTGGAACATATCCAGTTTGCACATTCGGAAGTATTGGTGCAGCATTGGCATAGTAGATCACTGTGAGTAATTGGAGTATCGGTGACCTAGAAACGTTCCGATTAGTGTTCTGAGAACACGCTTCATCTAAAAACTCACTTACTAACGGATGATCTCATAATACAGTACGCTTAACGCCCTAAACTTCACTAAGCTCTAGCGGAAACGGGGAGCAGGCGCGAAGTAGGCGGACGGTATGGTAATTGAATACCTCTTCGGCTGGTCTACTTATTCAAGCGAACAGACTTTTCTGTTCAAGTAACAACAAACAGAACACACGCGGGCAGCACCCGGTTGAGCATGCACAACAAACACGCTTGCCTAAATGGTTAGGAATGGGCGCTGGACAAACAAGTGGACACGGGCAGGTTGGGTTCCAAGTTTGTGTGCTTTTCGAAAGAGCATCCTTCAATTCTTCAGGCGGCGAGCAGAAGAGCAACACAAAAACAAAGGAAGGCGAAATGGAGGGGGAACGGAAGAGAAATACAAGAAGACACTGTTTTTGCCGATGTTTTTTTGGGAGGAATTCGATGGGGATGAGGAAATGAAAAATGATACTTTGGGTCGAGATTCGTTCGTCGGTGCGACATGTTTGACACATTACGCTTTTTGACCCCGAGGGAAAAAAGTTCAATGAGATTACAAGTTGAACGGAGATCTGTGAATTGGTGCTAACTAGAACTTGTGAGGTTTTGAGGATGAAATGGAAGCTTCGGAAGCCGTGTACTGCTTACAGTAAGAGTCAGAACAAGCAAGATCACCTACCGTAACACATCCATCCTCTCTCTGACGAAACTTTCGAACCGAATGCTCCTCGACTGCAAACTGAGAAGTGCGGGGTGTTGATTCCGCGTGTCGCCGCGTTGTCCTTCCGCCCCTTCCGTCTTCCGTTTGCATTCGAGATTATCAGAATGTTTCCGAGTCGAAAGAAACAATTGAATCGAGGGAAAAACGCGATTGAATGAATTGTTCGATTGCACCGAGAATCTCAATTTTGTTGCGCATCTTTTTTGTTTTCCGCCTTCTTCCTTCACATTTGTGACGTTCCCGAGCTGATCATTGTGACGTGGAAATGGGAAAAGAAGCCATAATCAGAATCCCAGAACATCCTAGAAACAGTCAGCTACTCGCATCCGCATGCCTCAAACTTCATGCACCGTGTCACACAGTACAACCCGTCGGCTAATTGCTCTATCCGGTTGTTCATCATAGCCCTTCCCCCGTTTTCCAACTTTCTCCCATCATTGCGCAATACTGTCTGCTATGCCATGAAATGACTCTTCTCCCTTTTTGCTACCTACTTTTGCTATTCCCGGAAAGTCTCGAAAGCGCTGATCCCTTGGAGTCCCTCATCAGAAATGGTTGGCTGATGTTGAGAGATTACGGAGAAAAAGTGATTGCGAACATTGCGATACCGAGGACATCGGACATTCCCGAGAATGCTGCGTCTTTCCAGTTGGATCCAGATAAAAAGAAGGCTCTGGACACCATTTCTCAGGTGAGAGTTAATGAGTTACTTCAAGAAAGAGCTGTTTCAGATGATAAACACTTGTCCTCAAAGTTTCCCTGTCGAAGATCTAAAGGGACTCTGGCACTTGACACACGTCAGCAAACGGATTCTTCACACGACATTCACAGATATCCACGAAGTGAGTTCTTCTGAACACAAACACTTTTGATCTCAACATTCAAGGCCATCGACAAGTTGTCATCTGGAAAGTCAATCAGCTCCCGGAAGTCTCTCTTCTCATTGTTCAAATCTGATCCCATCATGCGATGCTTTCAAATGACTGGTAAGCTTCTCTGCTCAATGTACATCCAAATCATGTTTCAGTACTCGACGATTCAACGAACTCGCCCTTCGAATTCTCATATCTATCCACTGATAATCAACGTAAATCGATAATCGGCCAGCTGTCCCGTGCCTCCAGATCCCAACTTTCTCTCCATCTCGCTTCCATAATCGACATTCCCTTCTCTTCCGTCTACGTCTCTTCCACTTCCCTGATCCTCTCTCAAACTGACACTGTCCCCGCCCCATGTGACAGTTTCCTTGTACTTCAACGTAATCCGGGATCCAATTCAGAAGATCCCAGAATAGATCAAACCCTTTCAAGTCTCGGTGCCAACACAGCTGCCAATCCAGTTATTCGGATGAACCATTGCAATGACCTAGTTGCAAAGATCCCATCGGAGTCCCATTCCATAATCCGACCCGCATCTGAAGTCTCCAGTGATCCTTCCAGAACTTCAAATTCTTTATTCAGAAAACACAAAAGACTAATTTAATGGTTCTCTACACTTTCTGTTTCTCTGGTTTCTCCGATTTCTCCTGTTGCCCTTGTAAATGACGTCCTCGATCTGAAAATAAACTGATAACATGCTGATCTCTCCTAATTCGTGGCCTACTCGGATCGGGGCTCACAGCCATCATCGACTTGTAATTGTTCTCCATCATTCTCACAATATCCGCGTTCTCAGCATTCAGCAGCATTCTCGGACGGAGAACAGTGAACGAGATCTCGTATTGAGCAGTCACGTGCATTATCTGCAACACCAACAGAGCCCTCAAACCCTGCTTCTGATCCTTACAGCTCCACAATTAGTCTCATTTCCACAGTAGAACGGAGCCGAGAACACTGTCACGATCCTGCGGTTGAACAGGAAGTTGAAGCCTTCCTGGGAGACTTCGTGAGCTCGGACGATCAGCGAAAGACCGAGTTTCTTCATGAACGTGTTCAGTCCACGCTCTCCGAAGATGACCGAGATGGCTCTTTGCTGGAAGATCAGATGATGGGCTCAATCGGGAACTTGCTGCTTACCGTATTCACAGCAAAAGTGCTGCACTTGTCCTGTGTCGGGTCCGCCCACATCAGATCAACCTGAAGTCCTTCGTCACAAGTTTTCGGAGTGTGCGGTTTCTTGAGAGCATGGAACGACTCCCAGGAGTGACAATTCTGCGAGATGCCGCCGTGCATGCACAGAATTCTCTGGCCGACACGGGCACACAGAGACAGTTGGTTGAAGACGTTCTGGAATCGGCTACTTGCTCAAGTGCTGAGACAGTGCCCACCTGGTACTTCCTCCACATTGTCGTGTTTCTCTTGCGACGTAGTTCTTCGTGGAACCCGTACAATCTGTTCATCTTCATACATTCGTGGTTGCCGCGGAGCAAGTGGATCACATGAGGGTACTTTATCTTGTAGCAGAACAGAAGCATCGAAGTCTCCAGTGACTTGGCACCACGGTCGACGTAGTCTCCGAGGAACAGGAACTGCACTTTCGGAGGGTATCCGACAACATCGAAGTAGCGAATGAGAGCGTCGAGTTGGCCGTGGATGTCTCCGACTATCGTGATCGGGTGCTCGACTTGCAGCATGGCAGGAAGAGGTGTCAGGATCTGTTCGGTCTGAAGAAAGGTTTCAGTTGGGATCACAGAGAACGTCATTCACCTTATCAAGAACTCTGTTCAATTGGTCATTGGTAAACGTATCCAAATTGCGATACTTGAGAACGTTGTCGATGATTCTCTGTGCCAGGTGCTCGATCGTCTCTTTCTGAGAGAGCTGTCCATGTCGACGCGTCTTTTCTACCTTCGGAGTTTCTGGTTTCGTCTCAATTCCGCTAGACAGCAACCGTGATTGCATGATTTTTGAAATGAATTACAAGTTTCAAGTTTCCATTTTTTTTTTCCTATTTTCAATGAGAGTTTACGCAGGAAAGTCTCACAACTTGTTCGGGATCCTCGATAAACTTTGTGTTTTGCTTCACCGTCCCAATGCCATAACTGGTTTTTACAGCTTCAAGGCATTACACCAGGTGCTAAAATCTTATGTTGTTTTTGTTTTCTTTCCCCATCTAGAGACTTCATTTTTCAAATGTTGTAAATCGGAAAGTAGTATAAAGCGGAGAGGCGACCGGAGAGTTCACTTCACTCAGCATCTTCAGCTTCTTCAGCTACTTGCAAACAAAAAGAAGAAGTGAGTTAAGATAGAAATTGTATTCTAAGCTTCCGTTCTCCAGAAATGAAGCTGTTGTTCATCTTGGCCTCATCGGTTCTCATCTTCTCCGTCCACTGTGACTACGCTTCTGGTGGCGGAGGAGGTGGTGGATATTCGGGTGGAGGAGGAGCTGCTCCAGCTGAGCCAGCCCCTGCTCCTGCTCCCGAACCTGCACCAGCACCAGCACCAGAGCCAGCACCTGCCCCGGAACCAGCTCCTGAAGCCGCGCCTGCTCCAGCTGCCGATGCTGGAGGATATGCGGCAGCAGCTCCACCGGCAGGAGGAGGAGGATCGTACCCAGCCAAGAAGAGACGTGTTGCCCGTGCCTACGCTGACGGAGGAGCCGCCCCTGCTGAGCCAGCACCAGCCCCTGAAGCAGCTCCAGCTCCAGAGCCAGCCGCCGAACCAGCCCCAGCCCCTGACGCGGCCCCGGCTGCTGCAGCTGATGCCGGAGGATATGCTGCTGCTGCCCCACCAGCTGGAGGAGGAGGATCGTACCCAGGCAAGAAGAGAAGAGTCGTCCGTGCCTACCCAGAAGGAGGAGCTGCCGGATATTCTGGAGGAGCTGCTTCAGCTGAGCCAGCACCTGCACCAGCCCCAGCACCTGCACCAGCTCCAGAACCTGCTCCAGCTCCAGATGCAGCGCCAGCCGCTCCTGCTGCTGATGCCGGAGGATATGCCGCTGCTGCCCCACCAGCCGGAGGAGGAGGATCGTACCCAGCCAAGAAAAGAAGAGTCGCCCGTGCCTACCCAGAAGGAGGAGCCTCTGGTTATTCTGGAGGAGCTGCTCCAGCTGAGCCAGCACCAGTCCCTGAAGCAGCTCCAGCTCCAGAGCCAGCCGCCGAACCAGCCCCAGCCCCTGACGCGGCCCCGGCTGCTTCAGCTGATGCCGGAGGATATGCCGCTGCTGCCCCACCTGCCGGAGGAGGATCGTACCCAGCCAAGAAGATGATGGCCCGCTTCTCTCGCATCGCTGTGTAACAATCAGTTTCATTCAATTACCAACAGATCTTTCCGACGTTCACCGGTTTCCCCTTCTTTTTACGGTTTCCGATCACTCTTTTCAATAAACTGCATGCTCTGAATTCTGTTCCCTAAACAAATAAAGTCAAGATGTGCTTATTTGTGTTTTCCTTCTCTTTGTTCTAGACGGACTTGATCTTTTTGTTTTCTTGACCATTAGAAGAAAAATCGCGAAATCACTTTATTGGAGAACGAATTCTAATCTAGTCACACGTAAAGAAAGAGACATAACACAGCGCGAATCGAGATACGTCATTGATATGGTAAAGAGAGACGGGGAAGCAGTACGAGAAAAGAAAGAACATTGCAGGGAACGGTATTCACAGAAAGTATTCAGTGGCAAAACGGGGACTTAGTAGGGATGAAACGGGTGAAATATGTTGATAGGGGGAGGAAAGCTCATAGCTGAGATCGGGAAGTTTGGGAATGGGAACTAGTAGAAGACGTAGGGACTTCAAAGGTTGAAGATGCGATGAGAGTGGCGAGAGCGTCGTAGACAAACGTGTCTGAGGGCTTATTCGGACGATCTAATGAGAGTAGCATTCTCATTATCTGCCCGGGTGTCAGATTCACTTTTCTGATTTTGTCAAACATCCTTCTGGTCTTCCGAGCCATGCTGTCGTCGCCGAACTTGCAGATCCAGAGTTCACGTCCGGATTTTGCTGCCGCACAAGCCTGGATGAGAACTGAAAATAGGAATTTTAACTTATATGCTTTTTCCGGCTTTTCACCTTTCAGCGGCTTGTGTCCGCTAAACGCTCCGCATCCCCACCATCCACTCACAATTGGTGGAATGAAGTCAGAACCTTGACTCGAAAAGCCTGCAACTGCTTTTCGATATTCCCGGATAATGTTGCTCTCGGTGAGTTGTTTTCGCAGAGGAACGAGTTGGCTGCTTGAGGCTGTGAAGTCTATGGCGTCGATGGCAATGGTCTCGACACGGAGACGTCCGTAGTGGTCACGGAAAGATGGGTCGTTCTGCCGGGAGTCCCGCTCGTTCAGCGGTTCCCATTTCGTCGTGTGTCCGTAGCCGGAATAGCTGCTGAACGCTTGTGCTCCAACAATTGAAATCGCTTCGTCATCTGCCAACGGACCTTCCATCATCATCATAGCGACCATCATTTCGGGACACATCAAAAACCGAATTTCCTCCTGAACACACCCTGCGCGAAGAACTCCTCCTCCGATGTTCTTGTTGGCAAAGTCCACTTGCGTGCAAAGGGCAGTTTCTTCGATTCTGAGATCGCAATCCAAGATCTTCACGTTGAAGTCAGCGTGTGTATCGTACATAGCCTCAGTTCTCGGTTCTGTGCTTCGAATTCTCCGGAAGCTGACAGTTCCACCAGGAGGGATCGAAAGAGCCGCTTCGAAGTAGGTGAACAGGAACCGCAGCTTCTCGACGTGGACCTGTTCTTTCCCGGTTAGAATCCTGAAAACAAAAACATGGTGGTGGGATCAAGAGAGACTATCGCTCACTTTTCGAAATGGTGTGGGCGACTCTTAAACAGGAACATCCACGAGACCAAGGCGGCGCACTGTTCTTGCGAAAACGTCGCACTTTCGACGTCTCCAGAGAGGAAGAATATTTCCTGAAAATTGGAAATTGAGAAGACAGTAGAAAAAGAACACTTACGGGAGTGGATTTGAACAGTTCCTTGGCTTTCAACGCCCAGTGCACGACGCTGCGGAACTTTTCAAGAACTGTCTCTACGCTAGTTCTCGCGCGTTCTTCATGATAGTACTTATGAAGTGCTGTCATTGAAGTATCGATTCCCGAACACATCTCGAGCAGACTCTGGAAAAAGGAATTTATGATTGATTATGTAAGAGCACACTCACCACGAACAACTGATATCCTCCAGTGAGATATGTATTCTTGTACTCCTTCAGGTGCACTCTTCTTTGGGTATGCCTCAATTTGGATCTCGAATCCTGCAAGGTGTGAATAACTTGATTTATAGAGTAATTAACGGTTACTTCTCCTTGCCTCCACGGTTGCGGAATCTTTTTCGGCTTTTTTGGGTGATCCTGAACTGTTTCATCTGAAAATAAAGACCGTAATAGGAAAAAAGGTAATTTACCTATTCCAAGTTCATATTCCGGGATTTCGCAGTAGATGAAGTTTTTGTGGTAGTCGTAGTCTGGTTTGCGGAAATCAGGTCTGAAGGAAACATTTTCCGGGCCCGAGAACCACTCGAGATTCTTTGTTTTCAACAGTTCTTCATACTTAATCTTTCCGATACTTCCGTCCGCATTACGAACCGCCACCTGAAGATAGAAATTATAAAAAACATTTCAGAGACGCTATCGAATGAACTCACTTCGAATTCAACGTATTCCTTCTTTGGAGACTGGTTTCCTTCCTTTTCGGAGCTTTTCGTGATATTTGCTTGAAGAGGTCCCGATTTATTGAACATTGACGGCGACTGCAGAGTGTGTTCGTCTTTCGCTTCGGGTTTCGGCTTCTTCGCTGATTCGAGTCGTTTCTGCAGACTACTTCCGAGGTCCAGACTCTTCATGTTATTCACTGTCGATTGACTCGGAACGTCACTAAGATCGATCATCGTCGTGTCTGCTAGCTTTTCATGGCTTTGTGGAGTTTTTACGCTCGGTCGACGCGAAGAGGCTTCAGGTGTCTGGAAAGTGTCCAGTTCAGCCGGCTCGATTACATTGTTGGGCGATCTGGGGGGAGGCGTGAATGCACGTTGCTGGAGCAACTCCTTCGTCAGAGTGTCGAACTCTTCCGGGATCTCTGCGGTCTGACAGGCTCCCGCGCTCTGAAACTCAGGTTATTTTTTTAGTATCTAGCATAGGCGGCACCTCTCCCACATCTCCTTTTCCATCGATGTGCTCGCGAACCACTTCGACTTGCTTCATAGGAGTTCTATCGATGTCGGTGTCGAACGATTCGTCCAGCTCATCAGATACATCGGTTTCGTAGCAGAGTTGAGGCTGTTCTTGGGAGTCAGCAACAACTTCGTCCTCCTCGTCTTCGTCTTCGATCACTACTTTCTTTTTCTTCCGAGGCACTTCTTCCATCTCTTCTTCCAACTCTTCTCTGGCACTTTCGTAGTTTCCCAAACTTTCTTGACTTTCGTCATCACTCGCGAAAATATCAACGCTTTTCGGCTCTACTGAAAGAGAATTGTATGAGCGATTATCCCTGGAAATCTTACCTTCCTCAACGGCAGGCGCTGCCTTCTTTGTTGCTTCAGGAGCTCCTTGATCTTCGTCGTCTGATTCTGAGGAAGGACTCATCTTCTGCCGCTTCGGAGCAGGAAAATGGGCGACACCCGTACCCATGTAGTCGCTGTAAGCTTCATCCTGGAAATTAAGTTTCCATGAAACATGCTATTCAATGGAAAAACACACGTTTTCGTCGAGTGGAGCTGCTTCGACCTGAAAGATATTTATCGGTCTCTGCATCTCTGCAGATCGAAAGTCAATCTGCAAGTAAATAAATATATTCTTCACAAACTGGAAACGATAAAAAGAATTTATTTGAGTAAAGGAACGGGAGAGAAGGTATTGGAGAAAATTTATGAATTTTTACGTAATTTGGTTGCGGCACAGCGAAAAGAACCAGATTTTCTAAAAAAGAAGCGGTGAAAAACGCGTTTAAACGGTGTGAAAACAATTTTTAAAAACGGAAACATGAAATTAATGTTTGAAAAGCGCGCGGCGTGGGAGCGCAGAAACAAGAGACGCAGAGAGATTGGGGGCGTGGTCAAGCACGCTGATTGGTTGCTGGAAATGCAAGTGTGCGGCACGCAATTTTGCAATACTGCGGCACACATTTTCTGCGATTTATGAAACTCCGTGAACGCCGTTGGCTTCCCACAAGCCCTCAATTCTAGAAATTAAAAAAAGTGCGGACGGACGGATAGGCAGAGGAACAAACAAACAAACAGATTATTCGCCGCATCACAATGTCTAGCGAAATAGAAGGAAATTCAAATTTCGCAGATGGTTTTGAACAAATCATACATCTGGAACTTGTTGAGAACTCCTCCTGACACAATTTCCCGTTCCAGTCGTTTCAACACTTGAGGTGTCATATTTCACAGTTCAATTGTGAACCGCTGGCCGGTCACGGTCGTAAAATCCATTGTTCCTTACCCATTTCCGTGCAGCTCTTTGTCTTATCACCCCATTTATACTGGCCATTACCGTGTCGTTCAGTTGAACCCCATAATGTTCCGACTCCTACTCTCCTTCTTGTTGTTCATCTCTGTTATTGCTAGTAACTATTCGCAAGTACAGAAGAACCAAGTACACGAGGACTCAATGCCCACTCCCGCCCCACTTCCTCAACAGTTTCCCACCCCGGGAACTCTTCTGCAGTCCATCACCGGAGAGACGCCGTACTTTTCGAAGAAGTCGCCATCCCGAATCTCTCGACACTCTGTCTGATCTCCTTCTTGATCTATGTCTGATCTTCTTGTTTTTATTATTACACCCATAATAAAATGTTTGTCTGAACTGAAAACATTTGATCGCAACGTTTCTGATCTGCCAGTGTCATTCACAACTGGTTATCAACGGCCCGTTTGATATGCGTGTTTTCACTCGGCCACCACTTTTCTTCACCTTCCTTCCTAATTTTAAACTTTTTTCAACTTCACTGTTCCTATTTCTCCTCTGTTTCGAAGTTTTCTCCTTCATCAGAACCTAATTCCAGCAATCATGCACATGTTCCCACTTATGATTGTTTCCTGGAAGGCAACCATCAGGAAATTGGACACGACTACCATTCAGGAGATCAAGAACACTTCCCAGCAGAACGAGATGCTGAAACCAAGTAAAGAAGCTTCACCGGAAAGAGAAACGGTCAAAGAGACGAAGTCTGAGCCGATTCTTGTCACGAACCGTTGTAACTGACTGACTTATTCCTGTACATTACAATGTAAATAACGAAAATAAATACTTCAATGCTTTCCACAGATTTTACAAACTATCCTTATCAATACTGAAAGACGGGATATTAATATGGCTCTGATGTTACAGTAATCGAATTCTTCGAAATTCGTCGGAAACTTCATAAAATTCCGCGAACTGAGTTTTAGTGCTGGCTGGGATTTTGATGGCTCCGTGAGCCAAAATAAGGACTTCTTGGCAAAATCTGAGCCCAGTTCACTATAGGAAGTCGATGATTCCCTTTCACATGAACCAGGTCCCGAGTCATTTCCGGGTTGCGGCCTAAGCAGTCCGACATGTAAAATAAGATCAAAACAACTTCTGTGCTCCAGTCTGATTGTGAAAAGGATGCACACTAGACACCAGCAGGCACCAGTTCTCCAAGTGTTCTTCTGCTTCTGTTATGCTTCTTCACACCCTAGGTGGAGAATTCCATTTTACACATTTCAGGCGACGAAAAGCAGCAAAATAGACAATAAAAAGAAGCAGTAAGACCTTCCCGGTTCTCTCTGATTTATTATATTTTTCTGTTTTTGTTGAAGCTTCGACCGGTTTCTGTGTTGTTTCTGGATAGTTTTTCCTACTATAAAAGGAACGAAGAAGCCCGGAAAAGTCACTTCATCACAACTTCTTCAGCTCTTCTCTACTGCAGACAAAGAATCTGAGTGAGTGCCATCTGCAAGTTAAAGTTGAAACATTCCGTTTTCCAGAAATGAAGCTGTTCTTCATATTGGCCTCATCGGTTCTCATCTTCTCCGTCCACTGTGACTACGCTTCTGGTGGCGGAGGAGGTGGTGGATATTCAGGGGGAGGAGGAGCTGCTCCAGCTGAGCCAGCCCCTGCTCCTGCTCCCGAACCTGCACCAGCACCAGCACCAGAGCCAGCACCTGCCCCGGAACCAGCTCCTGAAGCCGCGCCTGCTCCAGCTGCCGATGCTGGAGGATATGCGGCGGCAGCTCCACCGGCAGGAGGAGGAGGATCGTACCCAGCCAAGAAGAGACGTGTTGCCCGTGCCTACGCTGACGGAGGAGCCGCCCCTGCTGAGCCAGCACCAGCCCCTGAAGCAGCTCCAGCTCCAGAGCCAGCCGCCGAACCAGCGCCAGCCCCAGCGCCTGACGCGGCCCCGGCTCCAGATGCAGCCCCAGCCGCTCCAGCTGCAGATGCCGGAGGATATGCGGCAGCAGCTCCACCAGCCGGAGGAGGAGGATCATACCCAGCCAAGAAGAGAAGAGTCGCCCGTGCCTACCCAGAAGGAGGCGCCGCCGGATATTCAGGAGGAGCCGCTCCAGCTGAGCCAGCACCCGCACCAGCACCTGGACCGGCTCCAGCTCCAGAGCCAGCTGCCGAACCAGCCGCCGAACCAGCCGCAGCTCCAGAACCTGCTCCAGCTCCAGCCCCTGACGCGGCCCCAGCCGCTCCAGCTGCCGATGCTGGAGGATATGCCGCGGCTGCTCCACCGGCAGGAGGAGGAGGATCTTATCCAGCTAAGAAACGAAGAGTCGCCCGTGCCTACCCAGAAGGAGGAGCCGCCGGATATTCTGGAGGAGCTGCTCCAGCTGAGCCAGCACCAGCACCGGAACCAGCCCCTGCACCAGAACCGGCTCCAGCTCCAGCTCCAGAGCCAGCCGCCGAACCAGCGCCAGCCCCAGCCCCTGACGCGGCCCCGGCTGCTCCAGCTGATGCCGGAGGATATGCCGCTGCTGCCCCACCTGCTGGAGGAGGAGGATCGTACCCAGCCAAGAAGATGATGGCTCGTTTCTCCCGTGTTGCCATCTGATTCCCAGATGCTCATATACAACTACCCGATCTTTCTCTTTTCACTGGTTAATGTGTTTTCTTACGGTTCTTTTCCGGTACTTTTCACATGTCTTTCCTTCAATAAACTTCATTTCATGACTCATCTCTACATATCACAACTCAAAATTTTTGCCAGAAGAGCAGGAACAAAACACCCATGTCAAAAAAAGCCTCGATGAGTGTACTTTCGGTTGCTGTTATTGAGGTGGTCATTTATCAAACAAAAACTGATAAGAATGTGGGAGTTGATCAAAACAAACCGAGGGTATAAAGAAGAGGAGCACATGTGCACATTGTCATCATGCTTGTTTATTTTCTACTTTCCGTTTGTTTCGTTTCCGGTAAAGAACTGCAAGAGACACTTGATGCGGTGAGTTGTGATAAGAAAATGATTCTTATCAATGATACTGATTATCAGGCAGAGACAATCGAGTACAACAAATATCCAGTGGAAAGACATTATGTCACAACTGACGATGGCTACACGAGTGAAGTTCAACGCATTCCCTTTGGCAGAGATCGTCCGTTGTCTTCCATCTGACCTGTAACTCTAGTGTTGTTCTTTCAGCTCGTCAAATAGACGGATGCGAGAAACGGCCCGTGGTGTACTTCATGCACGGACTGTTCGCCTCTTCCTACGAATACCTCTTCAATTTGCCATCCCAGAGCCCCGCCTACATCTTCGCAGATGCAGGATTCGATGTTTGGCTGGGAAACGTCCGTGGAAACAACTACGGACTCAATCACACTTCCCTCCATCCCAGTGATCCAAAGTTTTGGAACTTCAGGTGTAGCCACAATCAGTGGTGATCAGTAACATGACCTTGTTCAGTTTGTACGAGTATGCACATTACGACCTCCGTCAACAAATCGACTACGTGCTCAATCACACTGGCCACGAGTCTCTGTTTTACGTCGGCCACAGTCAGGGAACCACTGTGATGTTTGCTCGACTCGCCGAATCTGATGCCACGTGGCAGGCAAAGATCAGGATATTCTTTGCAATGGGTCCAACTGCCGGATTCGTCACACCACTGATGCCACTGACACTTCTCGAGGAGAAGCATCTGCAACTCTTGATTCAGTTTGTACTCGACGGGAAGTTCGGGATCATTCCAGTTCAGCTGCCGACTGCAATCACTTCATCACTTGCCGACTTCTGCTCATCAGAATTCTTGAATCACATCTGTATGGCTGGGTTCAAGATAGCAGCTGGAGCCGAACAGTTGGGACAGTTCAATGCTGTTTGTTTTTGGGTTCAGAATCACAAGAAAGAATCTTTTCCAGTCTCGGATTCCGATTATCCTCAGTCACTTTCCATCCTCAACTTCCACTTTGAATCTGCTTCACTGGATGCAAACATTCAAATACCACGAATTGAGGAGGCTGGATCTGGGACCAGAGAGGAACATGCAGGCTTATGGACAGAAGGAAGCACCGAAACTGGACATCGGGAAGATCACAGCACAGACGATTCTTTATTTCAGGTACACAGATGGTTGCCAAGTGGGTGCTTATCGGTAGAACTCTTTCAGCAAAGATGACAAAGTGACAGATGAGCTGGATGTCAAGGAGGTGCTGATAAAGAACATGGGACCGGGACTGATAGAGTACTACGAACTGGAACACTTCACGCACATTGACTTCGCGACCGGATTGAGAGCAAATGATGATGTGTACCGACCGATTATTCAGAGAATTTACAAGGAGATAAATGATAAGGAGTGCTGATAAACAGTTTATAAACCAGATGTTTTTCAAGTTGATGTTGACAGTGTTCCAAGTTGCATCAGAATCCTAGAATACACAGAAGCAGAACGCAGAATACACTGCCACGACCAGTTCACGATCACTATCAAGACGGGGTCAGCACAGGTGTGTTGTTTTGCATGAACCCCTCCCCCCGTTTGGTTCCCAAATGTCAAGAACTAGTTTAGTGGCGGTTCGGTCATAAATAAGTTCTTGGTATATAAGAACAAACACGACACGAGTCTGACACACATCTTCGGAACGTCTGCAAAGATGCGAATGAAGGTGTTCTTTCTCTCCACTGCAGTGCTGGTTCACTCTGTGATCGGCGGTTAGTTCAAACTGTTTTGAAGACTTTGACTTGATAATTCGGTTCAGGTGGAGGAGGAGGTTACTCATCTGGCGGAGGAGGCGGAGGAGGAGGAGGAGGTGGCGGCGGATATGCATCAGCTGGAGGAGGAGGAGGTGGCGGAGGAGGTGGATACGCTTCCGCTGGTGGAGGAGGAGGAGGATCGTCTAGAGGAGGATACTCGGCTGCTGCTGCTGCACCACCACCCGCACCAGCCCCAGCTCCAGCTCCATCCGGTGGATACGCTTCGGCAGGAGGAGGAGGCGGAGGAGGAGGAGGTTACGCATCTGCTGGAGGAGGTGGTGGATCGTCTGGAGGAGGTTATTCAGCTGCTGCCGCACCGCCACCCCCGCCACCACCACCAGCGCCCGCTCCGGCACCATCGGGAGGATATGCTTCAGGTGGAGGTGGAGGAGGAGGAGGATACGCTAAGGCTCCTGCTGGAGGAGGAGGTGGTGGATATGCCGCTGCTTCAGCTCCACCGCCACCACCACCACCACCAGCTCCGGCACCATCTGGAGGTTACGCTTCTTCGGGAGGAGGCGGAGGAGGAGGAGGATATTCTGCTGCTGCAGCCCCACCACCAGCACCAGCCCCAGCTCCAGCACCAGCACCGTCCGGCGGATATGCTTCTGGCGGAGGCGGAGGGGAAGGAGGAGGATACGCCAAGCCAGCAGGAGGAGGAGGTGGGGGATATGCCGCTGCTTCAGCTCCACCGCCACCACCACCGCCGCCACCGGCTCCGGCTCCGGCACCATCGGGAGGATACTCAAGCGGAGGAGGCGGAGGAGGAGGAGGAGGAGGATACTCTGCCGCTGCTGCTCCACCACCAGCTCCAGCCCCACCACCACCACCGCCGCCACCACCTCCACCACCACCGGCACC
>LR539376.1:426073-521908 GCA_900536315.3 Caenorhabditis becei
GCCACCACCACCAGCTCCAGCTCCAGCACCTGCACCTGCACCATCAGGAGGATACTCGGGAGGAGGAGCTGCTCCAGCCGGAGGAGGCGGTGGCAGTGGCTACTCGGGAAGCCGCATCGCCCGTCATCGTGTCTAACTGGTCAATCCCAGCTTTCTTCCTTTTCTTTCCAACTGGTACTTTCCTGTCATACTTTTCTTTGCTGTCATATCGGAAATTCCAATAAACGCGTAAACTTTTTCATTCACAATCAGCTGAACTATTTCACCGGTCACCGGGTGCTTTATTGCTTTTGTTAGTGTAAAAATCTTCAAATCTACTCGAAAATGTTTTCCCGAGTAGCCATTCGAAGAGGCGGAGGAGTTGTACTTGGAGTGTCTGCTGGCATATTTCTGACGACGTGGCGCAATCGTCAGAATGAACTCTCAAAGATCCACGTGGCTTCAGGGACTCAGAAGGCTCCTCTTGGCGACCTTCCGACCCGAGAATCTATCGTAAAGTCTCTGAAGTCAGAAAAAGAATTCGATGTTCTCGTGATCGGAGGTGGGTCCGCAGGTGCTGGAGTCGTCTTGGATGCACAGACTCGTGGACTGAAAAGTGCAATGGTCGAGTACGGAGACTTCTGTTGCGGGACGTCGTCTAAGTCATCGAAGCTGCTTCACGGAGGAGTGAAGTATCTGGAGACGGCACTGAAAGAGATGGACTTGGAGCAGTACAAGATAGTCCAGGAAGGACTCGACGAGAGGATCAATGTGATGAAGGCCGCCCCGTTCCTCTCGCATACTTTTCCGGTTCTGGTGCCGACTTACAAGTGAGAAGACCAACCTATTTTAGGAAACAAGGTCGTTTTTCAGATGGTGGCAGTCGATTTACTACTACGGTGGCATCAAACTGTACGACTTTCTGGCGGGCAAGGGCATTCTCAAACCATCGAGATTCGTGAGCAGGGAAGAGGCGATTGAGATCTGTCCGACGATTCGGAAGGAAGGGTTGAGAGGGGCGATTCTATATTACGACGGGCAACAAAATGATGCTCGACTCGTACTTGTCGTGGCTCTGACAGCGATCAGAGAGGGAGCAAAGGTATGTTTCAGAAGACGGATTATTAGAGTTTAGAGGTTTACAGTGTGCCAACTATACGGAGTGCATCGGGTTTATGAAGGATAAGAAAGGGAAGCTGACTGGAGCAATTGTGAAGGATCACATCACCGGAGAGACTTACAAGATCCGTGCGAAAGTAGTGGTCAATGCCACTGGTCCATTCAACGATCACATTCGGAAGATGGCCGACGAGGATCGGAAACCGATGATTCTGGGAAGCAGTGGCATTCATCTGACTATTCCAAAGTACTTCTGTCCCGGAAAGACGGGTCTGATCAATCCGAAGTCTTCCGATGGACGAGTCATTTTCGCATTTCCCTGGGAAGATCACACTATCGTCGGGACCACCGATGAACCTTCGGATCCGAGTCACTCGCCAACAGTCACTGAAACGGACATTCAGTATATTCTGAACGAGATGAACAGAAGTTTCGGGAAGGATTATCAGATTCGGAGAGAAGATGTGACGAGTGTCTGGTCGGGAATCAGAGGATTGGTGTTGGATCCGACGAAGAAAGATCACAAGACACTGGCAAGAAACCATCTGATCGATGTGGGACCGTCTGGGCTTGTGACGATTGCTGGGGGAAAGCTGACGACGTTCCGACATATGGCTGAGGAGACGATGAATAAAGTGGTGGAGGAGAACGGTTTCGAGAAGGTGAAACCGTGTGCGACACGTGGAATGATGTATGAAGGAGGTCACGGATACACTCCGATGCTCTACAGATTCATCTCTCAGAAGTACGGAATCGAGGAACAAGTGGCTACTCATCTGTGTCAAACGTACGGTGACAAGGTCTATGAAGTGCTGAAGCTGTGCAAGTCGACAGGGAAGAGCTTCCCGGCTATTGGTCAACGACTTCATCCGGATTTCCCGTTCTTGGAGGCAGAAGTGAGGTACGCAGTCAGGGAATACGCACGGACGCCGTCGGATATTCTGGCCAGAAGGACCCGTCTGTCCCTTCTGGACTCTCGAGCAGCTCTGCGAGTTCTTCCGAAAGTTGTTGCGATAATGGCAGAGGAACTGGGATGGAGTCCGTGCGAGCAGAGGAGGCAGTACGACAATACGATCAAGTTTCTGAAGGTCGAGATGGGAGTGTGCAAGTTGGGAAATGGAGGGAAGAAGAGGCTCGAGTTGGATCAGTGAGTCGGAAGTTCAGATCCTGTAGTGCTTCTGTGTTTTAGGTCAGAGAAAGAAGAAGTTTTGAGAATCTATCGGAAGCTGGACAGGGATGACCGTGGATACATCAACAGTGGTGACCTCAAAGAGTTCTTAATGAGAAAGGAATCTGGAAAGAATCTTAAAGACGGACTTGTTGAGGATCTGATTGAGGAGGCTTCCGGTGGAAGATATATTTGTATCGGTGATCTGGAAAGAGTAAGTTAGGTTACTTTTTATATTTTCATTCATATGTTTTCAGATCTACCGAAACATCAAGAACGGTTCGTTCAAAGGACGTCGTCTCGTCGACTACTTGGGACATATTGAGAGCAAAGAAAGCAGAACTCAACAATAATTTTCAAGGGGTCCAATGCGGCTTATTGAATCGAATGAATGGAAATGTTCAATAAAGCAAGGGCGGCATGTTCTGTTTGACTTTGTGCTTTGCGTTGATTAGCCTCCATTTCACTTTCTTTTGTCCCTTGGTTCACAGGAAAACAGATGGTGTCCGATTGGCACTGGGCCAAGATTTTCGCATGGTTAAATAGTGCGCCTTTTAGGCATTGTCCCGATTCATAAGTGCCCTATTGGTTATGCAAATGAGTTTCGGGGTCATATGCTAGTGAAGGATTCTTCTTCATTTCGGTCCTTTTGTTCCATTCGAGCTCTTACAAATTGCTCTAGGTTTGAGTTCGTATTCATACTCCAAAAGTATAACATTTTGTACTCTTCAAATCCTTCTTGTCATCATCTAAAACCCACAACATGTACCCTCCTGAACCTTCGTGTTCCATACAGTTTCACTATCTTCTCAAGTTCACAAGCACCCACTAATCGTCACCCGTCTTCCTTACCTGTCAAGCGTGTCGCCCGTTGAAAAACAATAAACATATCGGATATCAGTGTCCTTTCCCCCGTTTCTTCTCCTCGCGCACACTTCGTTCCTGTACAAACAGAGACTGTGGCGGGTCGAAAAGCTGACTTGGCGAGAGAGAGTGTGCGGGATCGAAAGACGCAGACAGTGCAGAGAAGCGTGTGAAACGAAGGGAGGGATGGGATGGCGGAGGGACTACCAGGAGCCATCCGCCGAGCGTCCTTGGCTTTCTCTATTGATCCTCTGCTCTTTGAAGATCAGCACTGTTCCAGATGCTTCTGCAGGTGATACTAATTCTATATGCGAGCAGATCAGTGCAAGGTTACATGTGTCACAAGTGTGCGAGCACGGATGCTGTTTGGGTGAGTACTGGAAAGCTTTTTTTTTGAAATTATGAGTTTTCCTTCAGAATTGGGTCAAATACGGACTTCCCGTAAATCAGGGCGACTCCGTGGTCAGTGACGACAAGTGTCTGACGGAGAGCAAGTTGAAAAAGGACGGAGATGCGTGCGCAGGTTACTGTATGACTATCAATATCACCAGAGCAGATGAAGAACATTCTGGAAAGACCGTTGGTGAGTGCTTTATCCTTTGGATTCAATCACTCGATCCCTTTTCCAGCCGTAGTCCGTGACTGTCATCTGCGAACTCGGAACCTTCCTGTACTCAACGAGGGCGACCCGCCGTTGTGCACTTCCTATGAGAAACTGGTGAATCGGAGGAAGTGAGTGACTAATTGCTCTTTCTCTCCCAAAAACCCATCAATTCAGTGTGAACATTACCACATGTTATTGCCGAGGTCACTACTGTAACGGACTCGGGTTCGCCGAATCGGCGCGGTATTCGAAGGCTTTGGAACTGCCGCAGACTTCAAAGGATGCCAAAGAAACCGGCAGTTTCCCTTGGTTTATTGTTCATCTCGGAGTCATTTCTTTTTTATTCTAACGCTCGTGCTGATACATTGGTTCAGCACATGTAGGAAGAAGAAGAATGAGAATGAGGAGTACGAAATGGGTAGACAGGAAGGTCAGCAGTGACTATGACTTATTTTTACTGGTAAAAGATCTTCATATTGTTAAATTTTTCTTGTTTCTAAATGTTTTATCAATTCAATAAACGTTCATCTTTGTTCCAAAGTTGCCCGAAACTTTTTGCGCAGTTAACTGCAGTTGTCGTCACTGCGCGAATGCAAGTACGCTCCATTGCACTCACCCGCGAAAGCGCCGATTTCAAATTCTCTGCGCACTTTCACTCTTGATTTTTCGAAATGTTGCTGCTTTTTCCGCTTTTTCCGCTTCCTCAAACACAAAACAATCGTGATAATCGCGCTCAGATGACAGTTGTTGGTTATTGTTTGCTCCCTTTATCACCTCTGGCTGCCCAGACAATTTTTTGTGAATGAGAAGTGGACGAAATTTATGAGTTTCGAGCCGGTTCTGTACACCGCAACAGCTCTTCTATTCGTTTTTCTCATATTTCTGGTTGGAGTCGCGTTTGTCTTGGTCCGACGTGGCAAACACGACAGTGTGAACCTGCAGACCGTGGTTGTGACTCAAGAAAATCCGTATGTCACGATGACTAGTCGACCGAAGATGGTAGGTTCGTCGCTGCTGCTGAACATCTGTCGCCTGACCTCGAAACGTTCATTCCCTCTTTCCTTATTGCGCCTTACGTTTCACTAACACACTTTCTTTACTATTCTATCCTTCTTCTTCTATACTTCTTTCTTCGCTTGATCCACTCCAACACATTCATTTTTCAGGAAATCCCAGTGATTCTTCCCAAAAAAATCATGACTGACAGCGATCACAAGGTAACTCCTGCATGTTTTCAAACGTCCACAACTTTCCCTATTCCAGCATATACCACCTCACAATCCTCCTCCGCCGGTGCCACATCACAACCAACAAATCCATAACAGTTCGACGACGATCAGCTCCGCGACCAGCAGCATCAACACCACTGGCTCGAAGAAGCCAACTGTCGCTGCCCCGGCCGTGCCATCCCTGAATAAGACGGTCCGTTATTTAGGATCTTGAGAGTCTTCAATAAAGTTTTTTAGCTCGATAGCCAGGGTCGTGTTATGCAACTGAACGGACATGTCGGATTCGATTCTCTACCACATCAACTGGTCAAAAAGGCTGTTGAAGCTGGGTAAGTTGAATATGATTGAGTTTCTCGAACCATCATGTTTTTCAGTTTCCAATTCAATTTGATGTGCGTCGGAGAGACCGGGATGGGAAAGACAACATTGATAGAGTCGCTGTTCAACATGAAGCTTGACTTCGAGCCATGCAACCATGAATTGAAAACCGTCGAGTTGAGAACCAAGACTTATGGTGAGTAGAGAGCAACATTCTCGAGTAGAGCTTGTTTTGCAGATGTGGCCGAAGGCGGAATTCGAGTAAAGCTGCGCCTGGTTGAAACAGCTGGCTTCGGAGATCAACTCGACAAGGACAAAAGGTAAACTTTCAGTGTTCAGCTAAAAATGTTCACAAGCAAATTCAAATTCAGTGCCAAAGTGATCGTTGATTACCTCGAATCGCAGTTCGAGAAGTATCTTCAAGAGGAGTTGAAGCCACGTCGCATGCTTCAGTACTTTGACGATTCAAGGATCCACGCATGCCTCTACTTCATCTCGCCCACTGGACATGGGTAAGTGTAACAGTACTCTACTAAAATATCAAACGTATTGTGTTTTAGACTCAAAGCTCTCGATTTGGTAACTCTGCGTGAGTTAGCAAAGCGTGTCAACGTGATTCCCGTGATAGCCAAGTCGGACACGACCTGCAAAGACGAGCTGCTCCGATTCAAAGCCAAGATTCTCAGCGAGCTCAAGTCCCAGAACATTGACATTTACACGTTCCCGGTTGATGATGAGACGGTCTCTTCGACGAATCAGGAGATGAACAAGTCGGTTCCGTTCGCCGTCGTCGGAAGTTGCGACTTTGTCAAAAAGGAGAACGGACAGATGGTCCGAGCCCGCCAGTACCCATGGGGGATAGTCGAGGTGGAGAACGAGCAGCATTGCGATTTTGTGAAGCTTCGAGAAGCTCTTCTGCGAACTAACGTCGACGAGATGCGACAGCGGACCCACGAGGCGCTGTACGAGAACTACCGTCGGAATAGACTCCGGCAAATGAAGATCGGAGACGGAGAGACCGGGCCGAAGATTATCGAGAGACTTGCACAGGTATCGGTTACAGCAGACGCTTTTAGTTTCACTGATTCCAAGCGTCGATTACAGAAACACCGCGAGTACCAAGACGAGTTCTCACGCCGTGAGCTGGCCCTCCGTGAAGAATTCCAGAAGAAGCTCGACGCGACAGAGTCCGACATGCGCAAAGTCGAGGAGGCGTTGGCTGCTCGCGAACGAGAGGTCAACGACGAGCACGAGCGAGAGGCAACGAAGCTCGACGCGGAGATCCGACAGCTGACCGACGAGCGCATGAAGCTGATGGCGAAGGTGTCGAAGAAGCTAAGAAAATGACGGTTTTGGTGAGAACCCTCCTGTACCATGGTATTAATCCCCGCTTGCTCTTCTATTGTATTTCAAATACAGTCCCTCTCGCGTCGTTTTCGGTTTGATCTTCATTGAATTTTATCCCTTTTTCGCATATTATACACGCACATTTTACTGGTATTATCACTTGTGTCCCATCTATCCCATTCTCTTTGCTTCGTCTCAAATATGCCGATTCCTCGATTCTATGTTCAATAAATCAACTTGCAAAGGACCGAATTTTACAGTTTTATACAAGGTTCTTCATGAAAAATAGTTATTCGTAAAGAGGTAGAAGTTCAGCTTGAGCAGTGGCACGACCGACTTCGTTCTCGCACAAGACAGTGAAGGTTCCTGGAAAAAGGGAGGGTTTGCAGTGGAGCGCACTTCCAACTCACCGAAATGATGCATCTGAACATATGGAATGGTGAGACGACAGACATCGGAAGTGTCCTCGATTATGACGTCATTGAAGCGCATTTTGTCCTCGTTGAACAGCCAGCAGACCTGGAAATGAAAAGTTGAGAGGGGAACGGAAGGATCTGCTCACTCTCGGTCGGGGACTTCCCAGCAGAACACAATCGAAGACGGCCTTCCCGCCGATGTGGACTCGCAAGTCTCCGAAGACCTGAACAAGTACATGTTCCACGTCAGCTGAATCCCCGAGAACTGACCTTCAAGAACTCTGGAGCATAGTTCCACGGGTTGTTGGCATACTTGTTCTTGGGGATCTCGTAGGCCAAATGGTTGACCTGCTTGGTGAGCGGAGAGACTTGTTGAGTCGGACGGTAGACTCCATCCACGCAATCCACGTTCAGAGTGCTGTTGTACTGACGTGGCGGCGGTTGCGGAGAATAGGACATTACTGGAAGAATCGATCGATGAGAAGAGTTTGTAAGTGGTAAAAGTGGAGGAGAAAGTGCGGGAGCAAGAAGAAGAAGAAGAAGCTGCAGGAGGGAAGAAAGAGCAAACAGTGAGGGGCCGAAAGTGCGCGGGCGGGGGAGATCTGCTCGCAAATCTCGGTGCGAACTCTCAGAGCTCATGGTGGGGGAGGCGGAGGTTCGAGAAGTTCAAGAAGTGTTCGGGTAGGTTGGCTATAAAGGTGTAGAGATCCGGAAATCTAGATGTCGATTGAGAACTGTTGAACTGAAGTGGGGTTCTTTGGCTTTCTCCTGAAAAGTTTTCGGAGCAGTCAATCGATACAGTCCATGGTTCCTTGACTCTCACGTGATCTTCGATCCTTGAGATCAACATCGATCCCAGCGACCTTTAGTCAAGTTCCGAGGCGAAAGTTCCTTTCACTGATAACTTTCTTATCAGCTGTCAAATCTTCTTCTTTTTTCGCATCCCCAAACCATCTGATCGGAAACAAATCCGTTGCGCAAGAACATTTTGATTCGCGTCGTCGCGTGATTCGGTTTCGTATCGAATCCTCGCAAAACTAAACCAAAAGACAGAAATCGGTCACTTAAATTTTTATCACTTTTTCACCTTGAGAAAAACGAAAAAAGGCTAAACTCTTGGGAAAAAATGGTAAAAAAGAAGATGCCGATGAGAAGAAATTGTCAAAAAAAATGGGATGTTTGTTGACTGTCGCATGGCTGACTGTTTGCCGATGAACTCCTGCTCCGTTTTTTTTGTCTTGTCTTTTCACTTTTATTTATTTACAATGTGTTTATTAAGTAAGAAGCCGGAGCGATGAAAAAGAAGGTTATTTCCTGAATTTCCGCATTTTCGATGGTGGGTATCCGAGCACAGAGGTTAGGTATTTCTTCTTTTCGTACTGGTAGTTCTCCTGGAAAACGGAAACATTGAGGCTGTCTTACTGTAGCTATCAAACTCACATGAAGTTTTGTAGAATTGTTGAGAACTGGGAAAAAGTCTTCAAAGTAGTCGACGAACTTCTCCGATTCCATCGGCTCTCCTCCAATCAGTTCTTGCTCTTGTTCGTCTTTTCCGGGAGGTCGAGCCATTGCGAAAGAGAGCAGGAGGACAGTGAGAAACACGGTTTTGATGCTCATTTCTGATGAAAAATGGGTTGAGAAGGACGTTTTATTCGTATCTGGGAATCAAGCAATCAGAAAAACAAACTACTTGGAAACCATTTGTATAGTACAAAACAGTTGAAGGGAGAGAAAGGAAAGGACGACAATGAAAAGAAGAAACACGGTGATGAGAAGGGGTGTCAATTGCAGAACAGTTCAGTTTGGAGTGTAAAAGAAGGGAAAGGAAAACAAGACGAAGTGGAGACGATGGTCTGGTGACGGATCGTTTGGAGGCGAATGAGAGTGGCCGGTGGCTGGATGACAACCTTGAGCGGTTACGGTTATTATGTTATGACGGGGGGTTGAAGTGTGGAGGAGGCAAGGAAGTGGAGAAGAAGACGATGCACTCGGGATGTGCCGAGTGCGAAGATAACACACGAGTATCGAGGACCGGTTGTTGCAGGAACGGTCAGGTGACGGACAAAATGTTACCGTCTTAGTGTGAGTTAGGAAGTTTGCATGAACTAATGATCTGGTTGAAAAGTGCGCTCTATTGAGAAGTCCGGAAAGAATTCTCGAGAGCCGAGAACTTCAAGTATTTTTAAATGTGAGCCCGCGGATATTTGCATAATCGAAATCGACTCAGAAAGAGCCTTCCTGGCAAATGAGCTCTGCGCAAAAAGTCTCGAGACATAAACCTTTCTAGGTCAGTGATATCATGTGGTAATCTCATTTATATGTACAAGTATACAAGTATCTAATCCTCTATTTATGTACAATTCCGAGAAGGAAGGGCAAGAAATGAGCAAAGGGGAGGGACAAATAATTGGGTAAGGGAAACAGGTGAATGAGAGGGTTCTGGGAATGGGAAAGTTGTAGTGGATTAGAGGGAGAGATGTCGGATCGAATCCTTGCGAAACGACGAATCACAATGTGTGATAAGGGGAGAGTGAACAGGATGAAGATCAGGTGAAAGTGAACAGGACGGGCGAGAGAACGTCTTCATGGCAAGTTGATGTAGTTGACGATGATGACGTGGTAGTCGAGAAGGGTGCGGATGGCGTCCATGAACTCGTCGATGTTGTCGACCGAGAAGCCGATGCGCAGTTTCGCGCCGACTTCGATGACCACGTTGGACTTGGTTGGGCCGCGGGGAGAGATGCCTCCGAGGGAGCTGGAATATGGAAAGAGTCAGTACAGTATGATGTTTGAGATAATGGCAGGTCTCGTAGTTGACCATATGAATGGCTTCCCTGAAGAAGCACTTTCCCGAGACCTCCCTCATCCCTTTCTTGTTTTTCAAAGTTCAAGAACAAGGATACTCTAGAGCTCCTGTCCACTCCGAAGGAGCTGTTTCTAGGAAAAGTATGACGTGATAACAATGTTGTTATGGCATCCCTCAAACCGATCGGAGACCTAATCCGTACAGTGACCTATTGTTATTCTGCCCTTGTCCCTAAGCTGTTTTCCTCACCGTTTCACATCTAGAGCCCAGTAGATGCTGGCCGCCGACGCTTTTCCCCAGATCTTTGTGGTAGAACTCTTGCAAGTCTCTTGTTCCTGGAACACGAAGTTCTTATACTTTCAGAGATTCCTTTTCTACAAACCTCGAACCAGAGAGTTGTGATCGCCTCCAGCGACACGGACTTTGTCTTTTTGGTCGGGAACTGGTAGTTTTTGACGAAAAGGGTGAATTGTCCGAGTCGGACGAACTCGTCTTCGTACAGAATCGACATTGTTTTTGAAGGGTGAGATGAAGCTGAAAAGGAATTGATAAGACTGATAAGAATAACATAACACGAAAAATGAGCTTGTTTTTCTAGAAATTACTAATCCTTCGGAGCTGGAAGGTGGAAGGAAAGCGATGTTTTTATCGGGAAAAGAGGGAGGACTGGAGGGAAAAAGGACATGGTGGCTGGAGAGAGCACGGAGGCTTGCGTCAATTGATAAACTGATAAAGTGATAAGGGATCAGGACTGGAGATGACGAGATGAGATAACAGGTGGGAAGTGTAATGAGGAAGGGAAAGGGGAAGGATGACTGTTTCAGGATTAGCATGAGCTTATCACTTTTTGAGCTTTTTGTCTGGAGCTTAGCGCCTAGTATTAGTCTCATCACATCAATAGACCTGCGTGGGTCTCGACACGAAAACATTAAAGGAGCAGAGGAAGTTTCAAAGTCATTCGAATCAAGAAACCAAGCAGATCAACCCGGAGGAAGGCATATTCGAAATATCGAAACATTTCTGGCTCTTGTTGACACTTATAAATCTCAGAAACGGAAGCGAAAGGCTCTAGGCGTGAATATTCCGTGAATATCACATCAATCTGATTGGCGTCAAGAAGGTGGAGATTCTGGAAGAAGCTTCCGGTTCAGACCGGAAATGCGAGATCCGAGAGGCCCTGCATCCGATTCTGATTAGCGAGGGTCTCGAAGGGAAATGTTATCATTTATGGAGGACTACTGTAGAAGGGAAAGGAAACGCTGACTCAACAGGTATTGTTGACTGGAAACAAGCCAAGACTGGCTATTGCTGCTGAATCTGAGAGAATATATAGCACGATGAGCTTAATCCCAGATGGGCGGAGCCAAAGACACGAAAATAGGGGGGAGGGACTGAAATAGTCGGGGGAATCGGAAGGATGAGACAGCAATGGGATTAGCGCACTTTCGAAGTGAGGGAGGTATCCTGAATAGAAATATGATGTAGATTACGGAAGTGTTAAGAAAAGTGATGTGGGACTTCGGTGGACGCGCTGATCCATCAAATACTCGCAGATTTTAGGTGTTCAGCGGGATTTCTCCGAGAGATTTCGGTTTGTTTTGAAGTGCTGCATGCCAGATATTTAGCTCATGATATTCTAGAAGTTGGATAAGGGGTATGAAGATATAGGACAAGAAGAATTCAAACACGATATTTAGCAAAGCGGATCTTGAAGTTTGCGAAGTCTGTGACGTTTTTGGACATTATCCGTTCCAGGAATTACGATCGTTGAGGAGCTCATAGGTCTCGACACGATTTCAGTTTTAAAGATGTAGTCTATGAAACCTAGTTTGTAATCGGAACAAAACTATCACTTCAAGTTCAAAAAATCGTGATTCAGAGTAGTTTTCGTGTCGTTCTCGGATTTCAAAACAGCATAAATACGGCAAAATACGATGAGTTATCTTTTGAATTGAATCGAGAATAATGAGAGTGAATCCGAAAACACGCGTAACTCGTCCGACACCCCGCATCTTTTATATGCTTCCTTCCATTGAATTGGCTCTGAAAAGACACTTTCGTCATCGGTAATTCCCTCGGATTCTCTCCAGTGACATCAATCCCGACTTTGCTGTTCAGATTATGATTGTGACCCTGAGCATGCTCGTCAGCGCCTCGACACTATCCGGATGATCTCGAAGAGCCGAGAAGAAGAAGAAGATCTGTAGGCTGTCAGAAGCGGTTTATCGGAAACGACCGAAATAGAAATCTATCAACGCAGGCATTCCAGCGAAAGTAATATGCTCTTTATGTTTTGCTATTCTGTTTGTTTTCGCTTCAGATCGTTATCCGCTACTGTTCTAATGTAATTGAAGAATTGATGCGGTCTAGACAGATAGTAAAACTGAATACACAAGGGATTTGGGAGTTCGAGAAGAGTCGGAAAACAATGATGCGAGGGAAGGAAAAAGGATCTGAATCGAAGAAACGATTCCGGAGTATCGAGAACTTTCCTTGAATCCTGATGGCAAATGTGGTTGTTCCTTGAATTCAGAATGGTATACAGTATACGATGCAAGAATAAAGCGACGAAGAATACGCTTCCGAAGATCCGAGTGAGGAAAAAATCCATTCTAGGTTGTATTTCTCTAAACTTTAGTCAACTTTTCTATGTGTTTTCTTATTTTGTTTTCATTTTTTTTCATTTGTTTTTTTTCTTTTCACAAATTCTCAAATTCAGCTTGTGTAAAAATTTCGCAATATTTCCTGTTAAAATTCGCTGGCCGAGAAAGAACGCCTTGCCGGCCACGACCTCAAAGAACTTTGATGCTTCCATTTCTTTTTTTCAATTTTCAGGCCTACAAATCTTGCGAAAAGGGCATAAAGGTCATTTTTGATGTAATCGAGGTCCAAAAACAGGTTACTCACTTCACAATTTTCATATCCTTCTCTTTATTGGCCAACTTTTCATAAGCACAAACTACGAAAAATCATATTTTCGGCTCTGGCCCGCGTTTTCGTTGTTTGCGTCGCGTTTCCCGAAGCAACCATTCGTTTTCCAGCTTTCCATGTGGCAACGTTGTGAAATTCACCGTTCATCAGCCTCATATTCACACTTTTTTTTATTAGAATACCAAATTGTCGTGGAGTCAAATCAACAAATGACATCAGTGTTTGCCCACTTTGCTGCGTCTCGCTACCTTGGCACACAAAGTTTCGAAACCTTTCGCCACTATCTGTCTGACCTCTCTTGTCCTATTATTAGTCAGTCTCCTTAAATACCCTCGTTTTCAGGGAAACCCCCTCATTCTTGGACGTTTTCTGACGTCTTCCGTCTGCACAATGCGACCTTTATTCTCCAAGCTGATACTGGGTATACATGTCACTTTTGACATATCAATCACTCTAGTCTCCCTCGGATTCTACCAGCCAAACTGGAAGTTCGACTTCTCCGCCATCCTCAACACCTTCAACATCAATGCCTACTCGTATTGGAACTCTCCCCTCGACTTCGTGGCCCTCAGTCTCATCCGTCAAGTGGCCCTGCTCATCGCTGTCATTGTGACGGTTCGTGGAAAAGCGGAACGACTTCGGAAATGGATGCTGGCCTACGACACCTTGGCCATCTTCGGATACATGTTCGCCATCGTCAAACTCCTCGTTTTTGACGAGAAACCGGAGCTGATGACGTACCCGGGAGTCTACATGAACACTGTCTCCGCCGTTATCCTCACCTTCTCCCTGCCGTTTGCCATTCGGAATACGATCCTTTCGACAGAAGATAAGGAAGTTGCCTACGAACGATTAGCCAGCGAGAGCCAAGAGAACACAACTGTCGAGAACGGTGAGTGTCTTTCCTGTTATCAAACAAAACCTCAAAACAAGCGGAAATTTAGCCCGTAGACAGTTCTGATTTGATGAGTTCACTATATAATCCCAATAGACAATAAAAACATGTTATGATAACAATCGTAATAAAAACCTGAAAAACAAGTAAATTCTTCAGGGACTGTTCCGGCTACTTCCTCCTCGGCCGCCGCCTCCGCATCAACCGAATCCACAGCCGAGGGATCTGAAAAAGACGAAGAAGACGATGACGCTGTGAGCAAAGAAGAGAAGGAAAAGCGTCTTCCGCTCAAGACACACATCTGGGAAATCGCAAAGTTGTGCGGGAAACAGTGGAAATGGTTCGTCGCTTCGTACACACTTCTGCTGATCTCCAGCGTCTGTAAGTTGTTATCTAACCTGTACTTTTCTTATCAGTCATATTTCAGTGGGTCTGATCGAACCGGCACTCTACAGTCGAATGATGGCAGATGCCATCCAGATGAAGTCGTTCGAGATCCTCAAGAAGGCCTGTGTCGTTCTGGCCATCGTTCAGTTCCTGGAAGCAACGACTTCGACCGTGAAGTACACGTGTATGCAGTACGCCGAACGTCGCACCGCCCGTCAGATCCGAGTTGGTCTCTTCCGTTCCATCCTTCATCAGGACATCTCTTTCTTCGATGAGAACAAAACTGGACAGCTGATGTCTCGAATCACCCACGACAGTGACTCCATCTCCAACTCGCTGCCCGGATACATCGAGACGTTCACCACTAACCTGATCAACCTCGGCGGATCCGCTCCGATCATGTTCTACTACTCGTGGCAACTCACAGTCAGTACCTTCATCACCTTCCCAATCACTCTGCTCCTCACCAAGTACTACGGACTGTTTGTTGAGAAGCTCTCGGAGAAGGAAAACGACGCAACAGCAGTGTCGAACGAAACCGTAGAAGAAGTCTTGTCTGCGATCCGAACCGTCCGTTCGTTTGCTGCAGAGAAGATCGAGAACGCGAGATACACGAAAAACACAGACGCTTGGTTCAAGATCAGCATCAAGAGCGTAGTCGTCGGCAGTCTGTACACCTACTTCTGGTCCATGATCTGGAACGTCGAGGACATTGTCATCTATCTCTACGGGGGATACCTCACTCTGAACGGACGGATGGCTCCGGAAGCTCTACTGACCTACATCTTCTACCACTGGAGACTTCACTCCGCTCTCAACGTGAGATCCTAATTCTTGTTACCCATAACCTGTTCCGTTTTTCAGAGCTTCAGTTCTCTTTTCTCCGACCTCATGAAAACGATCGGATCTTCCCGAAAAGTCATCTACCTTCTGAACCGTCAACCTCTGCTGGACTACGAACACGGAACCGAAACCCCAGAAGTCATCGGAAACATCATCTTCGAAGACGTCGAGTTCGCCTACCCCACCAGAAAGAACGCCAACGTTCTGCAAGGAATCAACCTGTCCATTGAACCTGGAAAGACCGTCGCTCTGGTCGGACCGAGTGGAAACGGAAAGTCGACGTTGGTCTCGCTGATCGAACAATTCTACGCCCCACAGGCCGGAAAAGTTCTTCTCGACGGAACTCCAGTTCAGAACATCGATCATCAGTACTATCACTCCAAAATCGCTCTGGTCGCTCAGGAGCCGACTCTCTTCTCTGGAACCATCCGAGAGAACATTCTGTACGGAATCGAGAACGGAACAGACGAGGACATGATGAGGGTTTCCGAGATGGCCAACGTACACGAGTTCGTTTCGAAGATGCAGAAGGGATACGACACAAAGTGCGGAGAGAAAGGAGTTCAGATGTCTGGAGGACAGAAACAGAGAATCGCCATCGCCCGAGCACTCATCAGAGACCCTCGGATTCTGATTCTGGACGAAGCCACTTCCGCCCTGGACGCTGAGTCGGAGTCGATGGTCCAAGAGGCATTGAACAGATGCTCCCGCGAACGAACAGTTCTAGTTATAGCCCATCGGTTATCAACTGTGAAAAACGCCGATCGTATCGCTGTGATCGAAAAGGGAACCGTCACGGAGACGGGAACGCACGACACTCTGATGCAGAACGAAGACGGCCTCTACTACAAGTTGGTGAGCAAGCAGTTGCAGCCGATCGAGAAGAAGAAGGAGGAGGAGAAGGCCGACTTCTTCTGATTCTACTCACTAACCCGAATGTTTACCCATTTTCCTAGATTTTTCTTCTTGTTTTTTCTTGTCATTCTTGTTTATTCATAACTTATCCTGTTCATGATCTCACCCTTCTATGCATTTTTCTGTGTTCATCTGAATTTCATCTCTACTTCCCTGTGCTATTATGACTGCATGTCTCATGACTCGAATGGAAAGTTTATTGAATTGCTTCAGCTGAGCTTAATAAAATAAAATAATATTTTTATTTATATGAAACATCTTGATTCTAGCTCATCTCTTCCATCGCCTTCTTCTTCGCCAAACTCGCCGCATTCATCGACTGCTCCACGTAGAAATTGACAGTGTTCATCAGCAGAGCCATCGAGGTTCCGGTCGGCTGAGCCGTCTTCTGCTCACTTTCACTTGGCAATTTCTGACGTTTCTCGGGAATCTGGAACATTTTGAATTGGAGGGAAAAAGGTCTCGGACCTACCGGGTCGGTGTTCACATGAGTGAGCGAAGGCGGCAAATTCAGAATCTCGTCGTGGTGTTTCCGAGTGAATTCTGCGTTCTTCTGAAAACAGAACAGCTCAGAGAGCAACATTTGACTAAACTCACAAAAGGCATCGGGCAGCTGTTGCGGAGGATCTCGATGCCGTCTCCGTTCTTCCGAGTCGTCAGCTGATGTCTGTCGAAGTGGTCCAGACACAGATACTTCCGGCCCTGTGCCAGTTTGCCCTTCAAGTCGACAGAGTAGTCGAGGTCGCCGTTCGCCAGCAGAGACACCCATTCCTCTTGTCTCTCGGGAACCCTGGTGAACGAGGTGACGTAGCTGTTCGGAGTGGCGACTCCGCAGACGACACAGGTTCGTCGACGGATCTGAAAGGGTCAGGATGTTCTGGAAGAGGTGCGGAAGTGACTCACGTCGGCAGCAGTCGGGATGTAGGATTTGGAGTCGAAGGCAGTGGTCATTGCGCGGGGAAGCACCGGGAATGGACTCTGGGAAGCGCGGGTGCTCTCCACGCGGTGACACGTGGCGGCCCTGGAGTCAGAGGTCTTCTGGACACTGTTCACGTTTTTTTTTGTATGGGATTGGAGTGCGCAAAACCGTAATACATCTTTATGCGTACAGAAAAGTGCAAGAGATGTGGAACAGCATGAAAAGGGTTCAAAATATACAAATATTTTGGAAAGAGAGCACAAAAATGTTCTGCAGAGACTGGAAATCTACGTGGAAAATGCGAGCTAATAAAACAAAGATGCGAAAAAGAGAACGGATGAGGTGTGGTGAAGGAATAAAACGGAACAGATAACGAGAGAAAGAGAAACTCTATGGTTCAGTAGAGGAAGTACCCATATGGAGGATTGAGGAAGGATTGGGTGGAAGTATAATACAGTCATGCAGAAAAGTGTCTTGGGGTGGTAACGGAAAGGTAGGAGACGGGGATGTAAAGCTTTCGAGGAACTGGAGAATGGGGCAACAACTGTGAATATAACAGGGATGAAACAGATGGGTTAACGATTAACATGTCGAGATGGCGGCGCGGGGCCAAGCGATCTTCGCTTCGTGCCTCTTGTAGGCGAACATGTGCGGCTTGTTCTCTTTTTTGAGTTGCTCGTGGACCAGAACGGGGCATTCGGTGGGCGAGAGGCACGACTCGAACCCTTCGGCGATCAGGTAGCTGGAAACGGAATGATTGATGTTGCTAAGACAAGGGCACGACTTACAGTCCATGCTCTTCTGGGTTGGTGATTCCTTGCTGATGAGCGACAAGTCTGCTTAATTTGGACGTCGTCAGCATCGGAACTCCCGGGAATGTGGCATAACGGACACAGCCGATGGCCTCGTCCGGAACGGCGATCTTGACGAAGGCATCACATGTAGCAGCTGAGACTTGTGAAGCAAGATTGGCAGAAGTGCCACGTGTCAAAGTAGCAGTGGAGAGGAGTGGAGAGGAACAGCAGTGACGACCGGAATCTCCAGGAAGCATGATGACTCTCTGATCGTTCTCACAGAGACGACGTATCGATTCGGCACTCTTGAGCACGTGAACAGCGGACCAGAGAGACGTCAGGTAGTAGGAGGCATCGCTTTGGGTCACGATTGGCTGAGGAAGTAGTTCCCACATGTACCAGGCTTCGACTTCACATGCGACAGTGTGGGTACGAGCAAGGATGTAGACGAGCCAACGGACAAGATCTGAAACAACCCATGTTTGCAAATAACTGTACAACTGGAAAGCGACTCACCATCTCCAGGAGGCAGTCCTCTGTGCCCATTCGACGGGTCCATGTTCTCGTTCTCATTGGCATTTCCCTGAATTCCCAGAACCAATCCCATCGCCTTCATCAGATTCTCGAGCTTCTTCATCGGCGAATAGTGACTTTGCATCTTGCGCATCAGAAGTTTGACTTGTTCCATCGTAGTTGCAGACGGGGTCACAAGTGATTCCGGATTTGTGAAGCCGAGTTGTGTCAGGTTCATTTTACGGACAACTTGGATATTGACGGAGACGAGTTGAAGAGTTCCCGACTTGGAGTGTTCTCGTATCATCACGTGGTACAGAAGAGGCTTGACCTCACGAAGAAGAAGTTTGTGAAGGACGGCTTCGAGGACGGCGTCAATGTTCAGAATCTGATTGCTGTTGAGTCTGGAGCTCTCATCGTCAATGATTCGGTGCAGGTCACCCTCTCCGTGCTTCACCAGATAGTTCTTCATTCCGTTTATGAACTGGCGAACGTTTCGTATGACAACTGCGGGATCCGTCTCCTTGGTGTCCTTGGTGCACGTGACGAACTGTCGGAGTGTCTGTCCGAAACACGCATTCGCTCCTTCCTTCATTTGTGCCAGCTCTTCCACGTACTCTTGCACTGCTCGCCCTATCTTCTCGTCGGGACTGGACTGAACATGAGCTCGAGAAGCTCTTCCACTGAGAAGCGGTGACATCGATGGAAGGGTAGTCGGCAGGTCATCGATGGATCCGAAGGATGCAGCAGCACTCATTCCGAGGGAGTGCGAGAACCGAGAGAGAGCTCGAGGAAGACTTCTGATCGAGAAGGATCCGTCTGGGCAGCGACGCAGAGTTCCCCCGGCGATGGATCCATTCTTGGAGCGGCTCTCTAGCGTGCTAAACTTTGTGCTGCTCGCATCCGAGTCCTGCTCCCATGCCTTCACAGTTACTCTGTCACTCGGCAGTGGTCTTCTCATCAGCTTTCCAGAGTTCCAGCCCAAGTTCTCCTCCTCGTCTTCTTCGTCGTCTTCATCTGAATCCATCTGACACGTGGAATCTCCTCCGGCAGTTCGATCAGAATCCGAGTCTTCTTCTTGGATCGGTTCGCTGACTTTCAGTCCTACCGCCGTCTCGTCTCCGTGATGTGCCAAGTCGAGAAGATTCTCCCAGACGTTCGAATCCCACGGCTCGTTGAACACTGTACCAGCAACACTGACAGCGTCGTCTTCAATTTCTGGAAGTGAATTGTTGGAAAGAGTATGTGAATAGTGGATACTCACTTGAGTGCACATCGAGATGCATTCCATTCTTCTCCGAGGAAGACGTGGCGAAGTCGCAGAGCTGGGCGTAGTCACTGGATCGACGACAGTCTGGAACTTGCGGAGTTCCGACGATCGACATGGTGCGGTTGTGGTGGTTGCGTGGTTGGGGCGTCGGGAGAACCTGGAATGGAGAGTTGAATGAAGAGAAAACATAAGGAGAATGGTATTGTTTGGAAAGGCTGCCCAAGGAATTAGGCCTATTTTGTTGTTTTTCTCGATAAGTAGCCGACCTCGAGGAGAGAGAGAAAGCGAGGGAAAAACAACTGTATTTCTGCGAAAACAATACTTTCGACTGTCAAACATGTGAGAAAGTTGAAGGAAAAAACGAAGAGAAGCGAAGAGGAAAGTGGATGGGAGGAGACGAGAGAGTGATTGACAGTGTCATTTTGACAAAATGTGGATGGGAGTACATAATTACACGGACAGAAGACGACGATTTTGGCCGAGAGGTCATGAGGAGTTGCTTAGCGAAACGAGACGACTTCCGAGTCGATAATATTGAAATTGTTTTCACATTAAAAACTTCTGTAAGGCGGATTTGTTGGCGGCCGCACAGACTGTTTCTCCACGCGAACTTGTCTTTTTTATAGCCCGCGCATTTGTTGTTGACTCTCTCGGGAAGGAGGGAAAACTTGGAGACGACAGCGTCAAGCAGTGCTGGCGGTGAAGATCAAAATGAGAGGGAGATATATGGAAAGGACAGGATGAAAGTGGCAGTTAGACGAGAAAACCGTAAAACAGAAGAGATACGGCCGATTATTTTACGATCATTTGATTCAGTACCAACCTTGGCAATCTTCTGCTGGCGATTCTTGAGTTCGTAGTTGACTGCCGACCACTGCTGCGGTTGTCCGGAAGAGATCCTCGATTGTGATGGAGCAGTTTGTTTGGCTCTCCGCCAAACCAGCTCGCTTTCGTTGGTGGCTCCGAGTTGTGATGGAGCGGCTTGAGATGACGACGTGGATGTTCTGAAAGATGGGAAATGAGTTGGTGACAAGTCAAGAAAGAGTTACTAAGAAGTAACATTTCGCCAGCTAACACTCAAAAGTCTGCGTGAGAAAGAGGGTTGAGTGATGAAAGGAAAGGGGTTCCGTTCCTCTTCTTTCCATTCACAATATTGAAATAGGACGGCGACCGAACATTTTCATTCATCACGGAATGAAAGAACGAGCGAGGAAGAGGTCGACTAATTATGCAAATGGAACGGGGAACGGCAAATTTATTGACAAAAGGGGGAATGAAACTAGTCTGCAAGCAGAAGTCTCGATGATGTTGAGAGAAGGACAAAAAACAGAAGACGACCTGTTAAACTGTCAAAACTTGGAGGTTATTGAGACGTTTAGCAGACCGTCAAAAGGAAAGGCGTGATTGCTATCATGATGCATGGGGAAAAAAGAAGTGGGAAAAGAGAAAGGGATGAAGATTTCTCGAGCGCGTGTGTGGTCTTTCTATCCGTTTTCTTCATAAAAACAATGCAATTTGTGCCAATTACTCATCTCTCTCTCTCTATCATCTGTTCTCATTTTTGCCTTCCCAACTGATGACAATTGACAGTTGGAAAGTGTCGAGATGGATTAGCCAACCTGCTCGCGAACAGACAGATGCTCCACTCATGGAGCCGAGGCACTAGAAACTGGGGCACGGGCTCGTTCGTATTCGATTTCGGTATTCAATTCATTGATGCCGGGGGAGCAAGTGCAAGCGGGAAGGAGAGATATCATCTTATTCACGACCGTCACGGGTATCAAATTTCAAAGATGCTCATTTCATTCCCGGGAGCTTCTTCGTCTTCCATTTGACACAAAAACCACCACTTGATGATTCGGAATGACATCTGCTCGCAAGCTCATGTATCTACACGGCTTGCAAATTGCACGAAAACCGAGACTGGCATTGTAAAAACAATATCAGAAAACAGAAACATTCGCACTTCTCTAGGAAAAGGACAACAAGGTGAGAACAGGAGACGAGGGAAAGAAATCGCCGAGATAAGGTGTTATTGCGGTAGTCGGAGAGCGAACGGGCCAAGGAGGTGACACACGATATTAGTATTATCGCCCCCTGCCTACCAACAACCAGCCAGGAGAGAAACGAGAGGGGGAGGGGTCATAATGATGCTAACCATTCGTCTTCGATATCCTATAATCTCATTCTCTCGGGACACACTAATATAAAGATTCATTACGTCAGATGGGGTGAGAAGGTAACTTGATAGCGAGACACTTTCAGGATTCGTCCGGATGGCACTCAAAAAGTAATCGAGTCCCGGTTATTATTATTACAACTTCCGGGACGGCTATGAACTTTTTCCCCTTCTCAAACTATTTGTCGGCGGAAGAGAACCTTTAGCCCTTTCGCTCGTTTCTCCGAACAAAAAGAAGTCTTCGATGCTGGGAATCGGCCTAATTCTCATCACCGTCAAGGGAAAACAACATAATCATCGGAGCGGCGTATAATTCACAAACTGTATGTTGCCAAAGCAGCGGGAAACGGTGGAGAAGAAGGACGTGCGGGGCACAGCAGGGGACGAACCCTCATCCCGAAACAACCGAACAATACCTTCTGTTCTTTCAAATGCGACAAATGAGCGGAGGATCTGAAGGGCCAAGGGACGGGTTTCGATGACACAACACATAATTAATTGAAGCTGGCGAGAAGAACCACACAATATGCTAATTATGCTCATGAGCCCGGCTTCGTCACCCAATTCACACTACGAAATTTGTTCACAACATCTGGAAATGCCGAGTCGAAAAGTCAGTGTGGTTGTAAAGTGGGGAAGAAGAAAAAAGAAAGGAATAGGTCGGAGATTCTGCTCGTTCTCACCCTTCTCAAAGCCAAGTGCCAACTATACACTATCTATACACATTATTAATAATTTGTAAGGGGACCAAAAGGGTATTCTCGGGGGACCGACAAAAAGTTGGGCGTCTTCACCGAAGCGCTTTTTGCATAATATGTACTTTTTGAGAAGCACTAGAGAGGCTGAGCTGGATGAATTGTTAAAGCCTTAGTCCGAATTCCAATTTCCTTCGAATGAAACCTGAATTCCGGTTTGGAAGCCGGCTGGCAGGTGGAAGAACGTGAAATTAGGGTGCCCGCGGGTTGTGTATCAAATGAGCCCACATCATTATGCACAAGCCGTTCCATTTTCGGGGGCAATCAGCCAAGAGTCACACCTGTCATGTTATTGTGCATATACTGGTGCGCGAAATTAACGAGGAAAACGGTCGGTGCGGAAGGCAACGGCAGAAGGCGGAAGCTACCTTGGAAATACGGAAACTATTAGTTAAAAAGGGAGTTGCAACGGGCTAATGAAAGGCCGGAACGGCTTCGCAGACAATGAGTGTTTGATGCAATCCGACCGTCGTTCGAACGTTCTCACTATGCGCAATAGCTGACGCAATTGCACCTAGCTGCTTGAAAAAGGCCTCACAGGTGTGAAATTAAATGTGATTTATGGAATGGACAGTCGGGCACGAACATGATCGTGTAATTTGGGGGCTAGACGCTACCAGTCAGAACAGGGAAGTCGACGAAAACAAGGAAAGGCACTTGTGATGATGTATCTCTAGGGCGCCAGGAAGCAGTAGGAACTGGATGAGATTTTGTATATCTGCAGAGAGATGAATGCTGGTGGACAGTGGCGTGTGAATCGGAACGGAACACGGATGCTCGAATCGGACGAGAGCCGGCGAGAGCAGTTGAGCACCATTCAGAAAACAACTTGCGTGAAGAGCGCAAGGCACTGCTGCTGCCAAAAGACCATTCTCTTTCCGCGCGTGCGGAAGACTCGAAACCAGATCAATTTTTCATTGAGCACTGTAGAGAGGAAGGGCGAAAACCAACAAAACAGACCGCGTGAGCTTAGATGAGAGCAAGTGACGACCGGCTCGCAGGAAGGTTTAGAAACTGCCGCCCTACCGGAATCAGGGAAAGTTTGCAACGGAACATTTCGAAATCAGCCGTACGCTGCGGCAGAAATATTTGAATTCAAAAAGTATGAAAAAGACGGTCTCTGCAAAATGGCCACAGTGATGACTGAATGCGAAAACAAACAGAAATCGGAGGTCGGCCGGTGCAGGCTTGTACACGTTCTCGCCTACGGATTAGAGAATCCTTAGTAGGCAGGTGGCAGAAAAATAGATGGTACTGTGACAAGAAAGAGCAAATAGCACAGGGCGAGATATGACTAATGCTCCAATTGCACCGGTATTCGATACAAAGCGGTGCTGCGCGGCTGAGAGATAGATTAAAAGTTGGGGGTGAGTCATTGACGTGACGTCTTTGAGTGCGAATATAATACAAATGTTTTCAAGTTTCAAGTGTGCCTAGCCAATAAGCGATGACCTTGGCAAATGTTGAAGTGGATCAGGAAAGACCGAGTGGATTAGATAAGAAAGGTTCTAGAAGCTGTTTCACACTTTGAATCGTTCAAGTGTCAGGTGACAGGAGCTTCAACTAATAAATAATTCCAGATGGACAGAAGGGAAAGTCGAAATGAATGAAAAATGTCGTGGTGCCGCAGCAGCAGCAGACGTGGCAATTATCCGCCAGTGGACACCACACCATGAAATTTATGGGCGGTCCGCAGTGTCTGTTCGGAGGTGACCTCGAGGGGTTTAGCATTCGTGGATCGGTTTCGATGTGGATGGATGGAAAGGTTGAATTGAGTGGACAATGGAACCGCGAAGTCTATTTAAATGGTCGTAAAACGATTCACTTGATAAATATTGTAATTAAAACCGACAGGAGGGTTCAAGCAAAATGAACTTTCCGTTTTTCTCGATGACACATCCACAACTATGACTCATAAAAACTTCTTCTTCTGATCAGAAGGACGAAACCTTTGTTATCGTCTTCCCGACAAGTTGTGATAAGTATGCAGTTAACAGACACAGGTGTTGGGGGAATAAATGGGTCGGAAGGGCACAAAGGAGGCGGCAACGCAGAAGACGAAGCGGAGCGGTGGATCCGCCCCGCGCGCAACTGTTCCATTTGGTTCCGGTTTGCTTACAACACAAAGTCATTATTTAAATTAGCGCGCCAAATCAGAGAACATGTGCTGACTGAATTTACAAAACAAAATACTCACTTTCTCCGTCCCAACGATGAATTTTCGGAAGATCCGCTTGACAACGAGTCCGATGGATTCCGTCGTTTGTCGATGAGTGCCTCGAGAGCTTCCCTCCGTTTAGCCACCTCTCCAGCCAACTCATCCATAGAATCAGATGTCTGCGTTGTCTTCATGGCCGGTGCGAACGTCTTCCTTCGGACCACTGGAGTCACGAGTCCTTCGTTGATCACCATCAGCTCACCGTCGTTATTCCGACCACCGAGTCGTTCCCGAAGAGCCTTTGCTGACTGTCCAACACTTCCGGGCACCAATGGTTCTGTGACGGCGATCAGATTGGGAACCGAGAGCCGATGCTCTCCACCACGAGACCGATCGATTCCTGAGAATCCGCTACGGTTGAAGCCGTTGTGAGATGTAGACGGAGACGGGAAGCCGTTACGTCTTCTGAACATGAATTTGGAACAAGTTTACTCTTTTCTGTACTCACCTCATTGAAATCTGCGGACTTGCATGAGCACTGTGAACTTCGCCAAATGGATGTTTTGCAGCCGATCCTTCTTGTGGAGACAACATTTCATTGGCTGATTGCAGACTGGAAATGATAAAGGTTCGATAAGGGTGTTGTTATCAGTTTAGGAGGTCTAGGACTGATAATTACTTCTGCTGTCTGCTAACTTTGAATTTCAGCATTTTGGCGTGTCATGAGTGACTAATAATCAGAGGAACTAGATCGATTCAGATCGAATGTATATCAGTACAATGACTGATAACATCAGTGAGCAGCTCTCGCGATGCGCAATGCGAGCGGGAACGTGTTTGCGCCCGTCTTTTGGAAAAACAAACACGCGACCGAAGGCCCGCTTTTGTTCGGATTTGTGCCATTCGGCAGCTGAATTCAACTGCTAATAAAAGCTTTTTTTTTCAAAATAAGAAACATCTATGAACTGTCCGTAATCCTTTTTGCAAACTAGCAGAAAAACACTTCCGCGATTGGAAAATCGAAAAACAAAAAAAAACAATTCAAAGATTCAGAAGAATCTAGAGAGAACTAGACCGTCAACTATTCAGTGTATCGCCCGTTGACAGTTTGTGACGGAAACCGAGACGATCGAGAACTAAATTTGCATAATAGTGTCAATACCGAGAAACGAAAAGGCTTCTCACAGTGACACGCGGCGCCCCCGAGAAGTTTGCCCGGCTTTCTTTCAATTGAAACGGGAGAACTTACCGTTTTCGGCGCAACTCTTCCACGCAGTTCTGCTGCACTTGAGGATCACCGGCGTTCGACGGAGGTGTCATTGGAACACGACCTGGAGGAATGGATTACATTTGGGTGATTGGAATTAGAGGGAGGCGACCAGAGGCGGGGCCCTTATCACTACAGGCTGGCTGCGAAAAAAAATGTTCGAGAGCTCAAAAGCGTATGCATTTCAATAGAGCGCATTTGTCGTATGGATACTGTAGCATTTCCACGTGTATTTTCGAAATTTGCAGTTCCCGTGAATTAAAAAAAACGACTTACTGAAGGACGCGTGTGCGGGTCCAGGACTGCTCTCGTTGTGGAACGCCAGTCGCTGCGCATTGCTCTTCACGATTCCAAAGTTGAATCCGTTGGCTCCCAGGTCACTTCTCTCTCTTCGCATTGCCAATGGACGTGACCGACTTGAAGACGAGAGTCCGGCGACTGAAAAAGTGATGTGGATGCTTGAAAGAGCCGGAAAAGCCTCACCTTCGTCGTAGTTGGGCGGTTTGAACGTTCGCATCGACGCATCCGTTAGATGATTGTTGTTGTGGTGCGGAGACGTTGTCATCTCGGCCATGAATGCCGCTTCCTGTAAAGAAGAATTAGAAAGTCAGAAGAAAAGGGATCCGATAATCGTCGAACTAGTGAAAAGGGATGAACAGAAGGAGTAGCAAAAAAAATGGGGAAAGCAGAAGAAGCAAACCTTCCAGCCACGCGTGTAATTGTCGTCGTCGAACATGTCAGGCGAGGTGGTATTCTTCTTGGCAGAAGCCGTCGGCACCACTCCGTTTCGTTTCTTGGGCGTTGTGGAGCCGAAGAAACCGCGAGCCGGCGGGTTGGTGATGTCGAAAGCGGACCGGGAGCTGGAAATTGAGAAAATTAGGTTAGAGAAGAATTGAAACTCTTTGAATTGGATCTATCCCACTTTCTAATCACTCACCAACACCAACTGATAAGTACAGAAGCCATTTAGATCGAAACTACGATAGTTTATAGAAGAAGTGTTACTTCGGCGGCGGGAAACGACAGCAATTCGAATGTGTGTAAGTGTGTGCGTGATTCGAATCACCGCTCACAAATCACTACAAATTGGCTCAGGAGCGAGCAACAAGAAAAGAAGAAGATCTCCAATCGACTCCGTTCCCATAAATCTCGAATTCGAAACGAAAAGTCGATGAGATGAATGCGGAAAATATAGTAGGGGGCAACCAGGCGAGCGACGGGGCTCCCGAGACTTTTGTTGTTTCTGTGCCCTCGTTATCTTTTATCAATTCGCTATCGCAATTTCTGATACAGAGGTCCCCGGCTGCTGTGTGTATGTATGTCACTACTTAATTAATTGCCCCTGTCGCGGAGCTTCTCCACTCCGCCTGGGACCTCTCACATCACTGACAACACATGTTATCATCTCTGTTCTTTCGTTACAAAACCTCATGATAACCCCATTTCAACCAGTGCATTTTTTCAAAGAACTCTTACGTTTTGACTTGTACTCCACTAGTGTCCCACGGGGTGAAATAGTCGCAACTGGCGAGACGAGGTGTCGAATCGATGTCTACTGCAAGTAATTCCCATTTTCTGATAATCAGAACAAGCCTCCAACTCACAGCTTTCTTTCCTTTTCTGATCTTTGCTGGCCGAAGAAGTTCCGAATGAGAGCAGTGATCGTAGGAAGGATCGTGGTCGGGAGAGGGTGCTGCTCGTCGAGGCGAGGTTCTTCGGAGACGAATTGACTGGAATGAGACACGATATGCAGGGAGATGTTCATAAATAAGGGGGGGGGATGGTCTGTATGTGACAGAAGCAGTGGGAAGTCCCGATCATTGAGGGAATCATCATAAATTAGAGGAAGAAAATAGGAGAGGAAGCTGACGAAAATGGGGCTAATTTTGATTGATTCCAAGGAATAATGTCGTGTTGCAACGCTTTTTTCGTGAGACTTACCACTTTTTTGAGATCTGACTGATTGGGAACGACGATCACTCCGAGAGATGTGCACTGAAAAATAACATTTGTTTTTTGAAACTGTTTTAAAAAAACATCTGCATTCAACCTAAAAACAGTGTCGCAACACTGTTTCAAAGGAACAACAAGTAGAATTGTGTGACGAAAAAGGTAACGTCTGTCTCTTTTTTCTAGATACAATTAGTGTCATCTACCGAAAAGTAGAAGGAGAAGACTAGTTCCTGCGTTTCTTTGCCGACGTGGGATCATCTGCTGATCCCCATTGCTGACCATCACTGCTGCCGAGGGATTAGAACCAAACAGTTCTCAATTCTTTCTCTTTTCTCTATAGTTTCTTCCCTTTTTCAAAATCCGATTAAACTGAAGTTTTCCTTTTTCTTTAAAAGTCTAATAGGGTTAAAATTCAGATTTTCAAGTAAAAACATCCGAAAAACGAACCTTCGTCGAGTCGGTCGTGCTTGCTTGGCGGTGAGTGCGTACTCAGTCCACTGTCCGTTTCGTCTGATCCAGTCGTGCCCATCGTACCGTTCCGATTGTCAAACGAAATGAAATCTCCGACGCAGACGGTGGCGAATCGAGAGTTCGATGAGGACGAGGCACGCGACGAAGAACGACGTTTTTTCGGCTGAAACAACGGAAAACTCGTTTGATTACACATAATTCAGACTTTTGAAATGATGAAGCTGTGATAGATGAACAATTGGCAGTCGGTTAAACAAATTGTCATAAAACCCGACCTTCTCAAGCCTATTATCGAATTGAAAACTAGCTTACCGTCTTCTGATTATCAATACCCATGGCCATTTCGGGCGTCAGCAGCATCGCACTGCTCCTTCTCGGAATGCTTCCATTGTTGTTATTGCTGTGCTTTGAAGGATCGTGAACTGCGTAGTATCCAGTCTTGTTATCAACCCGAGTAGCCACCTCGTCATAGATCGACTCATCCGGTTGTGGTCGTTCCATGAACCACGTGGATGCATCTGATTCTGAAAAAACTGAGATTATCAGTGATAAGAGTGATAAGAGGAATACCTGCTCCGCCGTGGCATCTCGGCATCGTGTTATTGTTGGTGGAAGTGTTGGCATTACTTCGAAACGATGAGGAGGCCGAGTTTCGCGACGATGAAGACGGCGTGGCCTTCCTCGACAACGACATCTCACGAGCCCAGAATTCTGAAATGAGACAAAGTTTTAGAAGAGTTGAAAGGGAATGTAGCAATGTTTGGAAGAGAGATGTGACAACATTGACGCCTGGCGGCCGGGAATTTTTAGATTCTTCGATGACTTCGATGCGGGTACGACCGAAATCGCATAAAAAGTTATGGGTTTCTTTTCTTTGCCCGCGGCGGAAAACGTCCGTTCGCTCGTCCGAAATACTGATTCGGAGCGAGAAAACGAGAAGACGTCGTCGGAATCGGAAAGGAAACGAGAGGTGAGATTTTGGAAAAATCAAAGCAGACTCAGAGGTTCCGTGTCGCGGTTTTTGCTAGAGGTGTCATCCGATACCTGACCACAGAAGAAACCGCGACACGGCACTTGTTGTGCTGGACGGAAATCGGGAATCAAAGACGGTGTGTGTTGTTTTGAAACAAAACATCAAGTGGATATTCATGACAATGAGAGGGTTTCAAACGAAAAATGAGGGAATCTGGTCAGGATGTATGGGAGGTTTTGTTCAAAAGGATACGGGCACAAGGAATGATTTCTCATTGTTGAAACACTCGAAGATCTCATTTTTGTTAGGAACCACGTGGTATCCAGGAAGGGAGAAGAGGTCAGAACAGAGAAAACGAAGACACGCATGGCGGTCGACCCTAAAAGGGTCTCTCCTAATAAACTTCTAATCGTAGTCATCACAACACGATCAGTGCGAGATACCGTCCCGACGGAACAATAAAACTGTAATAAACGTATGTGAAAGTGCGCCGTCGTCGTCTCTGACTCTCTCGGAAACCACGCACAGACAAACAGATAAATCGGGTGACAGAGTGCGGTGGCAGTGACCGGATGGACGAACGAACACCTATTGATGAGGGATGATAAACACGTCAAGGACGGTTCGGAACGGAGTAACGGGCAAATTGAGATCTGGCTACTACTAGCTGGTAGTGATCGTCGAGATTAGCGTAGCGATGAAGGACTACTGTCAATCAATCATAGTAGGCGGGGAAAGGTGTGAAAATGGCAACCTATGAATACGGAAGTGGGCTTATTCATGGGGAATTTGAGTTAAAAAACACGGGGAAGTGATCAAGATGAATGGTTTCAGAGAGCACAGAGAGAAAAGCTCAAGCTAAAAAGTACTAAATCTTCTAGATTTTGGAAATTCAGAAGAACTGAACTTTTACTACAAAATTCTGAAAAGTTGCCGTCTTGATTCTCGAACTTTTCCAAGAAGTCTTTACACTGAAAAAAGCTAATAAATCTTGGAAGCCATCAAAAGAAGGTGAAATTAAAATAAAATGAAATAAAACATGGCGATAATAATCGGAGGTGGCGGAAACAAGGAAAAGGAAAGGCCGGGGGCCGGTGTCACATTCATAGAGAACAATGGAGGCGGCGAGATGCAAATTTTGGATGACGACGAAAACGAGGAGAGGAAATCCAGAATTTGGCGCATTTCTCGTCATCTCGAGTGGAGCGAAACGGTTTGTTTCTTCTGGTTCACCTCATCCTTTTATCAACATTAGAGATGGGAGATGGATGATTAGGAGCGATTTGGAACGGGGAGGGGAGACCGAGAGAAACCACTTTGCGGTAATTACGGGGAACTATTTTGATCTATTCCGTAGTTGACGCACTTTTCGGATAATCGGTTTTACGGTTTGGTTTAGGTTTTGGTTCTCAGTTCTTCCCCTATCTTTTAGAACAGCTCAGCTGAGGCAAAAACAGCGATCTGCTGATCTATAAAATAAACGTTCCGTCACTCATGCTAAAGCTATTTCGTATCCAGAGTAAAACTAAACAAAAACAAAACGACACGAAATGCGGATCGGGAAGAGGCAAGCAGTAAATGAACGAAAAGAATCCTTCCACCCAGAGCATCGCAATAAAAGCGAAAGAGAAGCGGAGAAACAGACTTCGAGGGAGCACATCTGGCACAATACGGCCACAGAAGCCCTCCATCATCAAAATCACATCGAGCCAAAGTCACTTAATTTCTACAATATGCGTGGACCTACCCTGCTCCATCACGGCCACACTCTGAAGTTGCTTTGTGGTCGTGCATGCACGGATCGCCGCCGGCAGTTGCAGACGGTGCTCCAGCTCGTCCCTGCAATTTCTCAACACCCAGTTAGATTCAAGCAATTCGGATGCCGATGAAATCAAACTAAGCTGCTGCAGATGTGTAATTCAAAACAAAGAAAACTCACTCATTGACGCAGTAATGTTCGATGAGAAGAGGAAGTGATCGAAATGTGAGCGGACTGCCCTCGAGTCTCACCTGCAACAAATTAATGGATCAATCCGTTTAATGAGAAAGAAGATCTGCTCCGCGAGCTTCTTGTAACCAGAAGACTAACCACTTTAGCTGTCAATGTGCCAGGAATGTCGTTAGTTGTCACAGAAGCTGCAGACGAAATGGATGACGTCTTCATGGGTACCGTAAGCTTCTCGATTATGTAGTGGTCGATCTCCACGTGTGCTCCCGGAGCCAATCGGACCGACAGAGCCATGCAGTTCTCGCGAGTCGATGCTCGGACAATGAAGTTCCCTGGCTCCATTCGCCGCAGCAAATGAAGTACTTCTGGTCTTCCGAGGTGAGGGAGATACCTGCAAAGATAAGAAGTTGGAGAGGGGGACAATCATAAAAAGGTTCACTCACCAGATAGCATGAGTTCGTATGATCTGCTCTAGAAGTGTGACACTCTTCCCTGACATTGAAGACGTCGAAGAGTTCCTTCTGAGCACAAAGTCCGAGTAGGCGCTGTCCTCGCCTCGCTCAGTGTTCATATACATGGCCGGGATCGGCGGTCGAGGTCTCTGCAATCGGGATATGTGGGTGGGAAAAAGACGAGAAAAAGGGCTGGATGGCCTCTGGGCTGACCAATTTGCCATTTGATTCATCTCATTGGCGGAAGGTCATCAGAAGGAGATGAGATGGTATGGTTTCTTTGGGGAGGGGCGGAGACGTTCGGTTTCAATTTCACGCCGAACGTTCAACCTTTCGGGAAAAGAATAATCGACGCAATAAGCGACCCGGGTAACGACTTCTCAATGACGACGTTGACGGAATGGAATCAACGTTTGAATGAGTTTCGAGAGACACGGTTTTCAGAAGTTCTAGGTTCCAGATGGTTCAGAAAAGGTCCTTCAGGAACAACTAGACGTATGGGAAGGAGGAGAAAAAGTGAAAGACGAGTGTAAGTGTGTACGTCCGTCTTGCAAATAATAACAAGTGATAAAGAGTCTCGTGTCTCCGTTTCCCACAACACAAGGAGCATCTCGTTTCATTTCATTTCGCTCCATCGGGTCGGGTGGTCTCGTTTCTTATTGGTAGGAGAGGCTGGTGGTCAGGAACATGATAAATTGAACGAGTGAGTGTGCACTTTGTGTACGTGTTACACTGTGAAAAGGGGTTGGGAGAAGCGGACAGAGACGTTTTTCATATTAATCTCGTTGATAAAAAGAGTTCTTTTGAGTGGCGGGCAATGATTCAGAATCCAATCTGTCGTCGTACTCACCTCTTCCACTTCGCACTGCGTCAGTTCGTGTGCAATCGGACTGCTCGCATACTCACTAGGCACCGCCCATTCGGCCACACCGCCGCCGCTTCTGTTCATCATGGCGCCGTCGGCGAGACAATCCGTTATTGTTTCCGTTGAGGTTTCGCCACCGTTGTCTGAAAAGATGATTAAGATGAAACAGAAAAGACAGCTATGGGAGCAAAAAGAAACATTCCACGGATGACTATGGCAGTGATCCAGGAATGAAAAAAACGACAAACAGTCTGTGGTCGGTAAATAAAAGATGCATCTAGCCAAATATGAGCCAGCGGTAGTTACGAAATGAGTCCCAAGAAGGCGAGGGTTAACAAGCTTATGCTGACAGAAACTTGTATAGGGTTTAGCAAAAGAGGATACTTGCTCTGACAGTAACCATTTCTCTAATTCCAATAATTTCCCCTCCATAAAGACAACTATTCTATTTTCGAACACAACAATGCATCTTCTTATCAATCGGGGAGCCATAAATTAAATTGAAACACCCATCGACACTGCTCCCGAAAGACCGAAAGGGCAGGAAACCAGCCTGGACGGGGCCTGCCATCTCGCGCCTAATCAAAAGCAAACAAACATGAAAACGGCGGCTGGCAGGTGCACAATCATGGATGACCAGCTAGCCCGGAGAGCGCCTTATTCAAAATTTGGACACGTCCAGAGGGAATTCTGGAGACGAAGAAGCGTGAAGGAATGAGAATGGCAATGAGGGGATGACGGACGGGCAGATTCCGTCGGTCAGCTTGTCAGCGCCGGGAAGACAAGTCCATCGTCCTCTTCGCGCTCTATTTCACATGGATGCATACTGGTCATCATCACGCCGCCACCACCACGACATATTAGGGTGCATGTCTCATTTGGTAACGAGAGTAGGCCGAGATCTTCGAGACGAGGCACTGGAAAGCTAGCAAGGTGGTCCAGTTCCCAGACAATCTTCCTTTTTTTCCGGGATCCATGCCCTATAATTTGTTTCAAAAAGTCTCACCGAAAGAGTTTTGATGTCCTCCATCTTCGGCCTCTTCGTCAACTGTCATCACTCCGGGGACTGAAGTTATGTCTTCGACTTGAACTCGTATCGCTCCGAAATCAGGGCTGAATCTGGAAAAACAGAACATTCAGAAAAAGCCGCGACAGTCTGGTTAATTGTGAAAGACGAGAACAGCGGAAACGCTGTGAGTGAGCACTGCTGACTCATAAAAAACAAACGGTTTGGGTGTGGGAACTCTTGTTTTTGGGAAAACAGGTCAAGATCCTGTGACTACGTCACAGGTCACGTGACCGTATGATTTCAAGTAAACTCTCAAACACTCACTCTCTCCTTCCGCTTCCGTCGCTTCTCCTTCTGCTCGTCGCACTTCCGGCCACCACCCGATCTCTGTACTCCAACTCCATCATCGGCATCACTGCGACACTGGCTCTACGCCTCTGTCGGGTGGCTTCTGCAGACTCCTCGTACGCCGAAAGCGGTCGTTCGTTGCTATTACTGCTACTTTGGTTCGTTGAGTTCGTTGGTCCGTTTCCACGAGAACGTGCCGCGGCAATCGCCCTCGCAGACATGGTTCCGTCGTGGGAGAAGACTGACGGATTCACCTGGAAGAATACAGATTCAGGGGGAAATGGAGAAGAAAAGAAGGGTTGAATGGTTGGGGGATGGGGAGAAAGAGAGCAGAAAGGCACAAGTTCCCACCATTTCGACGAGCACCGTCGCTTCCCTCGCGCCGTTTTATTGGTTTTGCATGTGCAGGATTCTTTGCAGAAAAAAGATGGGATGTATACATCTAGTCAGTTCTTGGAAAATGTTTGGATCAAACAAGGACCCAGCTACTAGTGACAAGGACAAAAAATATGCGACTCTGGTTTACGAAAAGTTTGCCACGAGTTCAGTAATTTTTGAAAAGAACAACAGAGAGGACTACTAGTAATAACAGATTCTATTCATCGAATGCGTGACCACGAGAATACCTAATTATTGACAAGTTTTTCGGGACTTACCACACAAGTTTCTACATTGTCATATGAGCTGACATCTAGCGAAGAAACCGGAAAAGACAACGGACGGCTCCTCAAAAACTTCCATTCTGGCTCAGAATCCTCCAGAATCCTCTGAAGCTTCGACCGTTCGATTACGATTGGCTGATGCGTATCCCGACGAATCAACGATGGATTCTTCCGGAGACGGACCGGTGAAAAGTCGCCTTTTGCCTCTGGATTCTCACTTTTCGCGCGTAAAAGTGACTTCCGAGGAGATGGCACAGGCGTCTTTTTCACGGCAGATGTTAACAGGAGACGGGGTTTCGGCACCGGGACAGCTTCCGGAGAATACGTGGAAGTAGAGGGGAAAGGAGACGTTATCATGTCAACTTCTCCGAATAAATCGAATATAATGAATAGTGTCGAAAAACGGTCGTCGTCTTCTTCTCCCAGTGTTATGGAGGAGAAGAGTGGCGGTGGCGGTGAAAACACACGGTGAGTCACACGGCGGCTAGCCGCCGGCCACAGACTTTTTCGACAAAGAGGACGACGCAATCGGTTGCGAAAGCTTCACGCGACCGGGGTCGGGCGCCTCACTTCTGCCGTCCGTTCGTTTTGTTCACCTTCACGGTCAACCGACAAGAGTAACAAATCAATCGAAGGAGGCAGTAGAGGGGACAGCGACAGCGAACATGATAGGGCGCCCGCCGTCGTGGTGGCGGTGGTCACTTCTTGCCACTCTTTCCGTCAAATGTGCCACATTGAGTGAGTGTGATGCGATGACAATGGGGCGCCTTTCTGCCAACTGGAAGTAACAACAACTATGACCCCTAACTTCTAGATCCTCCAAACTGAAATTTTTACAGTCTGCAACCTAATCACACTCCGATACTCGAACATGCCCAAGTTCAGTTCCACTCGTATTCCCTTCCACTTGGATAGTCAATTTAATTAGAAATCTTCTCCATTCAAGTACAAAAACTGCCTACCAGATTCTCAATTTCTTTACATTGTCACTTCGCGTACACATCAATCTAACCGTCTATTTCCCTTCCCTCTAACTCGTCACCGCTGATAAAAATAGATGATTGAGGATGGAGAACGAGGTGACAAAGTGATTCAACTGATAAGAATTCGAACAATGGATTGATTAGCGAGTGAGTGACCGGAAGAAGGAAAGAGCAAAAAGAAAATGAGGTGGACAGGCAACAATGGCGGGGCGAAGGAAGAGTACACCTATTGTCGCGCCTCATTTATTACACCTTCACCCTCGTTCGCTCGTTCATCGCCGTGTTTGCGAAGCCGAGGTGTTGAATGTATTGGCAGGTCGCGTTGACTCGATTTGCATCGTAATCATTGCATAAGGTGATAAAAAACACTTAGAGATACGATTACGGCTTGTGGGTCGTTTTTTAGGTAAAAAAGCAGCAAGTGATTTAGTTTTGTTAATTAGACAAGCTTAATGAAGTTTTAAAATGATAATAATAAATAAGAACAGTAAGATTTATGAGAAAAAGCTTGCAAAACAAAGAAAATTAAAAAATAGAAGAAGCGAAACAAACTTTTGTTGCAAGTTACTGTAGACGATTGTCAAAGACGCAAGCACCGTGACGCGATAATGCACAAAAAACAACTCATGGAGAATTTCAGACAATGCCGTCGAATTGAGAATTCTAGGCAACAAACAGGAGAACCCAGAAAAGCTTCGACGAAACAAATGTATTATCCTCATCTGAAGGGAAGCATCTAGTAAAGAAAGCACAGAACCCATTAGTCTGCATCAAATCCCAGAAAAACCGTCTGCAGCATAGCCCATTAGTCCCCACTGCGATTCTCGATCCGAAAAAGCAGAAAAGAGGGAAGAATTCCTTGCCGCTGGCGCCAGATGAGGCGTGGAAATAGACGAACACGTCGGAAAGAGTCAAATCATAAAGTCTCTCGGAAGCTTTTGTCGGCTGAGGAGCGAATCGTTCTCCCCTCTCAGAGAGCGTTCCGCCTCGGTTTCGGTGCGGTTGCGGTAGAGGATGATGATGGGTGAAAGATGCTAAATGTGCAAACAATTGGCGGACGGAAGAGGGCGCTAACCGCACGAGCTGCCGGTCTGGCCGCGTGGAAAACTTTGCTCAGGAAATCCTTGAAACATACAAACCACTGGCCTGTAGACTGGTACTAAATGTACTTTGAGGACAGTCTGGTTAGAGAATCACGGGGTTGAGAGGAGGGTCTGGGAGCAGGGAACAGTCACAGGAACTAGGTCTAGCTACTGTATTGAAGAAGTTTTCGATCGGAGAAGGAAAGGTCCAGAGACTGAGTCATTCAAACGAAACTTCAGTGGCCAGCTTCACATGAAAAACAGCGCTTCGAAACTTCTGAATAGATTCAGGATTTGTGAATTCTCCGAAAAGATGTTGAGAATACCAAAAAAGAAGACTCGTTGGCTACCTGTACACGACAAACACACCACCGTGAAGCCGTTTGTTTTGTGTAGTCTCTACGAACGGAAGCGCTCTCCCACGGGTGCAAATATGGACTGGAGAGGGGTCAAATGGAACAAAAAACAAAACGAGATAAGTAGAGTCAGTAAACGAATCGATAGCTGGCATCTAAATTATTATGCACACGAGACGGGACGGAGAGTGCGTTGCAAAGTTCAACGGATTATTACAATGCACGAGTCGGAGGTTGGTGATAAGTTGCAACGAGTTCGCGGATGTTGAGTGAGTGTTATTCACGTGCCAAGAGCCTGAGATCCATCAAGAGAGACTTCGGTAACCCATGATTCCTACTTCTGAAAACGAGTTACATTCAGAATAATCATTTATTGTTATCATGATGCAAGTTCTTTTTGTAGATCTTCAGGGAAGCAGCCGACGTCACTTTCACATCACGTTCCTTTTGATTCTTGCCTGAAATTATCATTAGAGCACCTTCCCATCAGCCACACTCACCTTTCAACACCGTACTGTTTTTGTCAGTGCGAACGAAATGTTAACAAGCTTGACGTTGGTTCCAGTTGTCGCAATTGACTCGGCGTCGTCCCATTTGTGAAAGGGGGGAGTGAGTCCGAGGGTATGAGGAAGGAAAGGTATACCCAGTCCGTCACGTGTCATCCAATTGGATGTCTCGATCGGGAGTTTGACGGAGAGCAGGCTTCACTGTGAGAAGAAAGAAGGAACACAACGAAGCGGGACTCACTCCCCCTACTGATATCCTCCTCGACCATCCCGACATCTCCATCCGATCGTTGTTTTCCATCCTCCATCCAGTCGTCCCAATCCTCCCAGTCGTTCCTCCATATCATCCGCAGCTCGTCCTTGTCGTCGTTGTTCCGTATGCTCACGATCCTTGTTTTTTCGATGTTGCTGATTCATGTAGAAGTGAAGTTTGGTCACTGAGAAGCTGAAAACATCAAAACTGAAAACGCTCTTCTTGGAATTTGCTAACCTCTCCGGAAGTCCATCTGATACTTCTGCTCATCAGCGTCAGTGAATTGAAGAATGAGCACTTTATTGAGAAGCATCCTCTTATCAGTAGAGCTCACGTGAACACTCCATTGCAAAAACGTTTTTTCACAATTTTCAGAAAACGACATCTCTCTTCCTCGCGCGTTTGACTATCCATTTTCTCTCATTCCTAACCCAATTATTTCCTTTTTTCTTATTGTCAATAAATGTTTCCCGCAGTGACTCATACAAACATTCTCCCCCTTTTTCGAACATTTTCCCCGCCTTCATTCCCATTTTTCGCACCGTCTGTTGACCTTTTTTGTCTCGATTCCACCTCGAACTTTTCCAATTTCTTACTTTTCGTTCCCCTTCGAACCTTGAAATCTTGCCGTTTCCCACCGGCTTTTCCGCCCCCACTGATGCCTTTCACTGATCTCGAAAAACGAGAGAGTGGATGATCAGTGGAGACGCAGACAGATGGGATTGTGTGTGATAGAGCAGCTTCATGCTGTAAAGAAGGGGGAGGAGCTGGAGAGAGGGAGAGCGAGAGAGCCGAGAAGGCACCAACAACAACAATCACTCGAGAGACGCTGATCCAGAAAGGTTCCGAAATTATCGATTGAATTCTGGAACTGGTTCTTGGAGCTTTTCCTTTTGTTACCAAACAGTTATCTTCCTTTGAACTTTTCTAATTGTCTCGACCGACCTAATTTGGAACTTGATTTCGATTGATCCCAATTGCAATGCCTTCGTATCCACTCAACTTGTTAGTCTTTCAAGGAAGTTCATCTTTGATTCAGCCAGATCTAATAAACCTTCTGTTTTTTCGATGTCCCATCTCTTTTTTCTTTGCCCAATAGCTCCAGTAAATTTGTGAAAAACGTACAGAAAACACACATTTTCCCGAGTTTTAATAGCGGCCCGTCACTCGTTTCGTTTTAAACTCTTCAAAGATCTCGTTCCGTTTCTCTCGAGAAAAACATGTGCAAACTATAACATCAGGGACCCGTCTTCTCTTCTTTCTTCTCACTTTTCAACATTGTCTCCTTTACTTTGTTTCGTTTTTAAGAGATGGTGAAGTTGGTCACAGAAGGAGAATACGTGCCGTGGTACACGAGAAGAGCACCGCCCGTCTTCTGTTTTCCATGTCTTCCAGCTTATATGGGTATATGGCCAGCAAGGTGAGTGGAATGTTTCGTTTCACTCATCTAACTATGCAATTCAGAAGCGTCTTCTGAATTGATATTCATAAAAAAAGACCAATGAAACACGCATTCTCTATCTATTCCATTTCCAGAAAATGCGTCCTGATCATCGGAACACTGCTCTTCTTCTTCGGAGTCATCATTCTCCTCGCCATGCTCCTCACTTGCATTGCTGTTGAATGTGCCGGAGTGTAAGTCTCACCCCTTCCATTCCCTCAACAACCCCCTTCCTTCCAGTGCCTCCGCCCTGATTCCACTTGCTCTGATCCTTCTGATCGTCGGAATCCTGCTCTTCCACTGCGGATACGCCGCCCATCTCCTCGACAGTCACGGTGAAATCCCCATCAAAAAGACGACAACTACCACGACGACAACCGTAGTCGACCCTGAATCCCATGAAGACGAGATCCGATTGTTCGAGAACGTTCACAGAGAGCAGGCACCGAACGTGAAGCAGGGCTTCTGGCAGTTCGACGAGGACCTCTCCTGGCAGGCCGCTTCCAACCCCTACCCGATTCAGTACGTTTTCTTCTACGACTACAACATACAAAACACATCAGCGCCACGGCGTCTGCGTCTCTTCCTCATCCGATTCTTTCAGACACACTCTCAAGAACTGCCTCGACCGTCAGCCCTATTGACCTGGACAATGCTTCTCCCCCGACTGTTCCTTCTTGCCATTGCATGTCATTAGCCATATAAATACCATGTTTCCCAGCCTTGTCTCTCTCATTTTCAACTTCTCTGTCTCGTCGAATAAACACTGTACAGCCTCTCTAATCCGTCTCGATCCCCACCGCTCCCCGTTCCTTTCGCAGATCCCTTCATCATGCTAGTCGGACTGCTGGCCTGTCTCGGCGCCTCTCTCCTCCTCGGAACTCTCTTCGTTCCCATCAAATCTTGCCCCCAGACCGATGGATTCGCCACCCAATTGTTCATGTGTCTCGGAGCCTACTTCGTCAGTTTCCTGATCTACGCCTTCATGAGTTTCCCCGGAATTCATTACCTTCCGATGATCGGAGGAGCCATCTGGTCAGCGAGTAATAGATTGTTCGAGTCCAGATCCCATCGATCCGTTTCAGCCAACAGTTTCGCAGTTCCGAGCATGTCCCAAGTGGGAATGGCCATGTTCATGCTGTTCGCTTCCTCGATTTCCTGTCTCACCGGATGGGCCATCTCGAGATTCGGACTGTTCGGAGTGCCTCCCGCAGAGCCAATGAGTGCTCTGCTCAACTACATCGGAATAGTTTTACTTATTTCGGGGTAAGCCTCAAGTCCTCAAGTTTATGAAATCCGTCCATTTTCCAGTTCAATCATCTACCCATTTATAAAGATCACAGTCACCCCGCCATCGAGGCCTGTGAACAGTCATGTGAATGTTCTTCCTATGGTGAGCCGATAACCAAATTATTCGTAACATATTTCATTTCCAGCAGAAGCTGACCGACGGGAACGAACTGGATAACCAGAAGAAAGGAGATTCACTCAACTCCCGATTCAAGATCGTCGCAGCATGGATCGGAACCGTAATCACAGGACTCTCGTTGGGTGTCATGACCACTCCAGTGACTCTTCTGATCGTTCGGATCCCTTGTCCCTAATCGAAACATCCTCCGATTCCAGACCCGTCCCGACGTATACCCAGTCCCATTCACCATCTCATCCTCCGTTTCTCTCCATTTCTCCTTCTTCACCGGAGTCATCACCGTCTCAATCCTCGTGTTCCTCATCTACTCCCTCACCAAGTACCTTCCCCTTTCCATCCGATTCCAACGTCTTCTTCCAGAAGATCCTCTCCGTCGGTCCCTCCCCGAATAGTCCTTCCGTCCGTCCTCAGTGGCGTCTTCTTCTCCACGGCCATCGCTTTCTTCTTCGTCGCCAACGAACAATTGTCCCCGACGATATCGTATCCGATCTGTATGATGGCCCCCGGACTGATTACTTCTGCGTGGAGTGTTCTGTACTTCAAGGAAATCCAGGTGAGTCCCCAACTGATCCATTCCGAATCATCTTCTTCCAGGGTCGTCGCAACCTTCTCCTTCTCGCAGCTGCTTACTCTTTCACTCTTATCGGAGTTCTCGTTATAACTGTGTCTCGAGTTGTGCAAGTTTGATTTCAGGACTCCAATAAAGACTCTCTCTTACTCCGGACAAGCTTTATATAGAGAAATTGTATAGGTTAGAGAAACAATGGAGGGATTTGGGAAAATGTACCAAAATTTGACAAGATATACAATACAAATAATTATGTTGGGGAGTGGGGGAAGGTGTGTGTGCAATTTTTTGGTGTGGGGGCGGGGATAGGAAGCAATAGCTGCATTCTACTTGATCGACATTAAATTCTACAAGAAGACACGCATTTAGGGGAAAAGCCTGAAAATGTCAAGAACGGGGGATCGGGGACTGCGAAAAAAAGAGAGAGGCGTGGGGGAAATGCGGAATTTTTCAGAGGCGAGGGGTGATTGTGAGACAGAATGGCAAAATAAGGGAAGATGAAGAGTAGATCGGTTGGCTGGATTACTGATCCTTCTTCTCCTCGGCGGCGGCTGGGGCACTGCGGAGGAATGGAAGCTTCTCGTCGATGCTGCAAAGAAATTGGTTGAATAGGAAACTTTGGGCAGAGTTCAGTTTTATCCGAACTCGAAAGAAACAACTCACATGTTCTGAACGTTCTTGAGGTGTCCGGAGATGACGGCGAGATGGGGGTCGATGGCATCCTGGTTGGACTCGTAGACCTTTGGAACGGAGAAGACTCCGAGGAGTCCGAGGATGGCGATGGTGAATCCGGAGAACCACGAGGCGACGTAGGTCAGGGCCCACAGGACAAGTCCGAACTTGATCGATTCGACTGGGCTCTCGACGAAGACGAGCTTCTTGAGCTTGTTGGCGACGCAGGTGGCGTGCTCGACGAACACATCAGCCTGGGCGTGGACCTTCTCCTGTGGCAGCGACAAGTCCTGGGCGAGGATCTCCGAGAACGGGTGCTCGGCATCGGTCTTCTTGATCTGAGCCTCCACCTTCTTGAAGACGCTGAAAATAGAGCTCATTGAGGGTTGTAGCGCTGGTGTTCTGTGAATTGCTTACCGGAATCCAGCGGCAGCTACAAGAGAGAGAAGAAGAGAGTAGGTGATGACGGTAAGGAGCGGGTACTTGGCGAGGATGAAGAGAGCAAGAAGAGCCAGCGAGAGAACGACGGCGGACTTCTTGGCATCGCGCCAGTAGATGACATCCAGGACTGAAAGAACACATTTTATTCGATAATTTTTTTGCAGTTTTTTCTTCCCGATAAGCGATTCGATGTGCGAATCGACTATGATTGACTATTAACCCGACAGGGTGTCATTTTCCCGTTTTCCCTGCCGCTGATAAGGAGACAAGCCTTCCGATAAAACAGAACTCGCCTTTTTGACACTGACAACTCGACATTTTCGGAACAAGATACTAGGAATACAAGATTGTCTTCGGAACAAAATCGATGAAAATACCACACGTGTTTCGGGGAGAAAGAGGTATCCGCTTCGAAACGAACAAACAAAAAAGTGGAGTAGTGGCGGAGAGCCTCCACCTCTCTTTCGAAACACCTGTTTTCCCAGCTCCTCCCTCGCCCGACTCATCATCACTTACTCTTGCCGAAGAAATCGGTAGCGGGCACCCAAGTGGCCTGCTTCGACGCAAACTTCTTGTTGTTAAAGCGAGTCTGAGCCATTTTTGGGAAGAATAATTGACCGAGCGTTTGCAGCAACCACAAGGAAGAAGACTGAGCGACAGCAAGCAAGAGCGGAATAGATCGCAACGAGAAAAGTGACGGGGAGACGAACGGCCGCGTATTTGTCTCCACCCCGTCTCTCTGCGGTCACCGTAATCGGCAACCGATCAACGTCCGACGCCCTCCGCGCAACAAAAACTATCTCGATGGCTGCAACGCCAGCGTCTCTCCGATCGCCGTCATCTCTCACCACGTTTGCAGTTTTGAAAGACCTCCAACTGCCGCAAGGAGGCCGCGCGCAATGCTGCTCTCTGGGTCTAGAGAGAATCTGTATGTATAGTATTCCTGTATCTCTATCTATACGACCGGGTCCCGAGACGATCTTCTAACGACTTCTTTGCGACGAAGGCTAGGGTCGCAAAATGTCTTTCTCGCGGACAAAAACCAGCTATCATAAATCCAAAGTGTCCCTCCACTAGTAGTTTTGGTTTCTCATGTAACTAGCGATCCGAAAAATTTTTATTCGGAGAACTAGTTCACGATGGGACTCATCTAGCCGTGCTTGTCGCTTATTTCTGAAATTCGAAATAACCCATTTCGAAGATAAATCAAAGTGTTTCGAAACCCTTTCCCACAGTTCCATCGCATTATTTATGATGGTTCTCACCCTCTTTCCGTTGAAGCAAACCAGAACTCTTCGACAGTTTGTATGCTTCGTGAACGCTGATTGCGAGTCCGGCGGCAAGAGCCACGTGGAGCCCAACTCGCAGAACAAGGTTGACGAGACACGCGATGACCGCGTACAGTCCGCGACCGATCGCTCCCAGCTTACTCATCGCTCTTTTGCTGATTGTTCGTTTACGGAGGTTCTGTGTGTTATTTCACGTGAAGATAGGCACGAGAGAGCGGAGAAGATTTGCGATAAGAAAAGAGAGAACAAGAAGGAAAAGAAAAACATGAGAGATAAACGAAGATCGAGAACTTTGAGTCTCGAGGGACGATTTGAAGGCGCAGAAACTTTGAATGTTGCGAAAAATATGCAGCGTAGTACTATTGGACTAGGGTTGAGCGAAACGGGAGGAACTTTTCTTCGAAATTTTAGAATCAGCAAGATGAATCATCAAAGTGTTTTCGAGAATATTCCCGGTTATTGAGAAAGTTGGCAAAACAAGGCGGAATTTCACTACAGTTTGCTTTCATTTTCGATTCTCGGATGGCTGACCTTCATACTAGTACCTATAATAATAATACTGGTAGAGGAGAGAAAGTGTTGCGAAAGACACGTGCCATTCCGTCAATTATTGTGGTTGGCAGTAGTTAACGTCACGTGCCCCAAGCTTTGGGTCCATGAATAATTAGGCGGCTGCGCGAGCGACGCAAAGAGACGCTGAATATGAGCCATTTCGGGCGGAAACCGCTAAAAGAGCCTCGCCATTACTCTGTACTGATTGGTAAATTGTACAGATGATAGGGACTGAAAGATACCGAGCGACACCAGCGATTGATTAAAAAATAGTCAGAAAACACGAGTTGTTTGGTGTACAGATACAGAAACCAGAAATTTCGTTCGCTCTGCCGGTAAGAATCGGAACCAAAATGGTAAACAAGTATTGCGAAATGCGAATGAATCGGGTTAATCAGCAAGAGAAGGTGCTCAAATGAGATGGCGAAAAGTAATTACAACTGCGGATATTTCTAGGCGAAGCACGTCCGTACCGCGAGTAATTTTCGGATTAGTGCCGCTTAGAATTCGTGAGCTCGCAGGCCTCGGAATAGCAAGAGACGCATTTGGGATGATGAAAGAGCGCGAGCGCGCCAAAATTCAAATTCGAATTGGTCATGGTGTCTCCACCCTCACAGTACTATTTCGCAATGGTGCAACGCAACGCAACACATTCTTTTGTTTCGCCAATGCGCAATTCAATTGAAAAGAGACGGAAAGTACGGAAAAGACGGCGACACACTTCAAAAAACTAAAATTCCGGCGCTGTGCGGACAAGAAGGAAATCTGCCGGGCGCCAAAGTTAAAGGCGCACACACCCAAAAAGGGCATTGGGTCTCGCACGGAAGGTGTAAATAAATGCGTGCGCCTTTAACCCGCCACATTCAAATATGAAAAATTATCGTGGTTTGGTGACTCTCGTAATCAGGATTATTCACTGAATTTTTGGAAAGTCCCCCCCAGATACTTTTCCGTCCTAAAGTACACAACCTGATATCATTGTCAGACAAGTCTCCAAAATTAGGTGACCAGACAGACATAAACAAAAAAGAGAACAGGGAGAAAGATAAAAACCAGGAGACGACGAAGGAGAGCACGTGCCTGCTCGTCGACGCACACACATACACACAAATATGGGAGGCCCTTTCGTTTCGCAGTACTGGTCGTTGTTGTTGTGGCTGCTCCGGACCATGTGACCACTCGGCCATCTGCACCCTCCGGCCCGCCACTGGCTCTTTTCGCGCATCGTATCGACTTGGAGCCGTGCCAAATTGAGCCGCCTCAACCCTCCGCTGCCACCCATGCTTCCACCACCACACCCTCACCCATAGACCGCTTCTTCCCGCCCCTATTATTCTTGTTGTGTATGTATGCTTCTACTGAGCACAATTTGGCTGCGCTCGCTTCGGAAACCACACGCAAAAGCAGCACAATTGGGTTGGTCCGTGTCTCCTCCCATGGAAGATTATACCCCGGCCCGCCCGCTGTTTCATTCTCATACTCACCACATGGCGGCACAGTCTTGAAGTCAACCCACGGCTCTCCGTGATGCTTCAGGATCGAGTGATGCGGCGACGATGGGTGCGCTGAGAGAACATTAGTTCGATTATGACAATTGTAACAAAACTTACAATGATGATGAGCAGGTCCCAAGTTGACAGTGGACGGCTTCACGTCTTCATCGCTGATGTCCTTCGGCGGAGTTGGCGGACGTGGAACAGTCTCGAACTTCTGATGTCCGAAGATCTCTTCCTCAGTGAGCGCCTCGCTAACAGCAGCTCCGAACGCAGCTCCAGTGTTAGCAGTGACTAGTGGGTCGAAGTCGGCGAACTCGTCGACATTCTTCTGCGCAGCGGCCTTCTCAACTTCCTCTGGAATGGTCAGTGGTCCCTTGCGGTCGAACGTTGTCTCATCCTCCTCTGGAGTCTGATTTCCGAAATGCGGATGTTCCTGAGCCTCGTCCTCATCGGCCTCCAGTGGCGGAGTTGGCTCACGACCGCGCAAGAAGCTGTCGATCTCGTCGTGCACTCTGTCCACGGTATCGTGGATGTCGACCAGTGGCTCCGGAGTCTCTGGGAGCGGGCTGTCCGGCTTCTCGTGCACTGGCTCTGGAGTGCTGACCTTTGCGACAAAGTCATCCACGGCCTTCGGCACAGTCTCGTGCACGAAGTCTCCGAGTCCATCGTGGGCCTTCTCGAGAGTGTCGAACACCGGCTCCTTAACTTTCTCGAATTTGTCTTCTGCGTTCTCGAGCAGTTCCTTGCCGATCTCGTCAGCGTCGTCAACAGCTTGCTTCGAGATTTCTGGAACACCGAGACTGATCAGAAGTTGTTTATCGGATTACTCACCAGAAGCAGAGGCAACCGCGTCCTGGACGAGCTTGCGAGCCTCCTCGGCAATCGGCGACTCCAAGAGCTTGGCAGTAGCCGAAGCGACCGGGTCCTGGTCGAAGTAGTTCTTCTCGATGACGTCGTCGTGGGAAGACATCTGAAACAAAACGAATTGAAATTTGCGGAGACGACAGAAAAAAACATAGGGAATGAAGGGTGGGTGTCTAAAGAAAACGGAAGATGTCTCGCTGTACTACTACACATAAACACAGGGTTGTGGGAAGAGAAAGAAGACATGACGGACAGGCAAAATATTGATATTTTTGGAAATTGGAAGGAGAAACTCGGTGGCGACCCGTGATTCAGGCATAGCAATGGTTGCAAGAGATTTCGAAACTCGCGGGGAATTTCAAAAGGAACGCAGATTTTGAAACCAGAAAAGCATAAAAGTGGAATCACCGAGCATCGACCGATTTTTCTACGCATCATTTCCTCTCCTACAATTTGCGGCCAGCTGTTGGCGTTGGCGTAAAAGATAGAACTCTTCGAAGACACGGAAAATTCGAGTCAAAAAGTGTAATTTCCGGAAGATTCCGTGCCCCCTGGGGTTGCACACAGGTGTTCTTGTTCTCTCGCGAAAATGTTTCGAAATGGCTTTTGGCGCCAATGGTTTCCGCGCAAATAAATAAAGAGGAACGGGCGCGCACACTCGGTTCTTTTCGGGGAATTGTCGAAACAAAAAATGAGCCGAAGATGCGCTTTTTTTCGGGAAGAAAAGAGCGAACAAGCTTGTTTTGCTTTCTAGTGTTCGATTCGCTACAAAAACAGCACAAAAATGGAGGATGGGAATGGGGCTGGAGAGAGTCCAGGCGACTGGGGTGCGCGCGCCTGGCCAAAAGGCACATAAATTTCCGGAATATTCAAATCGATCCGAATTATGTGTGTACATGTATTTATGGACGGCGAAAGTTTTGAATTTGCGGAAACGTGAAACAGAAAAGACGGCGTTGGACCGGAAGCGAGCGCTCTTTGAGGTCACAACAATTTTGCCGATGCGCCACTGCACGGGTCTCGCCGCGAAAGTGGAATTGCTATTCGCCCTTTGGATACTGTCATGCGCATTTTCACGTGAACTCTTGCGTGTTTTAATTTGTAAAAAAGCATAAATCAGGTCGGGAAACTCCGTTATCAGTGATATCAGTGCACAGCGATAGTTCAAAAAACTTCCGCAAATAGAGCAAAAACAAGCGATCCTTCGAAAACAGCCCCATAAAACGGGCATGAAAATGGCAAAGATAAACTGATAAAACTTTGCCCACTCGCAGTGAGTAATCAACCAAAAAAGCGCGACCGATTCAGACTTCTGATTCGATTGGCCGTATCTGTTTTGTTGCCCGTTCGCTTTTTCTTCACCGAGGTCATGTGATATAATCGGTGGGTTGGTGGGGTGTACTTGACAAACACAAAGTCACTACGTCGAGGAAAATGAAATAAAAACAAGTGGAGTCAGTGTCAGAACCTTCTTCTTGTGCTTTCCGCCGCCCTCGATCTCCGCCTCGTTTCGGTCGATCAACACGAATCCGTCGTCCGCTTGGAGACTTTGAGCCTGAACATCAACGCCAATCACAATCACAATCATGCTCTTTACAACAGAAACACAGAAATTAGCCATGGAGCGCGGTTGGTTGCAGAACGAAAACCTTCTAGAAATTCATTCTCGATCACCTCTTCCTCTTTGCCGATTATAACAGAAGTAGCGCCAAAAATCATGGTCATGACCCGAAATTGTTGTTGTCTATTAACTTAGTAGTCAAATTTGGAGACGGAAATTTGAGAATGCCACTATATCCAGTTACAAGAAGGCCGTAGAAAGAAGCGGATGCGGCTGCGGAGGGGCCCAATTTTACACGCGTGGCCGATGGTGGAACGAACCGGAGGACGCGAAAATGGGCAGGTTCGCGAATCTGCGGTGCAACGCTTCTTCCTTTATAAAGAGCATTCTCTCCCAGCAAAAAACGTTTTGCTCTAGTATGTGTTTGTGTGAGGAAGAAGAGGGAAAACGAAAATGCGGGCAATAAATCTTTATGGCAGCGGGAAAAAGAAGAAGTCGAAGAGAAGAGAGGAACTTCTTCGACTTTGAGAAAGGTTTTTTGGGGAGATGAGTCAATTTTGAGTACTCTGCAACCAACCACGCACGTTCTTCAAACAACCACTCCAGAAACCGCGCATTCAGAATATTTCCCATTTTCATTCCCTTACTCACCACATCTTCAGCATCGGCTTGCAGACTTCCGAACACGGACTGTTGCATTGGATCAGCAACAGGCGGGTAGTCCTCGAGACCTTCGTGGTCGACCTTCTCGAAGCCGCTGGAGTCGATGGATCCTTCGGCGGATGGGCGGTCCTCGGCTTGAAGCTTCTCGAGGAATTGAGCAGTGTTCTCGAAGCCGACTGGCGGCGCATTCGGAGAGAGGTCCGATGGAGAGTCCATTGATAAATTAGCGACTAGTTGGGTTGGATTAGCAGATGGCACGAGGTACTGGGATACCTGAAAGAATGGATTTTAGGGGAGAGATTCAGAAGGAGAGGGAAGAGAGAAACGAACGGAAGATTGGAACGGAAGCAAGTCGTGACGGATGTTCTCGATGGCCGTCTGGAACTTTTGTCGGTCACCGAAGGAGGAAATGGAAGAGAACGAGTCACGACGGACCGATGGATCGTCAACTGGAAAGAGGAAAGAAAAGAGGATGAGAAGATGATTATGAGGTCACTCGGAAGATGTTAAGGGAAGAAAAACGGTCTAGATGAGTGGGTGAAAGAGTGAGAAAGTCTAGAGAAAAAGAGTTAGAGCACACTTGCTCACTGGAAGTGTTGAATCTTTGGATGGTCCTCTCACTGAGATCTCCGATCGAGTCGAGGTATTCACTACCCTCATCGTCTTCATCTGCTCTTCCGACGTCTTCTGCAGATTTCCCTGCCCCCAGAATCTTCGTCTCCACTGGCTCCTCTTCTGGCTTCTCCTGTGGAGAATGTGGAACCGAGCGCATATCCATCATCGGAACGTGCTCGTATTCATCAAGAGTGCCAGGAGAGAGCGGAGAAAGTCCGCCGTATTCGTCGTCGAGATCTTCCGGTTTTTTGGCAGCTTGAGATGATGAAATGATGACTTCCAGGGGTTTCTCGAGCATTTCTTCCAGGGCCTTCTGTTCTTCAGAATAACTTCTGCCCAACTTGATACTGAGGGGACCGAATCGGACACGAGATTTCGAGGAAGGATCTTGTTTCGGAGCACGTGGAGGACGTTGTGGGACCGGAGCGGACTCAACCGAAGTAACAGAAATGGGAACTGCAACTGGCTCTTCGACTTCTGGTGTGGCCGCCGTCTCCGTGACTTCTTGATCTTTCAGCACTTCCGGAACGACTTCCGGTTCCGGAGTCTTCTCGTCATCCTCCACATGAACTTCTGCTTCAAACGGAAATTCCATATCCTCCAGAGGTTCCGGTATCGGACAACTCGAGGACTCCTCCTTCATCTCGCAAAGTTCTGATTCCGTCACCACTTCCATCTCTCCTACTTCCTTAACTGCGTCAGCAATAATCCAATCAACCATTTCCTCCAAATACTTTGAAGCCGGCTCTAGCAACGGGATGGGGACGTGGATGATGCTCGGGTCGTTTGTGATGTCCAACTCCATCAACGAAGGCTCCGAAGGAACAACCTTCAGAATCTTCAGAGTTTCCTCCGGATTCGTCGGTTCGTGCTTCTGTTCTTCAGTGGTGCATCCAACCTCTGCGACAAGGGATTTCAGAGACTGAAGCGAGATGACATCTTCATCTTTCCACTGGCGGATCGGCTGGAAACTCAGCTCGGCAACGACGTCTTCTTCCTCCTCTCCATTGTCTTCTGGCACATTGAACTCCACGGCAGAATACTCCGCTGGTTCGGTTCCGAATGGAACGTAGTCGTTCCCAAAGTCCGGATGATCCTTTGGAATTTCAAAGTGAATATCTCCTATCTTATGAGGAACACGTGGTCCAGACTCTTCAGATGTGACTGTTGTCTTCTGGAGAACGTCCTCTGATGTTGGCTCAATGATCTTCGGGACCTCTTCTGCTGGCGGACTCTTCTTCATTCTGATCATTGTTCCAGTTTCGGGAAGATCTTGAACAGGTAGCTGTTCCTGTTGACCTCCAGCACTGGATTCTTTCTCAGCATCCTTGATTTCTTCAACAGCTTCAGGAGTTTGTACCTCATCAACCTGTCCTGAGTCCGGATTCTCGACATCCTGAACTGTTGCAATCGGCTCTTCCTCTGCTTCGACAACTTCAATTGTGACAACCACGTCGGTCGATGGAACCTCTTCTTGATGCTCATCAGCAACACCATCTTCAGCTTCATCGGGTATCTCCAAACGCTTCTCTCCAACTTCTACCACGTCAACGTCCTCTTGCTTCTCCAGATCTTCTTTCTCTTTTGGCATCTCATCAGCGGGATTCTCCGATTCCATGGGAGTGTAGTCTTTAACAGAAACTTCTGTTGCTTCCGTTTCATTTGCCACGAATCCAACCTTATTCGTGACATCTTCAACCACTTCATCCTTGGTATCTTCATTTTTCAAGTCCTCTTCTTCTTGCTGTTCCGGTTTCTCTTCAGCAACCACACCGTCCGGGACAGAAGTTGCTTCGACAATTTCAGCTTCACCGCTATTGTCTTGGTTGACCACTTCTGGAGTTTCAGAATCTTGACCTATTTCCGTTTCTGGTTTTGAGCCTTCAATGAACAAATCCTCTTCTGAAGCAACCACATCACGAAAAACGGGAGAAACTGTTCCATTGCTGTCTTCCACTTGTGTGCTGATTGTGACTTCAGCCACGCAGTCTTCAGAAGCAACTCCTTTCGATTTCACAAAGTCCAGGTCAGTGTCCACATTTTCGTTGATGATTTGGTCAATATTTGATTCGAGTGGAGCAGAAACTATTGGCAAAGCTTCTTCAAACTTTTCAGTTTCTTGGATGTAATCCTCTTCCAGAGACTCGTCTTGAGTCCCGATTGGTTCTGAACCTTCAGTTCCTTTAGCAACTTCCGCAAGATCAGTGTTCTTGACTACTTCCTCAGGAGTGAATTCAACGCCTTCATCAGTGACATCCTCAATTGTTGAACTGGGCCCTATTACCGATTCCTGCTCATCTTCCACGGTTTTCTCAGTACCTGGTTCATCGAAGCTTTCGAGACAAGGAGCAGCATCTTCGATTGGCAACTCCTCCAGCTTAGCATTGGCTTCTTCCAGACTTGCCTCCATGTCGTCAACTGGCAGTTGATCAACCTTGACTGAGCAATCAACGACTTCTCCAGGAACTTCGTTAGCCAATTCTGGAACATCTTCAGCAGCATGCTCTGCTTCATCAACCGGGAGCTTTTCATCTGCCATTGCCGAGAGCTTCCTGACAAGTCTCTCGGAATCCAGCTCTTCATCCATGTTCTCAGGAACAAGATTCTCAACAGGAGATTCTTCAACAACTTCTTCATCGACTTGTGCCGGCACATCTTCATCGTGTGCCACTTCCGGATCAGCAATGGGAGAATCAGTTCGAAGTGGAGTTGATTCAGCTTCATCAACTGGAAACTCGCCATCAGCCAGCGCGGACAACTTCCGAGTGATTTCTGCCGTGTCGATCTCCTGGGAATCGGAAGCAACGTCGTCTTCAGGAACATCTTCTTCCGGCGGAGGAGTTTCCACAGACTTCACAAAGGCATTCTGGAAAGCTTCTTCTTCCTTCGGATCCTCCACGTCATCAAATGTGTCATCAGAAGTCAGCTTCACCTTCTCGATAAAGTCTTTTGCTTCTTCACTTCCTATCTCGTCTTTCATCGGATTTTCCAAAACAGTCACAACTTCAGCAGTGACCGTTTCTTCGTCTCCAGAAGTCTGTTTGATCGGAGAGAAGGTGAACTCAGCTGCGGAGACGTCGTCGGCTTCCACAGATTCGACGACGTTGTCCAAATCTTCAGGAGGCGGGATCTTTTCCAAAACTTCAGCAAGGACGTCTTCTGGATTGACAATTGCCACGTCTTCCATCAAAGGAATAGTGTAGACGAGTTCGAAGGAAGTGTCAGTTGGCTCACGGAACAGAAGATCGATGCAAACCGTCTCATCCTCAGAATCCTTCTCTTCAACACGTTCCTCTTCAACTCCTTCCTCAACCTCAACGCTTTTGTCAGCAGAGTCCTCGAACTGATTCTCTGCTTTCAAGATCGTGTAAACCAATTCAACTTCTAGTTCTTTTGGTTGTTGGAAGAAGAGGTCAGTGGCGACGTCTTCAGTGGAATCTTCGAAGACGTCATCAACCAGAGATTCGTTGAGGAGGTCATCAGGCAGACCCGCTTCAGAACAAGATGATTCACCAGACTCAGAAGGAGCCTTGAGCTCAAGAGGTTGGAGAACCTTGCTCTCTTGCTCAATATCTTCAGGGCTCTCGTTCAGTTGTTCTGAAAACGAGGAAGGTTTGAAATCGTAAAATTTGTTGTGCTGGCAAAGAGGACTGGCAGTGGGTGACCTGGTTTGAAGCTGATCTAGATAATGACCCTTATTGTAGGGGTTATTCAAGAAAATTACGTGAAATGAGAATTGACGTGACCAAGAAAGTAATTCCGGGAAGTAAAAACACCTTATGTGTCTTATCCAGGTCAAAAATGACTTCGAAAGTACATATTTCAGAGAATGGTTTTTTCTAGACAGCCCTATTCTTATTCAGGTTACAAACAAGGTCACATGATGAAAAAGAAGCTTTCTGATGAATCTCGAATGCCAGTGAAACAAAAGCGACGAAACACCAACCTTTCTGCTCGATCAAAAATGTTTTGACGAGCTCGTACGTGGTATCGACTGGTTTTTGGAATAAAAGCGCCACGTCGACATTGTTATCGTTATCAGTATCCATATCACTTGACAGATTGGTAGGTGTCGGTGCGCTCAAAAACTGAGTAGAATGACTCGGTCTGCGGAGCTCCTCCTGGGGGCCCGCGAGGAGTTCACCATGTGATTGCGTGTCTGCGTCTCCGCCGGATCGCGTGCTCTCTGCACCAACTGGCGTCTCACCGCAGGTGAGGATTTCTATGTCTTTTTCCATCTCTTCATCTGACTTTTCTTTCTGCTTTGTTTTTCTTTTCGTTGTTGTCCTCACTCATCCCTCGTCTGCCTCTCCAAGTCTCTTCAGCTTCTTTTTGTCTCTGACTTTTCCAACAAAGATCCAATTGACAAGGTTTCAGAGCTCATCAGGGGACAGGCGACAGATCCGGCGGGGCCACGGGGAAGTTCAGACAAGGGGGACTATTTCGAGAGAAGGCAACAAAATATGTCTGTCGTCGAAATAAGCAGCGATCATCTGAATTGGTTCCCATTTCGCTTCCTCCCTACTGTATATCATCCCTTTTTCTTTCCTCTCACTTTCTATAAAACTCAATTCGAAATGATTGATTCTCTTATCACTGCTGTTCATGGAAGTCAACCAAAAGAGAAAGACTGTTGTTGTCAATAAGCGAGGAAAAATGGAGGACAGTCGAGTCAACAAACGAACTCGTTGTTATTATTGTCATTTCTGGTCTGTATCATCAGGCCTGATACAGTGCCCCAGACGCAGACGCCGAGAGGAAAAAGCACGTGTTGCCCGTTCAGATCATGAGAAATGGGTGGTCGAGTGGGGAATCAGAGAACGGAAGGGACGAGATGACGGGCATGACGTAGTGGGTCCCCGTTACGCAAAGTATCAAATTACTCGAGTTTCAGAGATAAAATCAGTTGGGAAATGGGAAAAAAATGAGAAGAAAGAGGAGAATGATAAAGATGATGGAGTGGAGAGAAAGTGAATTTCAAGAAGAAGAAGAATCGAACTTGTTCTGAACACTTTGGACAGTAATTGTCCGACGAAGAATTGTTTGAAAAGGGCAACTTCTTAGGCGTCTAGACTGAAAATTTGAGTGTTTCGTTGGCTTTCTGGACCCAAAAAGTTATTGATATAAATGAATTGTTGAACACTTCAACTTGCCCTAGTCACATTTCTTTTGCATTTCTGATCAGTCAAACATCCAGAGGTCAATACAGAAAGGGCATCTCGAGGTTAGTTGCGAAATTGAATCAATTCTGAATCTGGATCTCTTCCACCTCAGTGAATGTTAGGTGGAATAACAAAGGGATTGCGAAATACATAAAATTAAAGGCGATGAGCAAGATAGGAAATGAGGCCCGCACCCCATAAACCAATACGGGTAAGAGTCACAACAAGGGCGAGCCGGAGCAGAAGCAAAACAAGATTTGAGCTCGGTCGAGGGGGCAGGGAGAGTAATTACCTGGTCGGAGAAGCCGTCCCGGACACGCACACGCTACAAATTCAGAAGAGTGTGAGAAATGGGATGGGGCATGGCAAAATGGACGTAGAGGGCGGGGAAGATAGGAGAGACGCAGACGGGTGCCCGGCGATCGGGCCGCGTGACCGCATTGACACCGAACGTTTTTTGCGAGAGAGATAGACAGTTCGGCAGATAACACAAGCATGTGGCAAGAAGGCGAAAGTTGCTAACTGATACTTCTCGGTTGGAAAGTTCCAACAATCAGAAGAAAATGGAGAAGAAACGGAAAGAAATGGGGGAAAGAGGTCGGATGTGTTGACTGAAAAGGACAGTTCCACAATGACGTTTTGATTGGAATGAACTAGGAAGTTCAGGACTGATAATAGGAAGAAGTGATTAAACTCCTGAATCAACTGATCGAACAGGATGGCCTTCCTGACCTCCCTAATGTGGTCACATTGATCATAATTCGTTTTGACTTTTCCCATGACCTAATCGAGGGAAACGGCTTGTTTCACGAGGTACCTGGAGTCAGAACAGTCTCTTGAGAACCTTCTGAATTTCCAATTCCCGGTGAAATCAGACTGGAACCTAGAGGTCCTAGACATATTCATTCCATGTGAACTCGGTCAACTGTAAAGCCAACTTGTTGTCTGTTCGTTCCGCCAACTTCTGTGTCAATCTCGAATTTCAAATTTCCTGGAAACTCGTCTCGTGTCTCTAGGTGTTGGTCATGATGATGCGGTCATCTTGTGCTGCTCTCCGGGGCTCTTATCAGGTCAGCTGACCGACGACCGTCAAAAGAAAGAGTGTTAGAGCTGATAACGATGAAGGTAGGGTGGGGGAAAGTCACCTGAGAAAGTTGAGAAAGTAGTGAAATGGGGGTTTGGGAGGAAGCGTTGCGAAATGAGGTCGTTGGAAGGGGACCCCGACAAACACGAATTGATCCGTTTTGGAAGTGTGCACTGAGACGAGAGGCCGAGAGAAAAGAGCAACGGCGTGCTCCGTGGCACCGACCAAAATAGGGCGAAACGGGGGACACCCAAAGGAGTGTAAGCCGGACAGAGAGTGTGTGAAGCGGTGGAGACGCAGACGAGGCTGAATGGAAGCTGAGTGACCAGACGATGGATTAGAAGCGGAATTCGAGAGCCGACCCCCGGCTGCTGCTCCCATTACATACCCAATGAGGGACCGATCCGATTGCAGAAATGAGATGATGTTCTGTTGGAATAACTGGTTTAGTGGGAAGTGGGAAAAGCTATAGCTAGAGAGAAATCGAAGGATCCTGTTCCAGGAATATTGCCATTGAGGGGAAAGTTGGGAAAGTTTATTTTTGAACAGAACAGAGAAAACACATCTGACAAAGTCATCAACAATACCTTTTGTATGGTTTCTGCACTACAAGTTTATATCAGGATGGAGTGATTGGTCTTTGTGGGGTTTCAGTTCTATGACATAGTTCAAAGAGTGGCCAGATTGGAGTCTCAAGGAGCAAGTTTAGGGCAGGACAAGTTTGCAGGGTAGCAGTGTCTAAAGGGGGGGGGGAACTTCTGGAGACACGAGAAGCTCATAAGACTCGAGTCTTGGAAACTTGCGCCAATAGTTCAAAGAAATATGTTTAGTGGGTTGTGTTTCTAAGCTTCCAAAGCAAACAAAAGTTGGCATCTTTCGCGAGAAACGAAAGTTCTCGAGGTCAAACGTCCCGCAGAGAAGAAGATCAGTCGGTGAATCGGATACCGTAGTGACATCTGCAAAGAACCCTCTCCTTATTTTCCCATTTTTGCTTGCACACTTCAATTATTCAACCAGCCACTCGTTTAGTTCTTCGCAAAAGACAATTCTTCTTCTCTTCCCCTCATTAAAATGCACACCAAGTGCACTTTCCCAATTCGTTTTGCTCCGCCAGAAAAGAGAAGAAGTCGTCTTGCAGCATTGTGGGGACACAAATTTCCAATTTATTGTCTCGTTTCTTCGTTTCGAAACACAGAAAGAGAGAAGGAGAAAAGAGACAAAAAGACAAGGGAACCCGTCGAAATGAGATTGAAAAGAAGCGAAATGGAAGAGGAGGAGGTCACCAGTCGCGCGTCGAATTGGTATTCACACTGCTCGGACGACGGCTCGAGCCGTTGGCTTGCGGGATGACGATTCTGTAATTAGATGGCGTTTCGCGAGGGGTCCACAGAATTGGAGGGGTCGGGGGAAAGCCCGGGGACTTGTTTTGGATTGGGAGTGCTAGAAAAGGACACAAGGCTTGAAGTGTGTTGTTCGGCGCCAGACCATTCCAGTTGACTCACCCGTCTCGATTGATAGCCAGATGACTGTTCTTCCTCGTGACTGATTGACACAACGGCATCAGCGGAACCAGAAGGAAACAGTTGGATTGAAGTTCTCTCGGAAGACTTCTTTCACGTGACGTGCATGTCGGATCCGCCAGTGTTCCTCGTCTGAAACATCACTAGTTTTCTTCGTCCCTCCAATCCCATTCGGATCTTCTCTCCCCAGAAGCCACAGAGTCAGAAGGAATCAGTGTTGCGTGTGCTTTCTCACTCAATCTAATCACATTTAGGCGCACATTTAGCCGGCGGCGCCAAAAAGACGAGAATCAAGGGAGACGCTCTTACCGGAAATGATTGACACCGAGATGTCTCTCCAGAGTTCGTCGATACACAACCGACACCGACGGAGATGGTGTGAAGCGAGACAGAACTCCGACGTTCGTGTGTCGACGGGCATTCGTCAGCCACGTCATGTCGTCCTTCAGGGCGCGACGGTGGCGCTGAAAATGGGAAGAATTCAGATGAGAAGATGTGGGGATGGATTCTGAGGTAGGGGAACTACCTAGGTGCTCAAATACCTTGCTCATCCAGAAATAGAGCACCGGATTCCAGACGATTGATGTCATCGCGATGACGTGGACATTCAGGAGTTTGAAGTACATCTGATCCATCACGAGCACTTTGTAGACACTTTGGAACAGATCGAAACGCATTCCGAGGTCACGGAACAGATTGACAGCTGACAGTGGAAACCAACAGGCCATGAAAACGATGACCATCAAGATGAGAACGTACATGACCCGGCGCTTCCGAACAGCTGTTTGGGCCTGAAAAATGAGATATGGAATGGGGAGAATCGAAAAAAGAAGTAGGGGGCACCCGGAGTTGAACCGGGGACCTCTCGATCTGCAGTCGAATGCTCTGCCACTGAGCTATACCCCCACGATCGGAAAAGTGAAACATGTCAAGAAGTAATCGGCCTTTTCACTGGCCACTGGCGCCTGCGTCTCTCACCTGTTGGGCAGCAGTCAACATAGATCCTTCGTCCACTAGCCAGTCTGTTCGCACCTAAAGAACGGGTTTTCACAGAAATATGAATTATGGAATGGCTTACTTTTTGTAGAATCTTCCAGTAGCAAAAAGACATGATAAGAGCAGGGATTATCAGCTGGATGATGAGGAGGCTGGTGGTGTAGGTCAGTTTGGAGAGCTCATCGGACTGCCAGTTGAATTCGCCGCAGAACTGAAGGAAGGGTGGAGTTTTCAAGGAACTGTTATGACTCAGAACTCACATCTCCGCACAGAGTCACATTCTCAATGACCATGGTCTTCAAATTTTGTGAATAGTACAATGGATAGCTCGCCAGAAACGCCACAACCCATGTGAACATCAGCAGCCACTGCAATACGTCAAGCTTATTTCCAGTTTAGTTTCTCTGATTCTCACCCTGGCATGCCGATCGGACCACGGCTCCCGAAGCGGCGTCACAATGCTACGGTAGCGATCGATGGCGATGTAGCAGAGGGACCACGACGAGATGAGCACTGGAACGACGGGAAATTGGAAGAGGGGCTCCGTTCTCATTTCCACTTTTAGCTTTTTAGGTTTATTTCGAGATGCTCTTCGCTCTTTGAAACTTGCAAAGAGACTACAAAAAACACTTTGAGAAGAAGGAGAATCAAATGGGAAAAAATATTTAGCAAGGACTGGGGAAACCATAAGAATGGGATCGTTCTGACTGAACCTTGATTTTTTGAGAATCGATTTGTCATAGAAGTATGTTTGTAAGCTCACCTGAAAATGCTTGACACGCTGGAACCAGTTTGCACATGAAGATCCCGAACATCCATCGTTTCATGAAGGCCAGCACTGGGGTGATCGGAACTGCTGTGATGCATAGGAGCTGGAAACGGGAAATGTAAAATCAAGTTTCTATGTTGGAAATCTCACCAAATCAGAAACTGCCAAGTTGATCAGGAAGATGTTGGCCACTGACATCTTCTTTCGCAGGAGAATCGACGAAATCAGAAGGCCATTTCCAATGACACCGGTGACGAAAATAAAGGTGTACAGGGAAGAGTAGGCTAACTGAAAAGGATACCGATTGAACTTCTTCTTAATCTGCATCTGACTCACCCGAACTTCCAACAAGACAGTCCAATCGTTGAACTGCTTCAGAATGATGTTCACATCGATACACTGGTTCTCTTCGTCCATCTTCTGAAGAGATTGACGTGGAGGGATTCTGAAGAAAAGTGAATAGGGAAACGAGAAGAGCAGGAAGGGGGAATCCGTGGTGCGTGAGATTCGAACATTTGTTTTGTGTTTTCTTCAGGAGACACTGATTGGGAGAAGGAGAGTGTCAATTGAATAAGACCAATGAAGAGATGAGCAGAACAGGAATCAATTGACACCAACGAAGAGAGCTTTGGTCAGTGCAGAGCTCTCGGAGCACACTGGTACGGTAGTCATGACACCTCCGATCTACGGATTGAAACATCACTCATTCTGTTATTCAGTCATCCGCCGAAAAGTCATAAATGCTGAATTTGATGTCTCAAATGAGCCGTTTTATCGTTGTTTTGCAGGAGAAAAAACGAAAAAATAAGAGAAGAAATATGTTATCTTTAATTCGCAGCTCTGCCAGTGATCTCTATGAAAAGTTGGGATGAGCTGGGTTGGGAAACGAAATAAAAAGAGGGGTGACGTCAAGTGGAGGGTCGTTCGGAAAGCTTATCGCATCGCCCACGAAGGACTTTGATTCGAAATTAGAAAGTATTCGCACCGGAGAGAATTGGAAACGTTTACTCGATGTGACTGCTCAAGATTCAAAGATTCAGAGATGGACAAAGATCACGAGAAGTTTCCCCTGTCTGGCAGACGAGACGGATAGTTTGGTGAGTCTGAGTGATTGTTCAACAAAGTTTGAATTCAATCTAGTACAGTAACGATACTTAGTTTCTCAGTGTGAGCAGTTGGACGGTTCTATGAATGTCGGAACGGTATTCAGAGTTCGGGAATTGAAAAAAGGAACGATTCGGCTAACCACTAGAGCTTGGTTACTGTACCTAGACTTTGGAACACGGCGAACACGGGTCCCGTCTGCTGTTTGTGATCTACTCCAGTGTCGTCTCTCAAATTCAATTCAAAGTCCTATCCATTTACAAAGTGAGTCAGAAGAAAAAGGAGACGAGGGTCGTTTCCCCCTTTGCCCCATTCCAATTCAATTGTCTTTGAGCGTTTGAAATCGACCGCTGACACTCTCATCGCCTCTTGTGTCAAGCCGTTCCCGAGGCTACTTTTGGATTCAGAAGGCGAGAAGCGACGAGATGCCACGTCAGACAAAGGAGCATAAAACAGACGGGGGAATGTGATGAGTTGATCGAGTACGTCTCCTCTTGAGAACGAAATGGAATAGAAGTTTTGTGAGGAGGGGATGGAGAAGAAAAAGGGAGGGGTGTGTGTGTGCTCGATAGGTGGAAAATGGGTTATTTGGAGAAGAAGCAGCAGAAGGGGCAGATGATGATGATGATGAACCTCGTCGGGAAGCGAGCGACTCGGGGCCAAAATAGGAGGAGGAGAAGATGCTCCTCTTCCCCTCCTCCTCCTGCTTCTTTTCGCCGCTCGCCCCTCCCCAAATTACGTTTCATGATGGCCCCTGAGCGTCTCCTCATGAAGAGAGAAGTTGTTGGAAGAAGCGGATGAAGAAGGATGATGATGATGATGGAAATGAGATGATGATGGACCCGAAAACATATGAAAAACTTCTGCTCATTGGGGTCCCGATGGGGGTGGTCGTGTTTAGAGGTTGGTGGAAATAAACAGCTCCATAAAACGAAGCTTTCAGCACAATGAGCCGATTCGAGATGAAGCCGTTTATAGTTTGTGTGTTAGCTCATCCGACTTTAGTGGGTAGAGTCGGTTGTTTTTGAAAGACTTGTTGGACATGGAAGTTGAATTTTGCAAAACAGGGAAATGGATAATCAGAAGAGGTTTATTGCGGATTCGAGTTGTTGTGATCCTTGAATTCGACGTACAGTCCTCTTGGAGCATCGTCTGATTGTTTCTCGAGGATCGGAGAGATGCTTCTTTCGGAGGAAGGTCGGGGAGGTAGCTGGAACAGAAAGATAGTTGATAACTTGATAATCACGACTACCGGTGGAGTATCGATAGGTCTCTTTGCAGGAACAATGTGTCCAGTTTGCTCTCCAAGAAGCCAGAAAGTCTCCATGACTCCCTTTCCCTTGATGATTACTTCTCCTCTTGACTCTGTCGTGAAGCCACCTACCACCACTGTCAACATGTGATTCGCTTCTGCGGTGACATGGATTCGACCGGCTGAAACTTTCAATCAAACTGGTTATCAGGACCGATTCTTACGTTTTCCATTGCTTTCCATCCGACTTGCAGTGTTCACAGCATCTCCGAACAGGCAATATCGAGGCATTGTCAAGCCGACCACTCCTGCTACCACGGATCCTGAAACTATAACTTGATAGCTCATCCTGAAACTGTCTGGAATACCACAGTTGATTCCGATTCTCAAATTGATTCTCTCCGCTGGCAGGTGCTGAACTCTAAAGAACTCTAAACTTGACAAGAACCCCAGAGCCATTCTAGCAATGTGTCGTATGTGATCATTTCCATTTCGATGAGGCAATCCGGAGACACACAAGTAGCCATCCCCAATGGTTTCTACCTAAAAAATGTGGCTTTAATTATCGTTTCTGCGTGAACTCTACCTTATAAACATCGTTCTGCTCTATTATTCCATCGAATACAGTATACAGGTCATTGAGAAGAGTTACTACTTGCAGCGGGGTGCATTTACTTGCAAGAGTGGTGAACTGGACCACGTCCGAGAAGAATATGGTCACTTGTTCGAATGTTTCGGGTTCTACTGCTTGACCCAGTTTCAGTTTCTCAGCAACCATTCTGAACGAAACCATAATTTTCGTTTCCTTTGTGTTACCCACTTTGGCAGCATTCTGTACAGCAGAACATCCGACTTCTTCTTTTCCTCCACCAACTCTTTTGTTCTATCCGAAACTTCATCCTCTAGAGTTGATGCATAAGTCTCCAACATGTTGAACACGTGGTCCATCAGATTCGACTTCCTCCCGTCCCGCATTCCATTCAGATGACTTCTAACCTGATCAATATTCGGTCTCTCGGAAGGACGCTCTGTCCAGCAATCACGGACAAGATGAAGCTGTAATGGAGCTTTTAAAAGATTCCCTTTCCATTTCGGTTACCAATGCAGGATTGATGTCGACAGTTTCTCCAGTTTCCAATGAAGGTCTCATCGGATTGTGACCTCCTTTCTTGACCTGATAGATGATCACATCAGGCTTCTCTTTCCGATTCTCGAGATCAAACGCTGAAGTTCTCGTCAGTATTTCCGCACAGATTATCGCAAAGCTGTAGATGTCTCCCTCGGGTGTCCGTTCACTGCTCTCGTTTCTCAAATGTTCAGGAGATGTCCACAGAAGGTCGTCTTTCCTCGGATCCACAAAAGTCCTAACAGATTTCAGACCATAACCAGATATTTTAATCTGCCACCTGTCATCAATCAGACAACATCTAGAAGTAAGGTGTCCATGACACTTGAGGAATGAGTTATGGATGAAGGAGAGACCATTCGAGATGTCTCTGATCAGTGAGAACATGAAGAAACTGTCCATTTGCATAGAGCTCTTGCTCAGAACATCAGCAAGGGAACCTCTAGAACAGTATCTCCAAAGGGACAACAACTGGGGTCCATCCAGACAGAGACCGATAAACTTGTTCAGATTGTCGTTGTCGAAGTTCCTCATCTGACGGAACTCTGCTTTCTGGTTGGCATCAAAGAAGAGGCTGACATCGTGTTTCATGGCTGCGATGATGTCCTGCTGGTGGTAGTAGAATATGAAATTAGTGGTTTCTGATCTGCTCTCGATAGTTATTTTTGTGGAGGTAGAGGGTCCACTGGCAAACGAATGCATGCTCGCTTCCGCTTTTGACTTGTTCTGGACTTGCTGGAGTTCAACGAAGGGGACCTGCCACAGTAGGTCTTGTCGTTCCATTTCCTTCTGCTTCATGCTGAAATCCCATCTTCGCATTATGTTTTTGTTCTGGTCGACTCACTGAATCGTGTAAAGAAGCCCCGCACATCCAGCCAATATCGCCAGAATCACAATAACTGCTGCGATGACTGTGTATATCAGATAGTCTTTCACAAAATCCGGAGGACACTCGAGCCCGGAGAAACCACAAATCGGCCTGGAAAGCGGTTTAGAGCCTCCCTTCCAGAGAACCGATTCATCTGTGTAGTATGGTGTGTATACCTGCAAAAAGAAGTGATTAGCTGGCAGAAGATCAGAAACCTACGACAGTAGATCCATTCACGAGAAGGTCTGCAGCCAGATACGGTAGCAGGGAGTTGTTCATTGCGAAGAGGAACACTCGGACTATCCGACTGCCGCCCTCGTCTAAAGTTACTGAACTACCCCCAACTCCAGTGAATGTCATGGCGATTTTGCTCAAGATGAGTGAGCCATTCTTGAGGTTCGTAGTGGCCGGATCCATAGCGAGCGACTTGTTCAGAGCAACACCGTACGAATACAAGGCATCGAATAGCTGTCCGGCATACGTGGCAGACACTTTGTAGGTGCCATTGGCGCAGTCTTCGACGCAGTTAAACGGCAATTCGGACATTCGACTGATGACTTGACTTGTGAAATTCGAGAACTGCGGAGTTATCGTGGTGGGCTCTCCCATGTTCTGGAATGGTGATCTTTGAGACAGAACATAAACGATGGTTACATCACAGATATACAAAACTCTTCCGTAAGCTGCTCTGATTTGTTCATTTGTGAGCCCAGTTTCAAAGTTTCCGTCACCATCATCCCAAGAATAATGAATGCCCCCGTTCAACTCATCAACATCTGAATTGATTCATGAAATTGGCAATTGGTTTCTGACTTACAAAATCCTCTTGACTGTGGTTCCGCAAACAGGTAAACATACTCGCTTGTTGACATTTCAGCCAAGAGAGTCGCTGCAACAAATGCTTTCTTGAATCCTTTACCACCAGCAAAACATGTGACAACAACTGGAAAAATGAACCGAGACTATGAAAAGATAAGAACTACAGTACTCCTGCCACGTTTTGAGATCTCCTTCAGAGCTTTGGTGAGGGAATCCAGAGTGACAGTTTGAATCTGGTACATGTAGGCAAGAGTGACATCCGTGTTCTCAACTGACATTTTCTGAAAACCGACCGATTTCCAAGCTGTTCAATTACAGAACTACCTCCATGTCATCTTTCATCGATGAACACTTTTCCTCGTCTCCATCATTTGAGTAGATAAACACAAACTCATCCCAATCAAACCTCTGAAGAACCTCTCGAACTGCAATTGCTATGCTATGCGTGTCTAGGGACAATGTGACAGTAGTCGGGTATCTCGTGAAGTTTCCGATGTCTGCAGTGGTTGTGAGACCCCATTCGAACACTGGAACGTTGTAGAAGGCAGCAAGTGCTGCGACGGCTACTCCTGCTCGATTGCACGTAGGCCCGATGATGACATCCACGTCATTGTGTGTGATGAGTTCGACGGCTTTTCCAGCAGCAAGACTCTCGGAACACTCGTCGAAGGCGACTGTGAAGCTGAAGCAAAGAGTTGGAAACTGAAATTGGTCTTACTACTCACTTGAAGTCATAGTTGTCCAGAAGGTGCTCTGACCTGATCCGATCCCTCGCCACCAGAACTGCTGCAGCTGAGGTACGGTAGCCAACTGATCTCATGGTGTTGGCAACGTCTTTCGTGAACATCAGACCCACTTGGATGGTCCTTCGAGTCTGTCCGAGGACCAAAGGGAACAGTAAGAAGTGGAGAAGCATGGGTGACTAACAAAGAGAAGAGTGAGTCGGGGCAGGCGGGTGCGGGAAACCTCTCAATCTTTAATAACCACCGAGTACAATTGGTCTCTCTGAATCCAGGCGGAGAGATTATCAGACATCGCTATCAAACAACTTTATCAGAGATAAGGAGAACAACTTTTCAAAGTTGTATGGAATAATCACAGAAAGAAGAATATATCAGTGATCAGATATGTATTCAGAGTATAAGCTCATTGGTTTGTCGCTGATCGGAGTTACACTTCTGGCGATTGACGGCGACGGGGTTTCTCGGATTGCTTGTTTTAATGAAGGTTTTGTTTGTAAGACGTTCTGTTCTCCCAGAAGCCAGAAAGTCTCCATGACTCCTTTTCCCTTGATTATCACTTCTCCTCGAGGTTCTGTCTGGAATCCGCCGACGACTTGAGTCAACATTCTGTTGGCTTCTGCGGATACGTGGATTCGGCCAGCTAAGAAATAATATATAACTAATGAAGATCTAGATTTTCTTACGTTTTCCATTGCTTTCCATCCGACTTGCAGTGTTCACAGCATCTCCGAACAAACAATATCGAGGCATTGTCAAACCGACGACCCCTGCTACCACTGATCCTGAAAATATAACTTGTTAGCTCATCACGAAACTCTCTGGAATACCACAGTTGATTCCAATTCTCAAATTGATTCTTTCATTTGGAAGATGCGGAACTCTGAAGTTCTGAAGGCTAGAGAGGAATCCGAGAGCCATTCGAGCAATGTGTCTGATATGTTCGTTCCCGTTCCGATGCGGAAGTCCCGAGACACATAAGTATCCGTCACCGATGGTCTCCACCTGAAAAACTGATCAATGCTCTGTTCTCACATGATAAACATATTGGTCCTTCTGATTTCGAGATGATAAAGTTCACCAAGTTCGACTACCCACAGTAGTCGCCTCGTTAAATGTTCAACGCTCAAGAAGCCCTACTTTCTGACCAGGCGGCACATTTTCAAGCGTGACCAACGAACCAAGCGTGACTCACCTTATAGACATCATGTTGCTCAATGATACTGTCAAATGCAGTGTACAGGTCATTCAGCAGAGTTACAACTTGAAGAGGTGAGCATTTACTTGCAAGAGTGGTGAACTGGACCACGTCCGAGAAGAAGATCGTAACAAGTTCAAAGGTTTCTGGCTCGATTGCAGTTCCAGCTTTGAGTTTCTCAGCAACTGTCTTGGGCAGCATCCTGTACAACAGAACATCCGACTTCTTCTTCTCTTCCACCAACTCCTTCGTTCTCTCTGACACCTCATCCTCCAACGTCGAAGCATAAGTCTCGAGCATGTTGAACACGTGGTCCATCAGATTCCCCTTCCTTCCATCACTCATACTTCTCAACATACTCTTCACTTGCTCGATTGTCGGTCTTTCCGATGGTTTCTCAGTCCAACAGTCTCTTATCAAATGCATCAGTGCTGGATTGATTTCCAGTGCCTCATCGACTTCGAGTGATGGTCGTACTGCATTGAACCCTCCTTTCTTCAACTGGTAGATCAGTTCTTCTGCTTTTTCTTTCCGATTCTCAAAGTTGAAAGCAGAAGAACGAGTTAGAACTTCTGAAGATATGATTCCGAAACTGTAGATGTCGCATTCTTTTGTTCGTTCAGCCATTTCGTTTCTCAGCAGTTCCGGCGCACTCCACAGTAATCCTCTCTCACCGACTTTATCAAAAGATCTGATAGTTGATAAGCCGACGTTGGATATCTTAATCTGCCACCTGTCATCGATCAGACAACTTTGAGAAGTCAAGTATCCATGACATCCAAGGAATGAGTTATGGATGTAGCCGAGGCCATTCGCAATGTCTCTGATCAGAGAAAACATGAAGAAACTGTCCATTTGCATTGAGCTCTTGCTGATGACGTCAGCCAATGATCCTCTGGAACAGTATCTCCAAACCGACATAAGTTGTGGTCCATCGAGGCAGAGTCCAATGAACTTGTTCAAGTTGTCATGATCCAGAGTTCTCATCTGTCGCAATTCTGTTTTCTCCTCAACCGTCAGTTGTGTTCTGATGTCATGTTTGTTGGCAGCCACCAGTTCTCCCTGAAAGTTCATAGTTTACATTCTCACAAAGTTTCTCATCAACACACATTTCTCACCCGATAACTGTAAAATATGAACCGAGTTGTCTCTGTCCGACTCTCAATGGTCAGTTTTGTCGAAGTTGAAGGTCCACTCGCGAATGAGTGCTGACTGGCTTCTGCTTTTGACTGGAACAGAAAGAATTCCGAGCTCTGTGATGTTCAACTCACTTTCTTGGTTGTCACCTGGAGATCCTTGAACTCCACAATCCATAACATGTCTTGACTTTCAATCTCTTTGTGTTTCATTCTAAAGGTCCCTTTCTGAAGTTGTTAATCCAGAAGTCACGTACCTTATAGCGTAGAATACCCCAGTGACTGCTGCCAAAATAGCACAAATGATGAACAAGGCAATGATGATTGTGTAAACCAGATAGTCCCTGACAAAGTTCGCAGGACACTGTGATCCAGTGAATCCGCACTCTGGCCTTGCCTTCGGCCGTTCCCCACCATTCCACACTTCCGATTCGTCTTTGTAATAGAGAACGAACTCTGTGGACTGATTGTTGATGATGAGCCGGGCATAAGTCTCGGGAAGCAGAGAGTAGTTCAGTCCGATCATGTAGATCAGAGACCGACGTGCTGAATCGGGATCAACGAGAACATCTCCGCCACCCACTCCCTGGAAAGTCATTCCGATATTGTCCAGGATGAGGGATCCGTTTCGATAGTTGGCTGCTGGGTTGGCAGTGAGAGTCTTGTTCAGAGCAACTGCATAGGCATAGAAGGCATCCGCGAGTTGTCCCGCGTACTTGGCAACTGACGAGTACTGATCTCCGGAGCAATCGGCTACACAGTTGAATGGAGGTTCCTTCATCATTTCAATGACTCTTTGGGAAAAGTTCAGATACTGTGGAGTCACTTCTTCGTTCATTCCCATGTTCTCAAAAGGATTCTGTGACGCATCTGATGATTAGAACACTCACGTCAACAAGAAAAAGCAGATTCGCCATGGACTTTTGTGATTCCTCAACACTCATTCCATCTGTACTAAAAGAAGATCCTTCCCAGAGATAATGCCACTTTCCACCGGTTTCATCAACAACTAAACATCTGGGTTACTGTAGCTTAAAAATGTTTCGCATACTGAATCCTCTGGAGTTTGTCTCTGCCATAATGTAGACGTACTCGCTGTTATTGGCATCTTCCATCGAGGCCGCCTGCATCACGACTTTCTTCGATCCGTTTCCAGAAGCCACGCAGACAACGATTACTGAAATATGATCATTGAACAGTTTCTCTGAACCTGTCTAACTTCTCCCCCGTTGCTTAACCGTTCTGATAGCTTCCCTCATGTCGTCCAGACTCTTCGAGGGAACTTGTAACGTGTAAGCCAGAACCACATCATCGTACAGAGAAGCTATCGTCTGCACATCGTTTTTCAGTGACTCGCACTTCTCCTCGTCTCCATCATTTGAGTACATGAACACAAACTGATTCCATCCGAACTGCTTCATGGTTCCTCGGATTGCGAGAGCCAGACTGTAGGAGTTGACAGAGAATGGAACGGTGGTTGGGAATCTGGAGGTGTCTGTGAGTTCTTTTGATGTTGTCAGTCCCCATTCAAATATCGGGATATTGTAGTAGGCAGCCAGAGCTGAAGCCGCAAGCGCTGCTGGAAATCAAACTTGTGTTCTAGAGTCAAGTTTCAACATTACGTCTATTGCAAGTTGGTCCGAATATCACGTCGACATTCTTTACTGCCAGAAGATCGACGGTCTTGCCAGCACCCAGCATTTCATCACATTCGTCAAATTCATATATGAATCTGCAGATAAATACACCTCTAGGTCCCGAATACTGTAACTTACTCAAAGTCAAAGTTATCAAGCAGATGCTCAGCCCGTATTCTCTCCTGTGAAACGAGAACTGCAGCTGCTGAGGTACGGTAGCCGATTCCAACTTCCATCGAAGTGACATTCTGTACAAATAGAAGACCGACTCGAAGAGTCTGGCGGACTTGACAGTCCACTAATACCTGAAATGGGAGTGCTGTAGCAGGAAAATTCAAGTGAAACAAACCAAAAACCAGTAGGACACTAGAAGACGACTAATCCAAGTCATGAAAGTTTTCAAAACAGATTCTGAGCCAGTTGGTTCTTTCTTCCAACTTATAAAAGTAAGAAGCCTTAGGCTCCCGGAGGTTCTTCCCATTAACAGACTTTATTAATCGCGGCGAGGAGACATCATAGTGCAGTTCAACAGCATAAAACAGAAGAAGCATAGAAAGTTATTAGGATCAGGTGGAAGGGCAGCATGAGGAAAGCTGATAAATTCACATAATGTTATCATTGAAACAAAATAATAAAAAATAGAGAGCGAATAGGCAAGGAATGCGTTTGGAAATGGGAATGTAAGCGAAGCATTGGAGAGAAGGATCTCAGATCTTAGGTGGATCTGACGACTGCAGTGCGGAAGTTGAACTGGTTGTTCTCATTGATGCACATGTAGACGATGTTTCCAGATGTAAGGTTCTGATTGAGTCCGATGCTTCCCAGGTTCTCGACAAAGCATCCGATGATGGAAGAGACACCGTAGTTGACGCAGCGGCGGATGAAAGTGCCCTCATTCCATGTCTCTCCTGGAAATGAAGATCGGACTGAAGGTCAAACAACAAGTAGCAACACTCTGGTCAAATTGGCTGTGATTTGGAAAGAAACTTTCGGGGGAGTTGACACAGAAAACAACAAAACATTCGGAGTACTGTAACGGGACGTCAACTGACCAAACTTCTTCACTTCTCCGCTTCCAGTTACACAGTCGAAGCTCTTCGCAGCTCTCAAGTTCACGAATCCGTTGTCATCAACACACTCCATCGCGTATCCAGCAGTGACTCTCCTGGCCTGTCCCAGTGGAATCTCGATTCCATCCGACGAAATGCAGGCCTTCAGAGTTTTCTTTCCGTAGTGCTCGCAGAGGAACTTGAACGACTTGTCCTCAACCCACTCCTCTCCGACAGTGTACACTCCCTTGCACTTGGCGTTCATGCCCGGCGTCGATTTCAACGAAACGTTGCCGTTAGTGCACTCGTACAGTTTGTCTCCTTCATCAATTTGTGAACCGATTGGAATCTGAGACAGAGAAGAACAATTATCCAATTAACCCCCTGTCTTGTACCTCCACACCGGCAGGCGTGATACACGAAACCACTTCGAGCGTGGCGGTCAGGTTCTCGTGAGTAACGCATCTCATGCGGAACGATGCCTGCGAGATCTGAAACAAAACGATAGAAGTATCCACCGAGAATATATCTTTCGTTTTGTTTTCCCAACATTCCTCCCGACTCGAAACTCACAAATGTTGTTCCATTAGTGTACGTCTTTCCGTCCTGAGCACAGAGAGCGTAAACTTTCGATTTCTCCTGCAAAACCAGCTGCAGTGTGAGAGAACCCCGAAACATCATGCACCAGAATCAGGTCAATGAACTCAAAAACTGAATAGTGCAAACTGAGAAGTTTATTGTTTGAAAAAACTGAAAATGTTGTCAAGTTATCAAAATGAAACAAAAATTGGGATGAGGATCTAAACTGTTCTGGAGCTGAAGGTCTTGAAACTGTAGTTGGCTCCATCCTTGACGCAGACGTAGGTGATGTCACCGACGGAGACATTCTTGTTGACGGGAATGGTATCCGAGACGTCCGGAGCCTGAAGGTTTTCAATTCGAAACGAAGACCCCTCTAGAACTCACGTAGCATCCGACGATCTTTCCCTGTCCGTAGTCGTGGCACTTTCTCACGAAGCTTCCGTCGACGTACTCGACTCCATTCTTGTGTTCCTTTCCGTCCTTGGACTTGCAGTTGTAGCTCTGTGGAGAGTTGGCAGCTTGCATGGTGATGGTTCCGTTGGCGTGTTGCTGGCAGTTGACCTCGAATCCTCCAATTGTTCCAGTCTGTCCAGCGCCAATCACAGTTCCGTCCTGTCCAACACAAGCAACGAACTTGATCACTCCGCCATCAGTGCACCGGAATCGGAACGACTTCTCTTGCCACTCATCTCCTGTAATCCATTGATATGTGACCTCCTCCCTTCCCTCGCTAACCGTGTTTCTGTCCTCCCGAGCATGTCGAGAACTTTCCCTTCGACTCCTGCAGCGAGACCTGTCCTGACTCAGTCTTCACACATTCGTGAACTTTCTCTCCAGCCTCGTGCTTCTGTCCAACATCAATGGATGTTCCGTCCGGGGTCACGCAGCCGACGATGTCAGTCTTCCAGGATCCATTGTCTTCGGTGATGCACTTGATGCGGAACGCATTTTTCACAACCTGAGAGAGTCAGTTATTGATGTATTGAATAGTTTTCCTTACGGTGATCTCTCCGTTTTGGAGTTCTTGTCCTTCGTACTTGCAGTTGACTGCCAGAGAGACGGCGATGAGGGCCGATAAGAACACGAGGCACCGTAACATCCTGAAACAAATTGTTTGTTACCGTAGTCTCGGAAAGAAGTCGGATGGGAGAGTGCTCTGCGGAAGAATGACTGGTAGGGGTGTGGGGAGGGAGAGATGGGCGGTGCCCCAAGATTGGTTGACGTCGAAGTGAGGCCAATTAATCTTGGCACGGAAAGAGAGGAGTCGGACGATGATGAGGATGCGTGACAACTGGCAAACAATCGGTTCGAATCTTCAAAATCTGCGTGGTGGTGGTGGAGAGGAGGAAAGATAACGGGGGGCTGAAGAAGATGAAGAATGCGAAAAGAACGAACCGATGAGCAGATGATGAGCGGAAAACAAGAGGGCAAGTGACACACGCAAACAACATCTCAGAAGCGACCTGGATAAAAGTTCAAGTGGAAGACGAAGCTCAGAGGTCAAACTATACTTCTGGAACATCCAGAACCTTGGTCATTTTTACTTATGTTACTGTAGTCTTACTGTTCCTTATACGTCTTCCATTTCCTTCAGAAAGTGTGATTTCTTACTGTGAATCCGAACTAGATGCTTTGCTCTGGGGTCAAAAAAAAAAACCTTCTGCTCGTAAACCTTCGAAACCACTACCGTATACCCCGTCATGTGTTTCTATTTCTCCGCTCCGGGTGGTTCATTTGGCACATAAATTTTATACCCGGCCATCTAGTGCCTTTGTGCTGCCACGGACTCTGATCTATTTGCTTGTTGGCGTTGGAAAAGAGACAAACACATCGAAATGGCAACCAATTGGTGCTCTCTGCCTGACATTCCCTTCTTCCCGTTTCACACTCTCCATTCCGCATTAATTGACACGGCAATGACACGGCAATGACGATGGCAAGACGGATATGATCTGATCGGGAGGTGATAATAAAACTGGCGCCAGCCGGGTGGTCTTTTGCAAAATAACGGAAGAAACCTTCCCGGCACCTCCTTGTTTTCGATTTTAAAAGGGGTCGCAACTTGGAAATGCGATGGAAGAGTTTGAGGAGAACAAGTTTATTATGGTACATGATCGGAAAAGAGTCCCGTTGGTCGGTTGAAGAGGTCAGAGCAAGTAGGAGTTGTTATTCGGGGAGGTACTGGAACTGGTCCTTGTTGATCCAGTTCTGGATGATCTGGAAGTCGGTCTGGATGCGTTCGTGGCACGCCGAGAGGTCGGAGTTGTTGGAGAACATGCCTGAAGTTCAGAAGGGGTCTGAATCAAGGATCCGACGGCGACTTACAGAAGCTCCACGTGGTGCGGATTCCCTGATTCGCGTACTTCTCGCACTCGATGGTCCGCGCGGCACAGTCATTTCTGTTCAGTTTGTTCACACACTTCTCTCCGTATGCTGCACAGATTTCTTTCTGAAAACGCGAGAAGTTCTGGATTCTGAAACTGTGAAAGCTTACAATCGGGAAAGAAGGCGGGTTTGGCATTGAGTGGACTGCCAAGATGACAGCCAGGAGAGCCAGTGCAGCCAGAAAAGTGTTCATTTTCTGAAATAAGTTGAAGATTGAAACGGGAGGCAAGGGAAGTTGTGGGGGTGACCGTGCTGTGTTGGTCAGCACGATTCAAAATCGAAAAGAGAGAAAATAAATGAAATTTGGGAGAGAGAGAAAGTGATACGATTAGGTGTTTTGTCACTTTTATACACGCCGTGTCTGGTGTCTGATTCTGATTCAGAATTCGATTCCAATTTCTGTTCCCGAAATTTCAGATCGACGGTCACTTTCGCCAGTCTTCTTCCACTCATTCCGGGCCCTTTTTTTGTTTTTGTTTTGATCTCCCGCGGGGGTCTTTTCGCAAAACAGATAGGAAATGATAGGAAAAAAGGAAAAAGAAGAGAGGAATCGGGTGGGCGAGTGGACACTACACTCTGACGAATATGATCGAAAAAAGGAATAGGAGAGAAAGTGACCAAGTCACTTTCTCGTGGAGATATGATGATAAAGAAATAGAGCAAGAAGAGATCAAGAGACACAGACAGTGAGACGAAACGGGATGAGAAGAAGCTAGAAGGATGGAACGGAACTGGATAGAGATGTCCTCTTTGGGGATGATGATCACGAGTGACCTGAACTATGCAATGGACGATTGATTTCAGAACGATGTTGCGTAGGAGGATCAGCTGACAAGACGCGAATTGCACTCGGAAATGGGCCTGGAAGAATAGAAACCCAAGGCTTCGTGGACGACTGTACATTCACCTCATTTGAAACCTTCGTTGTGATAAAAATTTGAGATTCTTATGTGTTGTTAGAAATCCTGAACGACCAGTTTCAACGACTTCATCTCTGAAGATTCCTATTATTCGGTTTTTCAGATCGTTTGCTCCTTTTTGCCAACTCCTCGGTGCTTCTCCTGTTGACTCGTCTCCGAACAGTTCCGTCCGTTACCACCTGGTCAGTCTTTACTTATCCCTCTTTCTCTCCCACCCTCCTCGTTTCCCACACTCTCTCCTCAACTTCTCCGTCTAGATCTCTCCTTCTCTCCATCTCGAACGTGTTTCTTGCCATTTCCCAACAACTCAACTTAAAAGTGTGTCAAACTCCCCTAGAACCGCTTACGTGAGTCTTCCTTATCTTTCTTTCTTGACGAATTGCCAATAAAATGCTGCGAAGCACAGGTCACTTTTCGATTCTCACTCACGAAAGCACTCCGAAACGATGATAAGTTTCTTCAAGAGGTGTGTCCCGTTGTCACTAACTCTGTCCGTCTCTCTTCTGTTTATTAACGCTGTACTCGTCGACTGTGCCTATTCTCCCAGTTTCAGAGCAATGAGCACCGATTCGATTGTGTCGCCGCAGTGGCTCTTGCAGAACTTGAACGTGAGTTGAAGGAAGGACCTCAGCTCAAAAGAAGGTTTTGATTCAGAAAGTCAAAGTGATCGACGCTTCGTACATCCCAACTGCAACCCGCAACTACGAAGAGTTCAAAACAAAGTATTATGGAAACTTTGAACTTCTTCAGAAAGACTTTGTACGTTTCGTTTCTTCCTGTTTATCAGTCTGACAACTTTCAGAAAGTCGCTGCATTCACAGCCGAACACATTCCTGGAGCCACTCATTTCGGCCTGGACACTGCTTATTTCCCTTCGAAATACATCAAATTCGACCTATATCCTCCAGAGATTTTCCAAAAGTACATTCGACTGCTGGGAGTGAATAACAACGACCACGTGGTTATCTACAGTAGAGGTCCCGCAGCCGGAATGATGTTCGCATCGAGGGCTTATTGGACCTTCAAGGTATTTGGAAAAGTTTTTGATAGATGATAACTATGTTCCAGGTGTACGGATTCGACAATGTGAGTCTTCTGAACGGCGGGTTCGATGCCTGGAAAGCAGCTGGCGGAGCAACTGACAACAAGGAAGTGAACCCCCCACTGGGAGATGCGGTGGCTGAACAATTCAAGGCTGACATCTTGGCCAATTTCGAAGAGATTCCGTTCAACAACTTTGCATCCAAGAACGTCGACTATGTGGATGCCAGAACGACTCCACAGTTTACAGGACAGGAGCCACTGAGCACTACTTTTCCCGGAACTAGTGAGTCTTGCCTCCTCTCCTATTCACAGTACTCTCTGCTTTCAGAAGCCACTGGATCCCATGTCACCGGTGCCATCAGCTTCCCTATGGCTGAAGTCGTTGGTCCAAATGGTTTCTTGACCAAGGAAGAAGTCGACGCAAAGCTCGCAAAACTCGGACTGACCACTGGGAATCAAGTCTACGTGGCATGCAACACTGGAATCCAGGCTTCTGTGATCTTTGTCGCGTTGGAAAGAAGCGGAGTGAAGGCGAAGGTGTATAACGTAAGTGGAGGAGAGGATTGCATCAGAAAAACAAGAAAGTATTTCAGGGAAGCATGACCGAATTGGCTTATCGTGCACCCGAACTGGTCAATGCCACGGGAAACTGAAGTTGTGATAACTGTATTTTTGAAGCCATTGTAAAAAGTTATGATCCAGAATAATAAAGTATTGTGCAATCAGGAATCTAAAACACTTGTGTTTCCGTGTGTCCTTTCCCACTCCGTTCCTCTCCAATCACCTTGAACAACCGTCTTTCGCACACAAACCCCCATTATCTTTCGCTTCGGTCTTACCTTGACACCGCTGCGTCTCCTCCCTCTCTCGCCCTTTCCTTTTACGTCTCTTCTTCTTTTCGAGCACTTGAAAAGAATAATTGAATGGCTGACATGTTTCCATAGTTTCCCAGTTCTCCACTCACACTACAATGCCATATTCCCTCTGCACCGTATTCTTCCTCTCTCTTCTAGTCCCTTCCGAATCCACGTGGCTTAAGGATCTCAATTTGCCACGTCAGCAATTAGAATATCACGTTTCCACTAATTCAGCTCATAGACAACGGTGTATTCAAGACCCGGAATGCAAAATTGATGTGAGCTAAAACTTATGTTAATCTGACGGATCCAATAGTTTTAGCTCAATGTAACCAAATGTTTTGGATTTGAACCTGACTGTATCAAAAATAACTCTCTGGTTTTTAGAAGCAAGTTCACAAAATGTGATAAGAGTGCGAATCCGTGAGTTATTCACATGAAGCTCCTAGGCAAATTGGCAAGTCAAACGTTACAGAAGGATATCAGCTGCCTTTTATAAACAAGGAGACTTTGGATATTTGGATTCCAGACTGATCAAACATGACATTTGCTCTTCAGAACATGAAGTTTGTGACCCTCCTCAGCTACAGTAATCTTTGTATTTTCAGAGTTCATCCAGTCTCTCCTGCTCCGACGACTTGACCCATTGCATCGGAAGAAACATCTTTTTCGATTTCTCCAACTTGAAAATCAAAACATCCACTAGATACAGACAAGATGTGATTCAGAAAGGACAAGTTGGAGGAAAATGTGACAGTTTCGACACAAAACTATTGGGAGAGAATCTTCGAGCAAAGGGATATCTGATGAGTTGGTGAGTCCGCGAATCCATGGAGAACATGTGAATGTGATTTCTAGGGCTGATGAACTGCAACATTTCGAATCGAATTCAAATTTCCAAGTGAATGATCAACATTGTGATGTCATCTTTGAGAGGCCTACAGTAATCATGAAACTGGATGCAGCCATCAATCTGTGAGCTTCCATATCATTCTATCGCTGATCTTATCGTTCTCCAGCTATCACCACTTCTGTGATTTCGTAAATCTGTATGCTTCAATGCACTTGAACAAGACATTCAACCAAGATATCGATATTGTTTGGTGGGATACCCACCCGGATGGATTCATTGATAAAATGTACGGAGTGACTTGGAAAGCTTTCTCAAAGCACAAACCGTTCGAATTGAAGAATCTAGGTAACAACAGAGGTCTTTCGAGCATCTAAATTTTGGATTCCAGACAAGAAAAGAGTTTGTTTCAAAAACGTGATGATGCCTTTGCTGGCTCGTCAGAGGAACGGACTGTTCTACAACAGCTATCTGGTAAACATTGCAGCATCGTTTGCCCGTATTATGATTACGATTGCAGGTTCAAGGTTGTTCGGGGTCAACACTGTTCAGGTCGTTCTCCCAGTTCATACTTCACAGATTGGGTATAAGACCAGCGAAAGCAGATCTGGAGAAAGTGAGAATTGTGATTCTCTCTCGATCAACTGCTTTTCGAAAGATACTGAACATCAAGGAGGTAAGTTCGATTCGTTTATGTTTGTACCGACTGGTTATCAATAAGTGAAACGTTGCGAAAGACTTATTCCGTGTCACACGATCCTCTCAATTGTTCCTGGATCCACCCGTCTGGACTCCGATCGACGCGTTGTCCGTCTCGTCGTCACTCTGATCTCTTATCTGACGAAGCTCGATTGGCACCAAGATTTTCTGAAAATGCCACTTTGTTGTTTACTTGACGGTTTTCACCTGGTGCCCGAGCTCTGGTTCACTCAGAAAATAGCCATTGACGACTTCATCCGAAGGAGAGAGTTGCGTGCGCAGCTTCCAGAGGATCAGCCCGCAGGTGATCACTAAAAGAATGTTATTGGAAGCGATGAAGCAGTTGAACTCACAATGAATTGGAGCAAACAGCATCTGACACATGTACATCGCGATCCGAGTACTCGTCACTATCCGATTGTCGTGAGCTCCGACAGTCTCCAGATACTTCTCCTCGTCACTGATAAGCAGTGCCGTCCAGAAGAACAGTCCAGTACATTCGATGAATGACGTGGCAGCTGCTATCAGACTGGCTATCTTTAAAGTGATGTTCGCAAAGTTGTTCATAAAGCGAGAACTCACCAGCCACCCTCTAGTCGGTTGACATCGGATGAACGTGAACACGACTAGACAGTTGCACAGCATCAGAAGGCAAAGAAGAATTGTCCAGGGGAACGGACCGTCGTAGAACACTGCTATCATGGAGAAGATCAGCTGAAACTATCACGTCATGAATGCATGGCAGGTAGGCAAAACCCACAAGTTGGATAGCACTGGCAGCTGCAATCAGCCCACAAATCAGTATTGTCCTGGGGTTCGGCGTTAGAATTTTAGAAGTCACAAGTTGTTCGACATGGAAAGAATTCGAGGCATGAGAGTAGTTCATCACTTTGCTGGCTTCCGTGTTGTTCATGTTCCGGCTGTGGATGTGCTGATAAGTCGGATTGATTGCCATCCCACCGCCACCGCCCGGATTTATGTTGTACGTCGTTCGAATCGTTACTGCAAAATGGATCAGTTGAATCGATTATCAGTGATTTCGAACCTGTAGACTTGGTGGTGATACTGTCATTGTCCGATTCACTGGGCCGATCATCGAATCCATAGGTGTCGCGATAGTAGACAGAAGGTGGAAAGTTGGGCATTTGCTGAACATAAAACAGGATAAATGAGTGTGTTTTCAATGGGAATTCCTGCCGGAGCAAGAGGATATCAGTGGGAGAGACACGGGAAGAGAGGGAACACATGCTATCATGTGCACCGAATTTATGATCAACAGTGGGTCATTCAATCGTCGGATATCTCTTCTCTGTCTCGCTCTCTCAGTGCAATTGAAACGGCGTAACAAATTCGAATGGGACGATGTGCATACCTTGGTCTGATCGAGTCGAAACGGCACAGGTGCCGCCATAATCAAGTTAGTTCGAGATGCGAAAGAATGATGAGGCAAAGTTTTGACTCGTCGCGTCCCTTTCTCCTTCTCTTTTTCACTTTCTCATGGGCCATGTGTTGTAAAATTGAAGAAAGCCACGCAGTGCATCATCATCATTTAGCCCCCGAAGCGTCGGCTCTTCCACGACGAATTGTGGGTTTGGCGGCTGCGGATTGGATCAGTCGAAGAGACGCAGATCGAACATTTTGATAGCGACGCGGGACCGATGAAAAATTGCTTTGCACACATTGGATCAATATGTTTCTGATTTATTAGCCCTGGATGAGAGCCAGACATCTCTCGGGAAAGAGTCAGAAATCGTGTGGAGCAACTAGATCAGTCCACTTGCAACTTGACAAGTGACCTCGTTCGAAAACTTTGAACATAACTTTGTCAATTTTCTTGCAAATCAAATCAGAACCCCTTGCTAGAAAAGTTGACTTCTATTTTTGGCCACTTTCAATCAATCAGTGATATCAAAGTATCACAAGATCTACCTACTTTCCTTGATAAATAAGCTAACCCGGTCAACAAAAACCTTTTCCAGAAGGTCTCTACTTTGGACCAGATATGATTGTTATCTTGTTTACTGAAAGAGTTGATCTCCAATAACGGATCAGTTTTCGACTGATTACAGGGTGCAATATTGTCAATCCTAAGAAATATCACGTCTCTGAATTCTAGATCGACATTTAGGCAACTATTTGTAACTTGTTATTAGAAGGGAAAAAGAATCAGAAGTTTATGAGGAACTTGGCAGAAACATGGAGGATTGTGGTGGCGAGTGAAGATATCTCGGAAAGATGTCTTCTTCCGGAAAATTGGAACAAGTGTAAAGTGTGTGTGGCCGCCGGGGCGAATAATCATAACGTGCCGGGGCACAGCGGCAGTAATACTAGTTTTTATTGGGAGCAACCGGACACTAGGTGCCGCGTTGAAATCGATGCCGGAAAGTAGTCAGTTGTCACGTGTTTCAGCTGATGCGATCACTCGGACATCTCCCGAACGTCACGGTTCGAGTTGTGGATTACAACGAGTGAGTTGGGCATGAGCTGGCGGAGGATCAGAGTATTTTTCCAGGAGAATCCCGTTCCTGAAACAGCTGAACACCACTTCGCAAGTGGACATCTTCATAGGAATGCACGGTGCTGGATTGACCCATTTGTTGTTCCTCCCGGATTGGGCTGCGGTTTTTGAAGTGTGAGTTTGTCTTGTTTGGTCAATGGAAAAACAAGAAACTTTGAAGAATGTAGTTATTATGGTGACATTTTCAAATACCAAAGATAAGTTTCTTAATCTGTTGGAAATGTGAGATCAAGTAGTCGAAAACTTTGAACTTTGTGAAATTTGGATGCAGTTTGGTTTCAAGAGAAAACAACGAATTCGACGGCTGGATTGAAACCAGCTTTGAAAGGGCAGACTGTACCGCATCATGCCATTTCCATTTCCAGTTACAACTGCGGCGACGACGCGTGTTACTCGGATCTGGCTCGTCTCCGAGGTGCCAAGTACTTCACATGGCCACAGTCAAAGGTAACAAGATCAGCGAAACAACCCACTATGTTCTCTTTTTCTTCTTCTCAGAAAAAGCGTATATTTTGTGTTTTTTCTCGAAGATTCTGTTGATTCTAACCTAATGAACACGTGTTCAGCTCCATTTGATTCGACCCGACGAAGAAGGAAAACACCCGTCTAGCGGAGAAAAACACCTGAAATTCGCCAATTATCACATAGACCCGATAGAGTTCCGAGAGCAAGTCAAACAGGTTTGAAGGCAACTCCCCGATGATTCCACTATACGAATTTCAGATGGTGGAGCACGTTCGAAGCCATCCAAAGTTTGTCAACTCCCGAAAGACGCAAATTCGAAGAAAACAAGAGGAAGAGGAGCGAAGAAGACGCGAGCTGTAGCTGTTCACTGATAACTGATAACTCTTGATGATTTGTGTTTCGGGTCTCGAACGGTTCTCTGTCGAGAGTTCCTCTCGTTCACTCCTCCATCGACAGCTGCACATGCTCATAAAGGAATCGGCCGTGTTGTGTATACGTGTGCGAGCCCCCCGATAATCACCGGTTGCTTCGGCTCTCCCTTTCGTTGTTTTTGCTCTCTTCAAGATGAAGTTTAGTTGTGGAAATGTCGAAACTTTCCCCCATCGATTCCCCTTCCCAAGCCATCCCGTGATTCCGATTGTTTCGAGTTTCATCCGTTCTTTCCGCGAGCAGCTGATAGTCCGAACTGACATTTCCGGGGGCGCATTTCAAATTAGAATCCGAAGAGAATTCGGGAACAAAGATTGTTTTGCTGACTCCCAACGTCACCCCTTCCCCCTCTCCCGCACCACCTGATCGCTCGCCAGAAGCGGCTGGAAATACAAAATTTATACTTTTAGTGCTGAACAACTAGAAATTCCGTCCGGCAAACTGATATTCGTACCGATGTTATGTCGAACATCAGAACTGATTAGATGGTTTCGGGGAGCAACTGAAATCAGTTCTTCTTCCAATGAGAGGATGTTTTGATGTGAACAGCCTATCAAAGATCACGAATGTGATCTTCCAAAATCTCTTATCACAAGAATCGAGATCTTTCCTATTGTGCTGTTTTCCGTTTCCGGGAATCTTCTCTGATAGTTCATTCTTCTTTCCTCACCAAAACAGACCGAACCTTTCGACCAGACAAGCCGGAAATTGGAATGCAGTGAACACTGACTCCCCGCTCCCTTCTGCCTCATACCTTGCCCAATTCAATCAGCTCTCGGCACTCTATCGGCTTCTTTCGCAACGCGCAATACTCACGTTCTCACCCTATTTTCGATTCTAGTCTAATCTTTCAGAACATGCTTCAAGCTCTGTCACTGGCCTCGTCAGTTCCGTGGAACGATGAGGCGTACTCGGGTGGTTGGATCCTATTCGCAGTTATCACATTTGCGTTGCGAGTCATTATGCTTTTCTTCTTCCAGAAAGCTTACTTTCGCAGACCGTATGCAGTTGCATTGTTCACATTGGTAAGCTCTTATATCCCCATGCATTTCTCAATTTACTCATTTCAGGGCAAGTTTGTCTGTGATTATCTGATGTTCGAAGGTGTCGAGGTAACATATTCGTACACGGTCACCAGTTTCTCACTGTTTCCTTTCCAGCGCTTCTCCGTCTTCAACGAGATCAACAACATGAAGATCATCATGGGCATCGAGGTGCTCTACGTCGTCATGTACAACTACATGATCTACTCGATCTTCTACGGAGATTTTGTTCTTCCGTCGAAGGCAATAATCCAATTCACAGCAGTCAATTTGGCGTCGATCGGACTTTCAGTGACGATGTTGCTAGAACTAGAAGTGAGTTGTTGGTTGAGTGAATTGTAAGATCATTTCGAGTTCAGGAGAGACTTCTGTTTCTTCTCATGATCATTGGAGTGCACCTCACAGCATGTAAGTTGATTTCTTGATTCAGACAGTCTCAGACCGAAATTTGTATGATTCTGTTGTCTGATTATCAAATCCCAAGTGATAGTAATAACTTGTTTATCTCAAAATGTTTTGCTGATCAGAAAACGAATGTTGTGAAGCAACTGTCCCCAGACTATTAGGAGCTTTGAACATAACACAGTTACATTGATGTCAGTCAATTTGTTTGACTTCCGGATTGTCTAGACTCATAATGCTTCGTGAATCTGAGCTGCTTCGTCACTTTCCAAAAACCGAAGATCTCTCAATCATTGCCTTCTTTCAGTTCTCCTCTACTTCGACAAGAGCATCGGTCTCCTCAAGTGTCATTTGTACAGCCCGAAAGGCCAGATATTCATTCACTTCACGGTCCTCATCTGTTTCATCTCCAATCATTTTCTCCGCATCCTCTACATCTCCGACGTGCTCTTCAACTTCCTCTACAGTTCAGTATACGTCTACAAATGTCTTTTCCTGGCACAGATCGGCTTTTCCTATTTGCTCATTCACTTCTTCATCTTCTACCGTTGCAAAAACATAGACAAACTTGCGAAAGATCTAGGTGAGTCCCAGTTCATTCCGCGTTTTCTTTTGTCTCAACTCATGTTTTTTGTAGTGGTTCCCAAGAAATCAGGAGGCGTCGAGGCAATGATCGAGGGATTCGGGCCTGAATTGCTGTGGGAGGGGGTGGCCGAAGAGCTGATGTTCCCGAAGGACAATGATCTGAACACTGTCAGCGACACGAGCTCAGTCGAGGATCTGGAAGCAGTTGCCGAGACACCAGAGGATGTTCCGGAGCCCCCACTATCAGTCAGATCGTGTGAAGTATTCAAAACGGAAGAATCTGGAAAGATCAGAAGACACATTATGCATAACAAGGTGGCTTCTGAAGATGGAACGAGGTCGATTCGCACTCTGACTCCCTGAACTGAACACAGCCTTTATTCAATCAGTATTATTAGTAGGAAGGGTCCGATTAACTGTGATAAGATAATGTACATTCATGTGATTAAACGCATTTGAAAAAGTCCGGAATGTTCTGCAACTGCAGCACCTGCTTAGAATTCATGTCGTAGTCGGAAACCTGAATTCGGATCCAAATAAACATCTTGAATGCCTAATTCTTTGCACCCACCGTTGCCTCGTCAAACATGTAGTAGGCGTCAGTGAACCCTTGAGTCTTCTCTACTCCACTTCTCACGTCATCTGGAAGATTCGGGAAGTATCGGTTCTTGTCGTTCAGGAAGGACGGCGCATTCTGATGCACGTTGTAGGTGGCAAACACGTTTCCCTTAAGTATGCTTCGGTTCGAAATGATCAGAGAAAGTGCTTCTTACAGACAACAAAATAACACTGCCGTTATTGAGTGGGAAGGCTCCCTGCGGGTAGAAGAGCACACGATCGTGCAGCTCTTTCGGGTAGTGCGGAGCCTCTCTGGAATCGGAAAGTGAAAATAAAAGATGTTATTAGGTCACATACGTGAACTGAACTCCGTCGTACTCGTATCCATAGATTGTGCGCTCAACGAACAGAAGTGTCAGGGCGCCGGAGGAGACGGTGGCATTGACGAACTGGGGACCACGAGGGAAGACTTGCTGGATCGGACGACCCGAGTCGACGAACTTGCGATCGTTCAGCTTGTAGACCTTGTTGTCACGGAACAGAAGCCATTCGTGGTCATTGACTGAAAACGGGGACGGATGCTTCTTCGACTACAGATCACGAGTCCTCAAAACATTTTGATCACTCACTTGCCACGACAGAGTCAATGTGTTTCGGGCATTTTGACTGCGAAACATCAGCTGAGTGCGTTGGTTGATCGATGGATGACAAGCCTGCAAGGAGAAAGTTGAGACGGGCGAAGAACGGAAAGAAGATAGGTGATCTGTGGCACGACTAGTCACAAGTTTCCGGTCAATCAGGGCTCACGGAGCACGACTTCCGGATCAAGTTTGTTTGTTTTTTCAGATGGTTACTTGGCTGATCGAGCTGATAAAACCGACGGGTACTTTTGGTTGTTTTCTCGATTCGCTAGCCGTTTCTCTTCCTTCCGAAAACAAAACTAACCAAAGAACAGAGTGACTGCGTTCCGAAGAATCTCCAGAATCATCATTTTCCCTTCGGATCACAAACCTCCTGAAGCAGGTTCCTCTACATTATTATCTCCTTCGAACGGTGCAGAAAGTGTGCAGTGACAGAGAGTGAGGAGGATCAGAGAAAGGTGGAAGTTCATTGAGAAAGTCAATGAGAATGAAAGGAATGAGGCGCCGCGGGAAAGGATGCCAACGCGTCAGCTGCTCAGAACAAAAAACCGCAGCGAAAAAACTGAGAAGGATGACGTAAAAAAGAACGCGGAGAGGAGACTCGGTTCACTTCTTATAATAGGCTCAAGTACCCGATGCACTCAGAATTGGTGGCTACACTTCGGACTAGAATCATTGAATCATGAATCATCGAAAGAATCAAGGATCGGGGACAATCACACAACTCACCGTAAAGTTTTCTGATCGCCAGACGGTCGACATTCGGGACAGTGTCGAGAGTGCCGAAGGGAAGAAGAACTGGTTTGAAGATCGGGTGCATGATAGAGCTGGAAAAGACAATTTGCAGGGAAGAGTCTGCAACAATTACCCTCTGTAGAAACTGTGTGGCAATCCAAGAATATGTCCGATTTCGTGGAGAAGTGTGTGGTAGAGGGAGATGCCTCTGGGGGCCTGTGACCTGAATGCCCATTCCTGGTTCTTGTCAAGAATGATGTGACTGTTGTGAGGTTTGGAAGCACTGCCGGCAACTGAAAACGAGACACTACAACTGTGATCATCCAGTGATCCCTCAAACTTCTCAAACTGCTCTGTGGAACATCGTAGAAAGTGATAGTGATATCCGGCATTTGCTCATTGCTCTTCTCGACGAAACTGAACCCACTGGCTCTGGTCCACTGCTCGAATGCTTCGTGGGCTGCTGATCTGATCTGTGCCTCGGAGAGTGTCTTCGGCGTGTTAACAATCTTCCATGTCAGCGACTTCTTCGTCCAAATCTCCTTCTTTGTTGCTGCTGAAACAACTTCTCAACTTGGAACTGTTCAGAAAAAGCGTACGCGGAATCGGTTGTCCCCTGTCCATGTCGTTGTTCGCACATCTCCACTCGCTCATCTTCGCTTGAGTTGGCACATCTACAGTTCCCGAGGAATAGTAGAGGAATGCAGATTGGAAGCGTCTGGAAAACAAAGCTTTGAAGGGGAACAAGCCGAGAAACGTACACGAGTGCGTCCTTGATCTGTTTCTGAGTGGGCTCTTGGATAGCTTGAGGATCCTTTTTCGGGTCCGGGATCATGTATCCGAATTTGAAGAGGTACACCTGGAAAAAAGATATTATGGTCAACTTCTGACATCATTCCAATTTTTCATTTCACGCTATCAGTTTTTCAATTTTTCTCGTAACCCTCGAGTAAATTTGACCTAGGGCATTGATGAGAAAATTTATATGAAAGAGGAACATGCGTCAGTTTTTCATAGATTTCCATCCTGTTCGGCTGCAAAAAGAGCAACGAATCTACCGTTTGGGCGTTCGAAACCGACACTGGGATTCAAAGATAAGTTTTTTTCTCAATCGGATACATCTGAAGACACCAAGGGACACTGTACGCGAAGTGCTGGTCTCTAGGTGGCTTACTAGCTTTACGAACTTGAGATGAGATTAGCGGTTTTCTCCAAAACTTTGTATTCATCATATCTACGTTTCTATCTTTCAGTGAACTACGTCAACTTTGCATCTTCGATGAGCTCCTTCTAAATCGCCGACTGACTGATCTCGTGAATTCAAAGATGAGTTTTTTATAAATCGGATCAGATGACACTTAGGGAAACTGTACGTGAAGTGCAGGTCTCTAGGTGTCTTACTACTTCTAGAGATGATGCGATTATCAAATGCTTGAAACATCAAAAATCCTATGTTTTCTTTTTTCCAGAAAACGACATCACCTTCGCCTCATCGATGAGTTCCTTCTGAATCGCCGGTTGACTGATGTCTCCATTTGTTCCGGGACTTCCAGCGGCCGAAAGCCCGATGAGGCCCAAAAAGAAGATGGGCCACATGACAGTTGACCTGAAGAATAAAAAGAAAACAATAGAATGGAGAAGGTTGAAATCGGACGACAGGTTCTCAAATTGATTGATCTTTTCATTTAACCTTTTTACGGAACAAGTAAATAGAGATTGGGAAAGAAAACAGAACGAAATGGAAGAAGAAGGGAATCGATCTCTCTCTCTCTCACTTCTTTTTCTTCTTTATTTTCGTCTTCTCGCCGAATTTGGTAAGATGGGAAACGAATGGACAGGAGAGACAAAAAAGTGATATGGGTTAAGAGATAGTGATATCATTCAATTAATCATCACGAATCGAAGATCGGACCTATTATGACGTGGATAAACAAGCAAAACATCAAGGAAGTTTCAGTTCTGAGGAGCGTTGCTGACTGTCTTGATCGAGTACTGGTTGCTTCGTTCGGAACTTTCGATTCCGAACTTTCGGCGGATGTTCGAATCGAAGATCAGCAGAATGTAGGGCATAGCCAGGGTGAACTGAAAGTATCGATTGATAAGGGAACGGGGGAAGTGTGGTACCAAGTCAGAAGTGAAGGTGACGACCAGAGTTTGATACTTGAAGGCAGTCGCCCGATACGGCGACACGAGCACCAGCACGCTGAAGACAATCAGGAAGAGGAGATTTCCAGACATGAGAAAACTGTTGCAGTACACGACACGTGTCATCTTTTTGATGAAATCCACGTGTCGTTGAGAGTTACTTTCTGAAAACAAAACTGTTTCTTTTCAGGTCATGTTCCAGACTTTTCCATCTGTTCAACACCACTGTCGTTGTCCAAACACCAATCAACATGACAAGAAGAAAGTAGAAAACTGCAAAGATTGGGTCGAACGAACACAGAAGAATCAGGGCTCTCTGAACTTTTTATTTCAACTAAACAGTTTATGTCTGATTTCCTGACCATGTTCAATTGCTTTTGAATCGTTCCGTCTACCAAAACAGCCCTTGTCACAAGTTCTCCAGTAGCCCACCAAGGCGCGAGAACCATGAAACTGTATGCTATTCCGATGACTGGGACCAGAGGATACAGTCTGCTCCAGTACTGAAAACTTGCTGAATTAGAAATAATTCCTAGGAGACAGTTACGTATTCTGAATTGAAAAAGTGAACAGAAGTGAGACGGTAGAAGGCAAGAGCCAGTCCAGTGACATTTTGTAAGTGGAAGTATCTGTATAATCAGTGTTATCAGCGTGCTTCCTCTATCAAGTCCTTACACGACCGTCATAAAACAGGCAGCTGTAATCACTCCAGGAATCCATTTCTCCAGAAACACAAGAAATTCCATTCCGAAGTGCTCCTTCTCCAATCGCAATGCCACCCACGTGTTCAGATAACACGTTATGTTCTGGAAGTTCCCGTTTCTCTGCTAGAACTTTGACCTGTCAGCAAATTATTTAAACTTTTGGCTCTCTACTTGTTTCCAGTTTCTGCTGTTTCAGCTGCTCGTCTCTGCGTGAAACATATCCGTGACTTCTCCAAAAATGTTAACAAATCCAGGTGAAAACGATTAGTACGGAAGTGGAGTGACTCAGAAACCGAAGGGGGATCTTCCATTATCTCCATATTCTGGTCATGGGATTATAGCCGGGATCCGTATTTTGTGGTCATTTGCAGGACATGGGAAAGTACGTAAGCGGGTGTGAAAACGGGTGCGTGACGGGTTGGATCGATGGACCGGAGAGGCTTTGGCTTTTGGACGAATGAGACTTTGAGACAAGTTTTCGATAGGCCCATCACAGTTTTTTCGATGGTCAAGATAATGAGAACAAAATGAGTGTTGAAGAGCATTCTTGTTGTTCAGCAGACCGGATCTGACGGTGCTACAATAGTTTGTGAGACTTGAAAACAAGAGAACTAGGACCAAAAGTCTGCTGTTTTACTGAACCGTCAGCCTCATTTTCAGTTTTTGGCTCCCAGTAGCATTTATCATACGATACACTCACCACAAACAAATCGATTTGGACTAGATGATAGAACGGATTTTTCAGCGTTTTCCTCTCGAATATTGGCAGGAAGAAGAAGAAGATCATCAGTGATAAGGAAGGGATCCCATATATCAGTTGGCAAGTTGTCACGAGCTCCATGCTCTCACTTCAAATTCTGATTGGGATTCAGATTCAGATTCCAACGAACGAGTCAGAGATATTTCCAGCTGATAAGAATAAGTTATGTGAAGAGTGCAGAGCAAATGGCAAAACAAGACTCGGAGTGCGTGTTCGCAGTCAATTGTGGGCGCGAGAGAGAGAAGGCCACGCCCAGAGTCAGATAACATTTTGGAGGCGATTCCAAATTATGTGTTGAGTAAATGGCAGTCTGATATCCACTGATAACAAACTGTTAGTTGTGTTGGCTCTGATTGGAGAATGGTTCCTGGTTGGGATCTCTGCTGATACTTTATCAGTCAGCCGAGATCTCGTGATGCTTCAAGACTCTAGATTCTAGTTTTCAATGCACTCGGACACGAAAAGTACTGCGGCTCGTGACTATTCTAAGCACAGGAAATTGAAAAAGTTCTCTGGGAAATTCAAATTTCATTGAAAGCGGGTGGGCAAAAAACAAAGTAAGAGGGGCTTTCAGAAACGGGAGATTTGCTTCGGCACGTGGGAATCATTCTGAAGATCAGAAAGGTTGAACTTCAGAATCGTTCTAAAAGATTGTGTGTAGTCTGCAAAGAAGTCCGAGTCTGACAAACCACAACAAGTTTCAGATGAACTTCAGCTTCCCAACCTGTCATTAACGTGATGTGATTGTGGAAACAACTTCCTCGACATTCTCTTCTCAAAACATTTGCTCTTCTCTCCGTCTTGCAAAACCAAAAGTCACATCAAACTAGCAGAACTGACATCGGTCAACCGCAACACCTCTGCCATGGATCAGCTTTCCGAAGGTCAACAGCTGTTCGAGTCGTTAGCTCGGAACGATCAGACATCTCGCGTCGAACATGCTTCTTGGAGCCCGGGGCCTTCACCTCGTAAATCCTGGATTATAGGAAAAAGAAGAACGAGGAGGAGTGGGAGAATGGAACGCATTTGCACAACACGAGGCTCTCTTGTTAGTTGTTCTTCTTCTTCTTTATGTTATCTGTTGATATAAACTTTTGAACTTGATTATACATTCTGAAAAGGGACTTGAAATCTAATCTCGGCCACAAGAACGGAATCAGAGTCTTCTTGCCGGCGTACGTGAGAATCCGGAGACGCGTGTCTCAAAACTCGGCCCTTTCGAAACGGGAAACTGAGCCGACTGGACTTTTTTCCGGGGGCCTTGTCTTGTGTCTTTGGCGGCGTTGAACGTTTCCAATTTCTCTCTCGTTTCATTCTTTTTCTTTTCATTCTAAACGGGTTTCTTTGTGGCGCAGAGACTGAATGCTAGTGTGTTGTGAGCTGAAGAGGACCTTGAAGCTATCTGAAGGATAGTTAGGAGAAGCGGAGAAAGAGAGAGAAAAGAGAGAAGAGGGTCCCTTCCCAACGTCTCTCGTTTCGTTTTCTTCTTCTTTTTGCCGCTACTTTCCTTCTCTTCCCTTCATCGATTTTCTCTGCTCTGGAAGAAGAAAAACGAGGAAAAAGAAGGCGGGAGCCGTTTATGACTCGTTTCTCTCCGCTTCTCCCTTTTCTCTTTTATTTTTGTACCTCGCCTATGATTCATTGATCTGTGAAACATGCCGCGCGGGATGCTCGAAAACAAAATGTTTGGGGACGAATATTCGTGCTCGCCTACTCGTTTTGGAAGGGAAATGAAATTGGAGTCAAGACACAGAAACACCCAGATTTAATCATTCGACGTCACAGCTGATATTGGAAATGGAGTAGATGCGCTCTAATGAGAATCCAAGTTTTCTGTTTTGGTGTGCATCTTTTTGCAGGACTTTTCTATTTTTAGGGGCAAGGGTGTGGGAAAAGAGCCCGATTTAACGGCTTAGGCTCTGCGTCCTGGAAACTGCAAAAAAGTATAAAAGCGGCTCTGAAAAGCTATACTACGGATTTCAATCCAAACAATAACAAAGTGTTCGAGACTTTCTGAATGAAGAGTCTCATCTGTTTTCAACTATCCTAGGAGATCTTCTCAGCAGACCTATCATATCTCAGGAACTGTCGTCACCCTCCTCTTCTTTTCCTTCCAGAATCGAAATAATATTCTGCTGGTATCGAATGACTTTCCACGTCACTTCCTGCTCCCCCCTCCTTCCTTACTAATCCTGTCCAGTCTCTAAGACCTTTCTCTGATTATTCATGCGAGAAAACGAATCTTTTCCACTCCCTAAAGCTCTTCCCCTCTTCATTTTTTCTTTCTTTTTTTTCAAATTCTCATATTATTATTATTATTATTACTTTTACGTTATGATAGTAATTCAGAGTAATTCCGAGAAATCTGATAAATATTCCCATTTCCACCTGCTTCTCGCCTTGTTTTTCGCCCCGAATTCCCTCATCAAAACAGAATGACAAAAACAGCGAAAGAAAGTTGTTCCGATCGGCAAAATATGTATAAACCGCAGCGAGAGTAGTAGTCGTAGTAGTAGTGGTCTTCGAGTCGCTCCTCCACATCATCATCTCGAATTTCTTTCGGCCACCACAAAAAAGTTTTTCTTTGGCCCCCATTCTGCTGATGAATTCTCGGTCATAAGGCCGCCGACTACATCGATCAAATTTTTATTTCCTTCGCATTTCTTTTCGCTGCTCCGCACACCGATTAGTTGTTCTTCCGCCCGCTTCCTTCCATCTGTCTTCTTTTCTTTTTCGCCTAATCGGTTTCGTAGTTCTTCACTACTAGCCCTTTTTCGGAAGAAGAGCTCAACCAGAGCAGTTCCTGAGAGAATGCCTTCTTCCAGTGAGAAGTAAGTCTTCTGGGACCATACGAACGCTTTTTGCTAAAAGTCCTAAGCTTCTGCAAATCTTCTCAATCACTAGGGAATCACTTTTGTTTCTTTGCTCAAGTTCTTCAAACTTCCCAGCAAAACTGTCAATGTCATCCCAGAAGACCTGAGACGGCTTCAAGCAAAAATGAAGCTGACTCAGAATCCCAGTTTTGTAAGTAGGTCATCCAGGTTCCTCTCTAGTTTGTCCTCTGACTCATTACTCATAAGAATCCCAAAAATCGCAAGTCGGTGGTGCTGTGAAGTATCCAGTTTCGTGCACTTTCGCTCCCTCGCCCTCTTGTTACCTTTGCCTCTGACGTTGTTTCGTATTCAAATGCAACCGCTGATGACGTGCCTCTCGGACCGCCGCTTCCAACATTTCTTCCATTCTTCTCCTCCCCTTTTCTTCTGCTTCTTCTGCTTTTTCACCCCTCGTGTTGTTCCTTTTTTGTCACGAAAAAGACGAGAGATGTCTGCTTTCTAATGGCCTGGAATTACACGCATCTGCTGCCAGAGAAGCCGGAGGCTGTCACTTTCACACCTGATAGTTTTGCCGCGAATTCAGCTGTCAATCATCTTGTCACTTTGAAAATAAAATTGTTGACCAGTGGACAGAACGCTGTCTGGGTACGAGAAATGTGCCGACGAGTTGTCCATTTATTAGAAGATGAAAGGTCGCGGAGTCTAGTGCCACTCTGTAATGTGAGAGCTCGTTTTCTTGATCAAGAGCCAAAATATCAAGTTCAAAATGTTATCTCGCCAAGTAGTTGTTAATCCAAAACCAGGAGATCTTGAAGTATGGACCAATACATTTCGAAAGACCCACTCAGCTTTTCGTGACCTACAAATGCATTTCTGATAAGTTCGAAACCCTGTGAATTGTTCTTCTGAAGAACACGATCATTCATTTCTATTCTGAGTTCTGTGAACTTGCCATCTTCAGAATTCTTCAGAATTCTGAAACTGACAGCTTCATTGACCTCTCTCCACCTCCACTCTACTTCCGCCCCTTACCTCAATTCCTTCCAAACCCAATTTGTCCTGCTCTCCCTCACCTCAAATCGAATTCTCCGTCCCGTGGAAAAAGAAAGAACTCCATGGAAAAGAAAGAAAGATTCTTGCTTCGGAGTCCTTTCCGAGCTGCCTTCCCAAATCTTTTGTCGCACGGTGAGCCTTCGGATGGCTGGTTGGAGGCCGGCCCGCGGCGCCGCTCTTCTACATAATTCATTTTGTGATGGTTGTGTTTCTGCTCTTAAACATGCTCCGCCGTCCTGGCACACATGCACATGCACACAGAGCCGCCGAGCCGCCGTCGCCCCTATTTGTGCTCTCCTGTTTCCAACCGACGCTCCGGCTCCAAAGAGAGAGCTCTCGCCCCTCTTTTGCTTCCCTTCCAGAGCTCCACGTCCATTTAATTGGTAACGTGATACACTTGAATACCAGCAAATAGTGGGCTCTCCCACTCAGCCGTTAACCCCATTTCCCGTCGTCTCTCCGCTGCCAACTCCATTTCATTCAACCATTTTTCCATTTTCAATTTCACATTGTGTCCAGCTCATCTGACGTCACAGACCATCCTCCGAATCAATCGATTCGATGCTCATTGACAAGTTTCGTGCACTTTTCCAATACTTTTCCCCTTTTTTCCGCTCTTTTTATACCGAGAATAGGCGAGAGGAAGTGGGTATGGAATTGTGATGGAATTAGAATTAGCGAAATGAAAAACTCGTTAGGCGAAGGATGCGTGCAGAAGAATACGACATGTCTGCAAGTCGCCCGTTTTGTTCGCAGAGTTCAAAAGTTGCATTTGTGAGTTTTTCCTCTTTGAAAAATGAGAAAACCCAGGAATCATGGCTAAAATGGATCTTGTTGTAACAGAGATTCAACCCACTTGTATCGTAATGTTTTCCATCGAGAATAACATTATCACGCAATTCAAATGTGATAAAGAAGTCAAATTGACACGAGATTCAAATTCGTTCTCGGAAAACGTTTTCCAGGTTGATAAATGAGGTGATTGGAAATTTATATACTTCCGGTTCAGCTGACAAGCAAATACCCTCAGAGAATTCCTGAGAAATGAAGTTACTTTCTTGAAGATCCTTGTTCAATTGTCAGATACTGTAACCACTTTCATTCATCCCTCGCGAGGTTCATCTGAACTTTGAAAAAAAAGCGCCGCTTTTCAAGAAACCATTCCAGTCTGGAAATTCAGAATCCCAAACGACTTTTCTGGCATTTGTTTTGAGAAAAAGTCCCAGTCATGAATCTTTCTTGTTTTCCAGTTCGATTTAAAGTTCACCTCGTCTCGCCAGTTCCTGGTTTGTCTACTTCTCCCCCTCTTTTCCTCCGTCATTAGCACCCGAATGGAACATAAAAATGAAAAAAGAAGGCGGCACAGAGCCCCGAAAGTATTTATTTGTGTTCGTTCCAAACGCTTCATTTTCCTTTTTCTCCTCCTTCTCCTCGTTTTTTTTTTTCGTCAGCTTGAATGCGTAGGTCAAAACATTTGTGTCGGGTCGGCCCTTCTGTTCGTCTCTTGTGCCGAAAACACGCCATCCATGTCACATATCTCCACAGCAAAAAAAGAAGAGAAAAAGGGGATGGAGAAGAAGAAGAAGAAGAAGTTGGAGCCGTAATCGTATACCCTGCCCGTCTCCTCCTTCTTCCCTTTTCCAGCTGCTTCTGTCACGAACCTTTGTGTGTGTCTATCTTCTTTTTCTGTTTCTTTTTGTCTCTTTTTACGGAACCGGATCAGAGCACACTCAATGAGAATGGTCCCGATGTCATGAGCAGCCAGTAACTCTTTTCCCTTTCCAGTTTATCCGAATGTTCCCAATGAACCCCCATCATCATTCATAAAATTACCATTTTCATCGTCTCCCGCCATTCCGCTCCCCTCCTGTTTCTCATTAGTATAGTATATAAAAAAAGGGAAGAAGAAGACGTTGAAAATGCGAAAAGAGGTTGAAAAGGCGGCCGAAGAAGACGAAGAAGACGAGGACAGAAAGAGGCGCCGTCGTTAATTTCCTGCGTGTTTTTGCTGCTTTTTCTGGTTAAATGATACACGCCCTCACACTCTAAACTCCCTTGTTACCACCACTCCTTCTCGCCAATTCTTTGATCTGTCTCCTTTCTCGTGAACCTCACGCATTCTAACGTTCCAGGCTTCTCCTCGCCGATCCGTTCTACCCACCCAGGGCTCTCGTGTGCCTCAGAGCCCGAATAGTTGCTCTGTTGCTCACCGGAGAGGCGGGGCTGTCGGGGCGAGACACGGATCATCCACGCGTGCATGTCCCGCCTCGTTTGCCCGTCCGCCAAGCCGTCGTCCGTTCTCCTCTTGTTGCCGCCCGTCTCCAGACAGTTCACCGTACTCCTTCTGCTCCTTCTCGCCGTCATGGAAGGTCAGTTCAAAGTTTTCTGAAGTCGTGATGAGACCCAAGATCTTCGAAAGCTATTCAGCCTTTCGAAAAACTGAAGCTCATGATCTGATTCCTAAAAACTTGCTCAAACGTTTTCTTCCCAATCTCAACATTCCCAATTTCTTCCAGGAGTATCAGGGATCGGTTGTTTTGTGTGCAGCTCGTTCGACGGCGAAAACAAGGGCTGCGAGGATCCGTTCAACTCGACCATGGACCTTTCCTCTCGAGATCGCGACGCTTCGGCCGTCGCCAACTACAACTATCCCTGTTGGGCGTACAAGAAAGGACGACACGGCTTGTTTCCGGCGGATCACTGCATCAAGATCGTCGGCTATCGAGGTGAGACCCTACTTTCTGGAATCTTTTCAACAGTCCGTTGCAGCTGACAACGAATCGAAAACTCTCGTTATCCGGACGTGTGCTCTCGACTCGGGCACTCTGACCGCCGACACGGAGATCGTTCGGATATCGCACTGCGGCAGTTTCAAATACGAAGGTCATCAGTACAAAGGATGTGTGCAATCGTGTGATACGGACGGCTGCAACTCTTCTTCGCTCCGTTCGCTCCTCTTTCCCCTCTCTCTCGTCTTCCTTTTTGCAGTTTCTTTTCTCTCTTAGCACCCGATTCCTACCGTTTTCCCAACTTCATTCGACTCATTCTCCTCTTTGTTACGGGCACCATGATCACCTTCTTTGCGAAAATAGAATTCTAACAACTCAATAATATTCGAGAATATCCCCGTTTCGATTGTTTACAATAAGTACCGATTGTTGTGATGATTTGTACTTCTCCCTCGAAAAACTGTTTTTCAATTAGTTGTTCCTGTACCCGATGAGCAAGCCTGTATCCGAGGAACTTCGCGATGCAAATGAGCCCCAATGCACTTCAGCTCCTTTGCATCGCGTGTCCGCGTGATACCCACCTCCGTCTCCCCACCCACTCCGTTTTTTCATTCCCCGATCTGACACTATTTCAATGCGATACGACCCACACACACTGTCTTCTCGGCAATTGTTCAATACGTCTACAGCACTTTCATGAAACGTTTTCTATTAATTCTGGAAATAATATCAGGATACATACATGATTAGGACTAGAGATTTTTTGGAACTCGGTAGTTCGGCTTGACCTTCTAGGCCTACTCAAGAATATAAGCATACACAGATGAACACTACGGTTCCAGACGCTGAAGTCGTTATGAAAATAGAAACGTGATCCTCCTACTCATCACTGCTCAAAAAACGAATGAGTTTTTCGGCTATGACAGAAACTCTGAGCAAAAGGAAGAAGAAATATTGGTGAAATACAATGAATCGAAGAAAATTGCGAGAAAATTACAAAAAAAGTCAGATTTTACACATGATGAAAATTATGAGCTTACTGAAAAACTATGGTAGTGTGGATGTTTTGATAAATTTTTAAGTTAGATTTGGGTCTCGCAAACACTATTAGTACTGCGAGGCTTTTTCAAATAGTAGTTGAGTTCGGCTCGCAATCCCTCTAGCAAGGCTAGGCCTCCAAAAATTACAGTTGAGTTTGGCTCGCAACCCCTCTAGCAGGGCTAGGCCTCCAACAATTACAGTTGAGTTCGGCTCGCAACCCCTCTAGCAGGGCTAGGCCTTATCAAACAGCTTTAGATTCGGCTCGCAA
>LR539376.1:523433-592155 GCA_900536315.3 Caenorhabditis becei
GGCTAGGCCTTATCAAACAGCTTTAGATTCAGCTCGCAACCCCTCTAGCAGGGCTAGGCCTTCTCAACAAAAATTATTATGAAAAGCTAAATAGAAGTAAGTCATTCCGGGTAGTAAACTTATATTTCCTACGAATTACTCATAGATTTCTCGATAAAAGTAGCAGACTAGTTGTTTCCGGGGACTATTGTTCAAAAAATTTTTAAGCTAGGAGCTAGAAATCCCTAACAAATCAACCCGCCTCTATACATAATAAAAACAAAATTCCGAAAACAAGAAATTGGATCAATTATCGTGTCTTCGAGCTGAGCTCAATCCGCTGTGGTCTCGGCGTGCACCTCGCAATCATCATTGACAAAGATTTCTGAAAACAAAGAAATTTGGAAAGGAAATACGGCTTGGATAGGAGCTATCAGACGGAAAGTTGACGATTTCAGAATAGCGATTGACTCATTTTATCAGATTTGCAATATTCGTAAGGAAAGTACATAGAGAAAAAAAGACGTCAGCGAACTGTTTTTGCGCACGCAAACACACGCAAACACACGAAACTCGTTAGAAACGAGATAAATCAAACTATTTAGGAAAAGCAATACGACTTGGACAGAAGTAAGGAGAAGGAAAACGCAAAATTACAGAATTTAAACAGATTTTTTTGATTTGCGTGCATTAAATGGGTTTCTCTTTTTGGAAAAAGACAAAAAACAGCAAAGTATTTACCTGTAACGCGTTTCAGCACAAAAAAGAACAAAAACAGTTGAAAACGAAAGGATCGACCTTTGAAAAAGAAAACCAGCACTGAAATTCAAAAAAAAATCCCGGGCGGACTCTACAGTGACACGTGAAATCGTGGCGAGACCTCCTACCTGTTTTAATGCATGATCCTTTAAGTTCACGTTTGTTTCAAAAGCTATTTTAATTTTTTTTCAAACACACGATTGCAAATTATGCAAGAAACTGGGAAAAACAACGATATTCAAAAAATTTTTACAATTCTATTAACTCCCAGCAAAATATACAAAAGAAAAAACGCATTGCCGTCGTTGCTGTGTTTTCCAATCAACTTGCGTTCAAAGTTCTTAAAATTTCAGAAAAACAACAAAACAACTTCTTTCCAGCACAATCACACTTACATTGCATACTTCGCTCGTATAGTGAGAGCATGTCTGCCCAGTGACCAAACATCTCTGATTGATCTTCTATTTATAGAAGAGTCACACTATTAAGGATCTGATTCTCAGATTCTCAGATTCGCACGTTCGCCACTAGTTGATAGGCAGCTGCGAGTTTCGCAATGCTTGAAAGTGTCATCAACATTTCAACTTCACCGTGCAAATGAGGATGGCACATCGCGCACAGTACATGAGAATCTCACTTGCAGCCAAATCTCAACTTCTGTCCTTCTGTACTCCATAAGCACCCAAACAGGACCCCACAAGACCCTCTCCTCAGTTTCCGAGCTTCCCCACTCCCAGCCGACCACGTGTGTCTCGTGCCATTTCTTTCTCCTCGTTTTTTGGTAAACAGCCTTGCCCGCCATCGTCCTTCTCCTCTTGTCATGTGTTTTTGTTCTGTTTTCGTCGTCCATCGGCCCTCCCGTCTGCGTTCTCTACCGTCCTCGTGCTCTTCCCGACTTGTTTTCCACGGCCCACCGCAGCGGCGTCGCTCGCGCCACCTCGTCGTTCGGCCCTCTCTCCTTCCATTCGATCGACCATTCCTTCCCTGCGAGGTTTCATATCATGTTGCTCTTAACTCTTATGCAAACAACATTCTTTTCCAAACTCTCCTCCTCAGATTAACAGTTAGTGACACTGGTGCTACCAGCTACTCGCCAGTTCTAGACTCTTCTCCCTATTCAAAATGTGTCTTGACTTCCCTATTCTCGCTCACCAGGTTATCTTTTCTCACAGTTTCAGTAACTCTTCGTCTATATCCATCATGGTGACAAAACAGTCTTCTCACTACCTTTGTAGTGTTCTAGTTTCCTGTGGCTCTGCTTCTTCCTCTTTCACTCCGTCAGCTCTTTCCAGCAATCCACTGCGAAATTCGACGAAATGACTGCTTCTCTGATCCATATGGCCAACCATCTGGATGCTTCCACCGAGGAAGTCTCCCTCAACTACGTTCTCCTCGGACGTCCGCATCGTGACAAGACCCTCAGCCATCCGAGCTACATGGAGATGATCAAGGGAGCCATCCAGGCAACCAACAACGGAAAGGGCAGCAGCAAGGCTGCCATCCTCAAGTTCATCGCTCAGAACTACCACGTCGGAGAGAATCTTCCAAAGGTACGCGATAAGTATATAGTGGATGTTTCTGATTAGGTGGATCCAGTCGAAAACAGCTGGGATGCCAGAGTGTCCCAATTGTTATTATGTTGACTAGACGTCTGAAATTGAGAAAGCTAGAGATCGGTGTGTTCTGATTCATTCTCTGAATTCAGAATCAAAGATCTCGTGACATTTCTCATTTCCAGGTGAACAATCACTTGCGCGTCGTCCTCAAGAAGGCCGTCGACAGCGGAGACATTGAACAGGCGAGTGGACTGTACATGCACTTGGTGTTTACCACGTCTCTCTCCTCCAGTCAACAAGACATTTATCTCGAAAACCCATTCATTGCAGACCCGCGGACACGGCGCCACCGGCAGTTTCCGAATGGGCAAGGAGCAGGAGAAGATGCTGCAAGTGGGCATTCCGATCAAGACGCAGCCGATGATGATGCTGAAGGAAGTGCGCCAGAAGATGGAGACTGTCTCGGTTAGCAAGGTATCAGTGCGGGGAACTCTGACTAATCAGTATTCTTTTCAAGAAAACCGACAAGAACACTCCATCGACCTCGACTGCTGGAACCAAGAAGAAGACTCCGGTCATGAAGAAGGGAGTGATGGGAAAGAAGCGTCTCGCGAAGCACAAGATGGCTCCGAAGGCCAAGAAGACCGGCATGAAGAAGAAGAAGCCAATGAGCACCGGCACTTCTTCGGGCGGACTGGAGCACAAGATCCCGGGAGGCATGAAGCCAGAGGGACCGGCCACCATCCGCATGGAACTCCGCACCGGAACCAGAAAGAGCTACTGTTGAATCAACCAGATTCCCCATGCAACTGTATTTATTTCCGTACATTATCCGAAACGTTCTGATTTTGCATCTCATGCACAATGTGCATCTTCGCTTGTTCTTGTAGTATTCTGTAGTCGTGGCTCTTCTTGTAAATAATAAATGTACATACAAATACAAAGATTGTGAAATAGAAAAAAACACGATAGAGGGAGAGAAGAAGGGTTCGGATTAGGAATTGGTCTGGGTGAAAAGTGTCTCTACGTTTTCTCGAATATGGACTGCAACAATCCTACCCAAACAAAGTCCTTTGGATGTACCTTCTTACAACATCTCCTGCCGACTAGAATCTTGTTCCGTTTTCTCTTATTTGTAGGTGTATTTATTGTCGTTTTTCAATGGTTTCCCAGAACGTGTTCCGTCACGAGAAACACAAAAACACGGCAGTGATTCCTTGAAAATGATAACAATTCGAGTCGACATTCGCTTCCTTGCCACCGAATTACAGTGTCGAGACAAACTTCCGTCTCGTTTCCTGCAAACCTTTCCCATCGACCCCTTGATAACATCACTGATCTCTCGGACATCTTCTGATTCCTCTTCTTCTTTTTTCTTTCCTTTTCCACTTTCCCAAATGAAATATGAGCCCCTCGGTGGTCTCTAAAAATGTCTGATGGACTCAGAAAGGTTCGTGTCATCGGCTACGTCACACTGCGAAACGAACCTTCCGGATGTCCAGTGTTTTTTAATCTTTCGTCCTATCAAATTATAAAAAATGGTCTTGCATTTGGGGGTTTCTTGTCGTGTTCGGTCATCGGTTAGGTAAGTGAAAGTGAGACAGAACGCGATTCGGATAGACTGGCGACCGACATGAAAACGCACTTTTCGGAAATGGAACCGCCCATGAAACAGGTACAAATACCCGCGAGGTCTCGCCCAAAACTACAGTATCCGTTGGTTTACACGTACGACATCTAGAACTTCTAGACGCTTCCTTCCATGGTTTTGGAACTTCTGAAAAACCAAAATAGCGTCACCAAAGTAAACCTCCAAATCGGGATTTTATTTGAAACCTCAACGTTTATTTTCATATAGCTCCACTTCTTCTTAATCTACCTGAGTGCTGGTGGGCCTTCCTATTTATAACTCATAAAACTTTCGAGTTCTCACAAGATCACCGCATTCGTTTCGTTTTGCAAATTGTTTTTCCGAGTGGGAGGTTGACCATTCGGGTGCTCTCCAGACCCCTTCACTTCTTCTCAGAGATCCCCCCTCCACGTGCACCTTCCAGTTACCATCTCAACTCGTTTCCTGTTTATCAAGAACAGCGAATCGTAGATCATCCGCGCATGTATCGTCCCATGATCCCCCAGATGTTTTGGGGGTTCGTTTTATGGCTTTTTAGTATTCAAAGTGGGCGAAGTGTTCTGTTTGCACTGGAGACAACTTGCATGAACGGTGTATGATCCGCCGTCTTTTCTGCGCAATCTCTCCATGATTTAGTGATAAAACATGTGCACCCGATCTGGTGCAACTTGCCAGTCATCATCGTAAATCGGCTTTTTGACGCATGTGTATTTCGAATTATTCTTGTTTTCTGTTTATTACCATAGTAAAGTCGGTCGTAAAGATGTCAAATCCCGAATCCTTTCAGCATAAGGTTTCACAATTACTCACGAGATCCCTCGCATTTATAGTTTGATTTTCTCGAAAGGGAGCATATAAAAATATATTGAACACGCGGTCTTTGTAAAGCTTCTCAGTTTTCGAAACATATTATCGTGGCTTATTCTCTCCTCATCGCTCTCATTGCTGATAATCAAAACCCCGTTCGAGCTATTCCTGTGTTTTACCATAATCGGTCAACCTGGCAGTGAATGCGAATCTCAAAACTAGGTCAAGTAGTATGTTGTTCTTATCTCGTCTCTTCTGAAAACCCTGACCTGAAAGTTCATTTTGTCAACTAACTTCACGTTTCTCTGGAGAACGTGACATTTATTTTGCGGTCAGACGTTCATAACAAAAACTTGAACTTGCCCGTGAGAGCACAGCTGAAGTTGACCTGCTTTCCCTAAAATTTAGTTATATCTAGACACCTGAACACGACCTTGTGTTATTCGTTTCGACCTGGCTAGAATCTATCTCATGCTTGCGCAAAGAGTCTAGTGGCCGCTGAACTGTGCTCATCCTTGACATGATGTGTGATCTCATCAGCGATTCCGATCTCTTGCTCTTTTGTCAAATGCCAAAAAGTCCATAGTTCCTGTTGCTCTCATTTCCAGTTATTCTCCACGTTTTCCACTTCAATTACCCCTCTCCTTACGACATGTTTCTCTTTTCTTTCGCTTCGCTTCCAACCCATTGACCCCCACCTCCAGTTTCCCATTTTGGTCCTGAGTGGGTGTTCCACGTGTATTTCGGGCGCGCTTTTCTTCTCCCCCTCAAGGGTTTGCTCGGTCTTTGTGCACTTCGGAGAATCAGAGAATAGCCGTGCCCAGTCTGACCTACTTATTCTGACCAGAATACTAGACAGCAGGGATAAGCGATGGGGTGTTCGAGTGCAGATTTACTGAATCTCGTAACCATCGTTGGAAATTCGTGGAAAGTGATGGGAAACGTCACGGATCAGACAATGGCTTTCGGGATGAAAACACATCGTGTCGAAATGCGTGTCCTACAGTAATCCGTGCCGCGTGGGAGTTCGTTTCGGAGCACTTTCAACCGCAGACATCATCCCAAATAGACCCGGAAGCCGCTCTTCTGTCACTTTCATGACCCATCCCATTGCAGAGATACATGCATGTACGTCTGCAAATTATCTTTTTAATGTGCTGAAATGTATGGAATACGCGTACCAAATCGCATTTATTAGCGCTTTTCTTACTCATCGGGCATCTTTTTGCCATGCACGACATCAGACGGAATGATTCCCGGATGAGCAGAGTCCACAAGTTTTCAGACGTGACAACAAACAATGTTTAATCGCTGACATCATGGATTAGAAGAGGAAAAGGCAAAAGTCACTGTGACTAACGTCTTCTGTTCGTCTGGATCATCTCCTTCGAGTGGGTTGATTTGATTCCGGAAACCGAGACTACACGGATAGTCTCTCCTCGGTGGCATTCACGGAATCGCGGATTTCACAAGATTTTATTTTTAAATTTGCACGTCGTCATCTTCAGAATACTCCGGAAGTCGAAATTAGAAGAATTAGAGTCAACGATGACATTAAACCGGGGCAAAACTGGATTTCTGATTCGGTGACCTCACAGGAAATGCGCTGTACGCGCTGGACTCTCGAGACTTCTCCAGAGGATCTTCCACTTAGCTCTGATGCATGCGTCGGCGAAGACGAACATCGTTTGAATTTCATTCGTAATCCCGAATCGAAATCCGCAGATTATTCGAGAAGTTCATCGGATTAGACTTGACTGCTCGCAGACTCAAATGAATGAGTTCTCGGTGCAGACGTGTTCCGCATGCAATCTCCACTGCAACCTTTTTCTTGTTTTTTTGCTCTTGGCTCCCCGTTTTCCAATCTTCATAAATGATAAGGTTAGATGTTCAAATGACTATCTAAACTTTCTGAAAGCACTTCCGATCTTCGTTTCCGTTCCTTTTAATCCGTCCCCAATCGTGTTATCGCAACTCTGTCTCTACCGTAGGAACGGCGTGACGTCTCTCGGAAAACAGCCCTCCGGGAACTATACATTAACCGGAATGCGTTGTATTTCTGTCTGCCCGCCACCATCATTTCTGGTTTCTGGAGCGCACGAGCTCTTGCCCCGAATGGTTCCGATTTGACGTCGTCTCGCTTCCTCTCGATCCTTTCTTCGCCAACATTTGCAGACATGAATCCGCCATTATCCGCTTCGCTGACTCGAATCTTGACTCACCCGCACACGCATTTTTTGAACTTGAGCTCCGAAACACAACGCAGAGCACATACTACTCCGCACCATTGAGCACACTGGATGATCGTGTCTCTCGATAATTGACCACCTTGGCAAACGGCTCTCAAGGACTTCTGGGGCGTCTTCATGCCTCCTACGTCTTCCTTCCGGAGAGAGCAGATGAGTGTGCGTGCCCTTTATTTTGTTCTCCTGATGTTTCCGGAGACTCATCCGACTGCTGGAAGGTCTTTTTCCTCTTTCCGGCCAGACTCTGAGATCCTTCGAGTCTACAGTATACCCTGCATATTCCCACTTGCTCAGCAGCCTTTTTCTCAAGTAAAACCCGAGTTCAAATGCTCAGAGATAGAGCACGCACGTGGGTTGCATAAGAAATGTTGTGGAAGTTTGGCCTAGAAAAGTGGGCGAGCAAGTCTACTGATAAGGAAACGGACCGATATATCCATTCATTCACATGATGTGCGAGAGTTTCAGTGACGTGCAACTCGGCCCCAATTTCTTATTCATGTTTCTCGGCTGATTCTGAAGTTGACAATTCTGGGTCTGGGGCAGACTTTGAGGTCGAAGAATGGCAAAAAGAAGGGAATGACCGCCGAGGGGAACGTTTTTTATTTCTATTTTTCAATTTTCAATTAAATATGGGACTCCGGGGAGTTGCGTCGACGACTCCGCCCCTTTCTATCTCCAACTGGGATCTGGCCAATCTGAAAGTATTTCTGTTTCGATAAACTGTACTTGAGACGGTGAGTCGTAAAAGAAGAGAGGGAAAGCGAGAAGATGCTGACACATTCGGTAATGACTCTTTCTTCGAAATGTTTTCTTCTTCTCATTTTTGAACGCCTTCGTGTTTTTGACAAGATCAGACCTACCTGTGAACCAAAGTTCCAAACTCATTTGAGATTCTCATGGAATGAGAATAGAGCAAAACCATATACATGTAATGCATCTGTTTACCCGAATGCCAGAGTATTTTCCAAGTTTTCAGTTTTCAATTTCACAGACCAGTCATTATTCATAATGAGAATACTCGCCATTCCCCCTAGTACTATTCGTCCCCTGAAACTCCAAATTCCAGACACCATCGTCTAATCGTTGTTCCAGCAGAAACTGCAATCCCCGGCTGTTTTCTGGTATCTCTCTCTCCGGATTTCTGGGTTCAGGAAGAAACAAACCCGGCCCGTCTAAAAATAGCTAGTTCATCACCACGCGCCGCTCCCTTTCATCATTCCCCGATTTCTGCTGCTTCTTCTGTTTTTTCGCTCTTCTTCCTCCTTCCATCTATAACGGAACATCTGCAACCGGACCCGTCCCGTTCTGGAATATTGTTGTCTCAGCCAGGTCTCTGATTAATTGGATTGCAGCCCAGATTCCCCAGCTTCTTCCACGGATCGTCGCGACCACACCATCATAAAATTTTTATTTCCTTCTTCGTGTGTACGTGTTCGCCGACCGAGCCCTCCCCCTTCCATCAACCTTTTATCCCAAATTAGGCTGCATCTCGGCCCCGAGATTCCTCCTCCGAGAAAGGAGGCGGAGCCAACGTTTATCACTCTGAGCCGTGTGCCCCAGCACTTTCCTCTTCTCCAGACCTACCCATCGGTTTTCTCAGGCAGTCTGTGTTTGAACCTTGTATCTTACCTATCTTACCTATTGTCTCTACGTTCACAAGTTCATCCACTTCCCCCCTCCAGATCCTTGTTTTCAAAACACCGCCGTTCCTTCTCACAATCACTGGTACATTCCATTTCCTTCGCCACGTGCTCCATCTCCGTCCATTTCCACTCGTTCCATCAACGAATTAAGGAAGTATAGTCAGAGTTGACCACAACATCTTGTGTGTGTGTGCCCGTGTGCCGGCCGGGTGACACATTCACAGATTTCAATTAAAACTCGCAACGTCACAAGATTTGTGCCGTCTTTTTTGCTCCTCCGAAACGTCTTCATCGTTTCGACACCCATCTGCAGCTAAATGAAATTATCCGGAGGAAGCGGAGGCTTGTGGGGAAGAAGCCGGAAGACGTTACGGGACCATTCATTCTGAATTCCTGATAGGGAACTCTAATGACTGATCAAACACTTTCTGGGCCAAAAGTCATTCTTGTCTTCTTCCACGAACTCGTTCTCCTCCGTTTCTCCGACCATGGCATCCCATTACTCAGCCGACGCCTCCCGGGTCGTTAGGGTGACATCATGGGCCTCTTGAGAAGATGAAGAGCACCTTCATAAAGGTGTCTGGGGACCCATGATGTCAGCCATTCACAGGTCTTCTCTCCATTCTTCCAGACACTCCCCTATATTTAGCGAAAGCCAGTGCCCGGCTCCTAAGCCCTTTAATTCCGTTTCTTGTCTCTTTCCCGTGGATCACAAATCAAAGTCAGACTTAAATCCGATTTAGATTCAAATTTGAGATCCATCCAGAAACTTTTTGGTGACTGAGACGTCGCCACACACGTCATCATTTCATGGCTTCTTCCTCTTTTTTGAATGGAAGTAGTAGCTGGGCCGAGGCGGGAGGCGAGAAGGCAACAATGGCAGCGAGAGAGAGCGAGATTCGGTTCCGGTGGTCGTCAGTTGAGTCGGGGGTGGCTAATGAGATCGTTTTTCGTATCATCTTCTTTTCGTAACAGTCCATGAAAATAAGGTATCTGACTAGTGAACGTTTGGACTTTCCAAGAATCTCTGCTTCTTTTTTGCATAAGTCACATATCTCCCGATCAGACTACCATGAAGTGTAGTATAAAAGGGCTCTACTGTCTAGCAATGTCTTCAGAATCTTCCGCTTTCAAAGCTTCTGGTCTCGGCACCCTGAGTCCCAGAACTGATCCAAGAACAACACCCCTCTTGACACTTCTCAAGTGCAAAACGCTTTCTCGAGAACAATGCTCTTCCTGAACAGAGTCTCCAGAAGACGTCATAAACTTCTGAAGTGAATCGTTCTTTGCCGTTTTCCGGATCAAGACTCAAAAGTCTCTCGTTTTCTGCAATAAAAGTACTCCTGGTTCGTACACTTCCCGATTGTGTCCTGATATCGAGAGTATGACTTGAGTAACTCGATTCCCGATTGATCTCCTCCACTCCCGCAAAGTGTATTATACACCTTCGCAACAAAGTTCTGCATGTCCACCACTTCTACGTAAAACTTTTGATTTGTGGGCACGCAACACTTTGCACCATGTTCCCGTGGTAACTCGATTGTCGACGCAAGCATCCACTTCCAGCTGCAGTCGCCGAAGACCAGCCCCCACTCTCAGATTACTCCAAATCGTTGTGTTCTCTGCATTTCACCTCTTTTCTGTTTTCTCTTACGTATTTATTGCGAGACAATTAGCCTCCTCTTCCACCCACTTTCACCCGCATTCTCTCCCAATGCTCATTGTCTCGGCTCTTCCGGAAGAAGATCGTTCCATCTTTCATTCTTGACTTCTTGAGTCTCTGATCCTGATGACAAATGGGTCAGCCAGCCACAGTAATTTCATAACCCATAACCCACTCAGTCACTCAGTCACAATCTCGAAAATCGCGTGATCTTGTTCCCACTTTTCTATCGAATTTATCACCATGCATCACGAATTCCGTGTCTTTCTGCAGGTAAAACACAAAAGATGTCGTCCGGACACGTCGCCGCCCGTCTCTTTCTGCTCGCCGCCCTCTTCTCGACGGTCGTTTCCTATTCGGTTCTGCCAGGTGAGCATCAAAAATGAGCGACTGATAAGAGGGATAATCCAAGGGTCTGAGCTGTTCTGAAGTGAACGAGTGCACTCAAAAATACGTACAAAATTTCGATTTTTTGAAGGAAAAATTTGAAAAGGGGGTGAAAAACTAGGAACGATGATAACAGCCTTTCTTATATTCGATGTTTTCAGCCGAGTCCCGATCGGAATCTCTCGGCTACTGGCAGCCCATCTACGACAGAGAATACGTGGACGAAGTGCCCAGCGAGTTCGACGGCCGCATCAAACGAGGCCTCGACGACATCGAACAACAACTCAGCAAACGGACCAACCTCAAGCGACTCGTGATTCTGTCGGCTCGCGGATTCGGAAGAAAATGATCTGAACGGCTGGCTCATGGTGGTGGTGATGATGAATAAACTTGTTCGACTCTTGGCTCTGTAGAATCTCTGTCCGTTTCTCCGTTCTTCTCTGTCTTCTTACGTGTTCTGTCTCCCCTCTCCAAACTCCCCCAATTTTGAGTACCAATACAATACAAATTGCTTCTCCCGGCCATTTTGTCTAGTTTTTCCCGTCTCATTTTTCTAGCGGAACTTCCACGTTTTTGTACCGAAATTGAAATTAATAATGACTCGAATGAATAATTGACTATGTTTTTCAGTCTGGAATTGCTAAACGACAAAATATTCATTCAACTTATCGAATCTTGTGGTTGAGAAAGGGGGAGAATATAAAAAAGAGGAGAGAATACAAAGTCGAGATCAAGAAGACGTCAAGTTCCACGCGCTCCGGTCAACAATGAAGAACGAAGGAATTGGCCTGAAAGCAAAATTTCAGACAGGAATTCTGATAGACATGGAATCTACGGTAGAAGATCTAGGAACTTTCAATGTCAATTACATCTGATCCTCTCCGATTGCCTGGGCCCCCAGTTCGGTGTACTGCTTCGCCGCCACATTCTGCTTGACCACCGGATTCGGAATCGTCCTCGGCACTTCCCCTGCCAAACTATCATTCGATCTGCCCATTCTCTCTCGGAAATGTGTTCGTATTCCACTTAATGACGGCCTCTTCTCCCAGATTCTCTGAATGAAGAAGACGTGAGAAAAGTGAACGCACTGAATTCAAAACGAAATATGAAGACGTAGGTGTGTTTTGATGAACACAGTTTGTACCAGCAAGTTCAGAACGTGCCTCCAGACATTGGTAAACACCATCGTGAAACGAATAATAATCAAGTAAAGACACTAACCTTTATGTCGTCTTTCAGGCCACTCGGTCGACGGAACACTTCAGCAAGACTCTGGCGACGAGGGGCTCGGCGGTGTGCCTGGAACAGATGGATCAGATGAGAATGCCTTCGATGGCTCACCGGAGGGCGAGTGAAGATCGAGTTGGCACGGGACCTCCTGTCAACAGGCTCTTCGTCCTTCCGAGAAGTCAGATGCAAAGTGCTTTTCCATTTGTTCAGCGTATCTTGGAGTGGATCTGAATGAATGATGCTGTTCAACAAACGAAGCTCTTCGTCACCTTTCCACTGATCCGGCAGCAGTCCCTCCTTGTCTTCCTCTTCGTCCGTGCACTCGAACACATTGGCAATGGACTTGGAACGAAGACGTCCGAAAGCATTCGTCGTCATGATATGATCACCTGCGTCTTCTGGAATTGTAGTGTTATTGACAAGGGGGTTTCTTCGGAAAGAAGACAAATGAAAACAAAGTGGGTGTGAATGAAGCAGAGGGAAAGCGTGTGAGTTGGCTCGATCAGAAAAGGGAAGTTCTCACACTGGAAATATTGATCAAAGAAGCACTTTCGGTTGATTTCTTGGCATTTCTGGAGTTCTGATTTTCAAAAATAAACTATTTAGAACCGATTCTGATGATTTCTAAGACGGGTAAATGAGAGAAATAGTGGCTTTCTTGGCATGTTTCTTGTATGAAACGAAGAATAACAGAAGACGTCACAATTCAGAATCTAGAATTTTCAGCTGATAATCACTAAGCATCGTGTCTTCCTCGTCCTTCGAGCCGTCGGAACGACCAACCCGTGATCTTTGACATGTTCCAATTGCCCTAATTGTCCTAACTTCAGACACTCCATCCTGCATCTTACGTGATACCGAAAAACCGATGCTTATCTCGAAAAAAGCCTCGTCTCTCTCTCCGTATCCCACCGTTTTCCTCTAATTAGCGATTATTCTGCTTGGCGGTGGCGGTTAATTCGGTCGAATCGTCGCAAGAAATGCCACGATTTGTCGGTTTTTTGCTGCCGATCGGAGAGTTTCAAGAATAATCGGTGGGCCGAGAGACTCGTTTTCGCAGCTAATCAGGCAGAAGAATTTTGAAGAAGAAGCTAGAAAAATTGGGAGAAAAGTGATGTCAGTTTATGGGTTGGAAGGGTTGGAGTGGTCTAGACGTGGCAAATATTAATCGGGTTCAAGTTGTGTTATTCCAGTCGACTGGGGCTTGCTCTGATTAATGTTTACAACTTGACGAGAAGATTCTAAAAATAGAAAGAACGAAGCTTTGCAGTATAATTATGAAATGATCAGTGAACAAACAAAAGGAAAGTAATGCCCATCCACATCTTGATAACAAAGCCGCTGTGCCAAGACTTCAAGACGAAGTGTTTTAGAGGAGTTTTGGAACCTATACGACCACTGATCACTACCAACTTTCACTGACCACCTGGTACTACAGTAATCCTCCTCCGCTGCAGACCAAACATTCAAAACGGAGAAGCCTGTCCACTGCCAAGTTCCCTTTCGATGCTACCCGAAGGAGAGTCCATCTCGATTGAAATGTCATCCTCTTTTTGTGACCAATCTCTGATTACTCCATGTCTTTCTGACAATCAGGAAACGATCCCGATATCCGCCTACAAACATCACAATCGCTAAGCTTTCCTGCTTCTTCTCAAACTATTTGACCTATCAAAGATGATATTCGCATTCCACCTTTCCCTGCTGACACCGTTCCATCATCGGACGCACCTTATCAACCCGTGGAACCCGTTCTCTGCTGTCTCTTCATATATCTCGACGTTTTTTTGCCGTTTTCGGTCGCCAAAAACGAAGAAGAAGCGGGGCGCTGAGGATCGGGCGGGGGGGCAACGACATGGGGGCACTTTCAAAACTATTCATCCGCTGTTAATTGCATTAGGGGAGGTTGAGGTGGCGTTTAGCATGTCTCTTTTCAGCGTTGTGCCTTCTGATACTTGTGATTCTCTTGACTTCTGCTTGCAGCAGGGTCTCAATCCAATTATACTCCTCTGCCAACACCACTTGCCCGGTTTCGTTATAATGGCATAACATCGACTCATTTGGTCGTTGAGAAAGGGAGGATTCCATCGAAATCAGTTCACAATCAGTAGTTTCTCAGCCTTCTGACCGTTTCTCATTTTGATCCACCAGATTACACTCGACGACTCCCAACCCAAGCCTCTATTTAACCAGCATACTCTGTTCACTGTTCAATTAGTTCGAAGCTTGGCCAAGCTTGCAAAATCTTCGAGTGTCACTGACAAATCTTGGCAGATAGGTTCCGTCGTTTCCAAAATTGTATCCCGTAAACCTACAATATACCGTTTGCCAATTGCAAAATTCTGCTAATTTGCATAATGTCTCTGCAGATAAAAACGCGGCAAAATGTCCTTTTCCTGCGCATCAAAATAACAGGACCGTGTCGCTTGATCTCTGAGATGTTAGAATCTGCTAAACGGATGATTCTTTGGTCTCGGTTCTGGTTACTGTAGACCCTTCCAGACATTCACATCTTCTCCTAGATGCCGTTCGTTCCCATAAAACGGAAGGCGACATGATTATGTATTCCTTTCCCATTTCCCCTATTAGCTTTTCCGTTTCTCACAACAATGTTTCTCTTCTCGGCACCGAAAACTGCGTTTCCCATGTGTCGGATCCAATTGATTTACACGCCGCTTGATGCGGCAACACAAAAACGAGGTGTATCCGCCCTTTTCCGACCACAGGAACCGAGAGTTTCGAGATTTATATATGAAGCCTTTCGCTGGATTCGATGTCACTTGCCCTAGTGTTCCTTGCCCCAATCATCTCATAACTTCAGAATGTTTCCCCGGCCTACAGTAATCCTAATACTCACCTCAAGCTTCCTCCTCGCAGACGGATGGTTCTTCGGAATGGTAAGTTGAAGAGAAGTCACAACTGCTGAAACAGGAATGATTTCAGCTGGGCTGCCAGAACAGATGTCAAACATACACGGGTTTCTATCAGTCCCGTAATCCTAATCCACACCAGGTAAGCTTCTTTTGAAACCGAATATGAGAATAGAAGAGTTGGCGAGATGTGGCAGGCGAGCGAAGAGATTATGTGACAGAACCTAATGAGCTCGAGGCGCACGCTCTCACGCCTCCTTTCCAGTCGAATGAGCATTGGCAGGGCCTGAAATAGACGAGCTGAAAGCTGAAATGCTCAATGATACAAGGCTAGAAGTTGTAGCCTATAACAGCTACAGTAGCGTGAAGCTTCTGTTGCAATCTAGCCGATTCCAGATGCACTACGCAGTGCCCACACCTCCTGCCAACTCCTACGCAACTGCTCCATCTTCCTACGTGGCTCCTGGCAACGCCTACCCAGTTGCTGCCCAATACGCCATTCCCATGAACTCGTACGCCATGCCGCAGTACGCCGTGGCGCCTTCCTACGTGGTCCCCTACCCCACTCCGCCGGCTTATGTCCGTCCTCCCCCTGTCTACGTGACTCCACCGCCCGTCTATGTCACTCCTCCACCAACGACCACCACCACTACAACCACAACCACTATCCCACCACCGAGATGTTTCCAAAACACCAACGGCTACAAGTGCTGTAACAGAATGTTGGATCAGTTCCTGGACATGAAGGTGTCACAGATGCAGAGGCCCGAGTGGCAGAGATGCAATCTGCAACGGTTTGCAACCCAACTTCAGCTGGAAGCACAGGCAATGTTCAACCATTCCATGGAGTCCATCATCGCCAGTGGAGAGATGCAGAACTTGGCTAGATACAGAGGAGATCTCTACTGCAAGAAGAGATCGCTCGACGGAAAGGTAGTCCTCAATCTGGAACAGATCCTCTCAATTCGAAATACTTTCAGATCGTGGTAGTGTACGGATCGGCAACTCCATACTCTCTGGAATCCGGAGTGACTCGTCCGATGACCGAGGACGAGCTGCGAATGGCCAACTACCCGGCCACGTACGACGAGATCGGCGTGCACGACGGCCGCGAAGACAACATCTGGTAGTGCTCTTCTTATCATCCGCCCCCGATTCTCTTTGCTCTGATCATCATTGACGTTTTATCATTATTGTCATTATCATCCATTTATTTTATTTAACCTAATTAATAATTATTGATGTTGTGTTTGTATATATGCATAAAGCGTATTTCCTTCCTTTCTCTTCCTGTTTCTCTCCCGTTTCCATGGGAACCACTGCACACTCGTGCTCCGCCGCTCACCCTCACAGCTTCTGCCTTTCTCCATTCTTGACGCTGTAAAATGAATATTTGGGAGCTCGCGAAGCAGAAACTTGCCGAAAACAAACAAAAAGCTGCAGAGTTAGATCAGAAGTTGGATGATGAGAACACGACGACTGATAACTACTGTGAGTTGTCCCCGTTGGCATTTCCTGACGCATTTTTCAGTGTCCGAAATCAAAAAACGCCATGAATCACACATTATCATTGCGGGAAATCGAAAAAGTGTAAGATTGTTTGAGATCAAACTACTGTGAATCAGACATTGTGTTCAGGGAAAGTCATCGTTCCAGCTGAACTTTGTCGAACGGAAGGAGGAATTGAAGGAGTCTGTTGGATTGGAGTATTCGTATGCCAGAAGGACTAGGGGAAATGTTTGTGTCAACTAGATTTCGAATGAATCTTGTGTTCTTCCAGGTGAAAGATGTTGCGAACATGTGGGAACTCGGAGGTGGACACACAGTCACCGAGATACTTTCAGTGCCGATTACCTTGAAAACTGTTGAGTAAGTGTTCCATGGACACACCCCATTTCCAACTGATCAATTCAGAACTTGCTCTCTTATAATCCTTTTGGATATGACGAAACTCGATGAAATGTGGACAACTGTTGAGAAAACAACTGAAACTGTCAAGAGGATCGTTGCGAATCTCTGCCGTCAAGACGTGAATCTTCAGCAGAGACTGGCGGATAAACTCAAATTGAGACTTTCGAAATACGATACACAAAGTTTGAAAATGTGCGATCCTTGCCCGATTCCAATCACAATTGTTTCCTCGAAATACGATGAATTCCAAAACTTTGACTCGGAGAAGAGAAGGAACTTGTGTCAATTTTTGAGGTTCTTGGCCTACTATTACGGAGCCAATTTGATGGCGTACTCTGCAAAAATGGAGCAGTTTCCGAAGATTGTGAAAAACATGGCGAGTCACTTTGCATTTGGAACGGTGGAGCCGCAGGGACACATGATAGATCACAACAAACCGTTGTTTGTGGCTAGGGGAACGGATAGTTTGGAGGTGAGAGAGGGAGCTTGGAAGGATGTCGGACAGTTTCCAAGTTATCAGCAAATCGGCATGCCACCTTCATCCGACAGCTTCATGGGTGTATCCTCTCCGTTTCAACTGTGGCGGGAGTCATTCATCAGTCTCTGGCCTCAGAAAACAGGTCACATTGACTCAGAAGAGAGCACAAAAGTGGATCCAATGACAGATCCATTGTTCAAAGAGCCGAACATTGATAACTTGGTGGAGCTGAAGAGAAAAGTGAGATACAGACTGATAACGATTGGAATGTTTTCTTTTCAGGAACTCGAGAACCATATCCGTCAGAAGAGAGATCGAGATGCAGCAGAAGCAAGAGCAGCGGAGAGGATCTCGAAGATCAACGTGCACTAGTGGAGACTTCAGGAACTCAAGTCACTTTTCTTTTTCCAATGTTTTGAAAACGACGTTCAAATAATAAGAACTTTGAAAAGAACCGCATCAAAAAACGTTTCTCTCTGGCAACAATCAGTTTCATAAACGGAAAGTTTTCCATAGAAAAAGTTAACAAAAACATGAAAAACAGTCAGTGAAACTATTAAAATTCATCTGAACTGTCATTCATTTCCACCCCACACTCCCTTCCTCTCTCTTTTTGATGTTTGCCCTTGCCCTCTATCTTTTTCTGTTTCTCTTCTCCAACAGAATTCAGATCAAACCGTTTCAAACCAGCAACATGCCATCGAGATCCCATGGCTTCTGCCGTACTTTCTTCACATTCTTCTTCCATTGTCCACTATATTTTCACAGTTTTTCGTTCGTCTTTGTTCAAAAGAACAAGGCCGTCCACTTGGGCCGGAGGCGTGTGTATCACTCGAGTAAGTTTAACAATTTGTCTCGTTTCACCCCATTGTCTTCGCCACCAGATATATCTTTCCTCTCAGTTTCAGTCTCAAAAAACTGACACAAAAGTCGGCCGTTCTCGGCTGTTGCCCGATGGCAAACAGACTGTCGTGTCTGCGTCTCTTCCCCTCCCACACTCTTTCGTGTCGGATGTGACTCTGGCAGTGGCCATGAACTCAAAACCCAGTTTACTTTTTAACGCGAAAATAGATTAGCGAGACACTGTGTGAAAAGGGTACTGTTCTCTATCAACTATTTTGCAAATGCAGCTTCTGGAGGTGCAAGGTTTTCTTTTCAGCGTTTGAATCACCAGGAATTCCTTTATCACTGTTCTCTCCCGTCTCTTTCATATCTTTCCCACTTCTTTTTAAAAGTTCCTGAATAGGTTGTTCAATTGGTTCAGAGCAGTACAAAATAACCAAAAACATATGAAAAAGACAGAGAAGACGTTCGACTTCTGTTGAAACCCTTCCATTTGATGAAACAGGAAGTTGACCCATTCCCATCAGCCCCGACCTTTCCACCACCGGAACAGTTGCTCCCAGTTCTGTTTCTCCCCGTCGTAATGAACTTTCGTCTCGGTCTAAAAAGCAGTCCTCCCGGCCGTTTCTTTCTGTTTCACCTTGCTTCCGGACTCTTTTCTCCTCGTTTCACGTGCCCCACATTTCTCTTCTCTTCCACGATTTTTCTTTCATTGCTGCAGCTGCTGGTTGGCTCCCCGAGCCTCCTCCGAAATGCTGTTCCGACCAATTATTCTTTGCTTGATTCTCGGAATTGCGGGGGTTTCGGCCGAGTACAAGAGTTATGACGGGTGAGTTGAAACTGAAAAACTGTCTAAGGAAACGGTTCTGTTGCAGGTTCAAGATTCTCGAAGTCAACTATCAAGAGCCACGGGTCAAGAAGTTTGTTCAAGAGATTGATAAGCATTTGGGATTTATGGTTGGCTGACCCAGATTTCAGTGAGAATTTCAATTTTCCAGCCGGATTTCCTCGGCGAGAACTGGAAACTGAAGCAAGCGCACTATTTCATCGATAAAGACGCGGTGGCGAAGGTCTCGACGAACTTTGCAGCCAATAACATAACGTATCGAATGAGAGGTAGGCCCCACCGGGACACGGCAGTGTAACATCGAGAGACCCTTCAGACATCAACCCGCAGATCTTCAAAGTGCGAAAACGGCGTGATGTCGGTGGCGCCGTCACGATTAACGATGTCAATAATCGGTATTTGAGTTATGATGAGGTAAAGAGAGAGAATTGGAACGGAATCCTTATAATACTCGGTTCAGCAAATGCAATTTCTGAATTCGCTCGCCCAACAGTATCCCCACGATGTAAAGTTGCAAAAGCTCGGAAGTTCGTACGAAGGTCGTTCTATCACTGCCGTCCGCATCGCCGACGACGGATCCAGCAAACCGATCGTCTGGATTGATGCTGGAGTCCATGCCCGCGAATGGATCTCCTACAATGTGGCTCTCTACCTCATCTACACGGTCAGTCCTTTTCTCCTCCACTTTCTCAATAGTCGTATTCAGATCGTCAGTCAACCCGTCTACCGAAACCTTCTCGATGCTGTCCAACTTGTCGTCGTCCCCAACACGAACCCAGACGGCTACGAGTACAGCAGATCCAGCGACCGAATGTGGCGAAAGACCCGTTCCCGCTTCACGAACAGCCGATGCTCCGGAGCCGACGCCAACAGGAACTACCCGTTCTTCTGGGGCACGAAGGGAGTGAGCCATTCGCAGTGCTCCGAGATATTCTGCGGATCTCGTCCACAATCGGAACCTGAAGTGCTGGCTCTGACGAATGCGATCCAGAGGGAAGAGTCTCGCATCAAGGGATACATTGCACTGCACTCGTATGGACAGGAGATCCTGTATCCGTGGGGACACACGATGAGACAGTATCCGTCGGATGTGCAGGATCTGATCCAGGTGAGGGATCAGAGAGAGTCGGTGGTTGAAGGGAACGAGTTCAGGTCGGACAGGCAATGGCGTCGGCGATTCGGGCGGTCAACAACACGGATTACTCGGTTGTGAACAGTGGGGATGGACTTTGTGAGTAGATTCTGATCTTCGATCTGTTAATCGCAATGAACACATCTTCAGACCCGGCGGCCGGTGCGTCTGATGACTGGGCCAAGTCGCGAGGAATCAAGTACTCGTACACTATGGAGTTGTCTCCGATTGATGACGAGTGAGTTGTTCCGAAGAGTTCCTCTGCCAACCATTGTCTTCAGAACCGGCTTCTCGCTCCCAGAGGATCGCATCAATCAGGTCAACCGAGAGGCGTTCCAAGCGATCCAAGTGTTGATGCTGGAGGTGAAGAGCAAGTTTGGACTGAAGAGAGTCACCTCGTCGGCTTCTTCGACTTCTGCCCAATCGGCACTACTTCTGAAAAGGCTCCGGACCACGGGAAGTCGTGGATTTGGACGAGGCTGATGAACAAGATGATAATGTGTATAGTTGTGGAATGGAAAAGAAACGGGTTTGGCAATCATGGCTAATTTAATGAAATGATTCTGAATAAAAATTTTGTTGGTTTTGTGTTTAAATCGAGCCATTTATTTACAGTTTTGAACTGATATCATGATATGAGGGATTTGATAAATTGTGACAATGCTTTTGTGATATGACAGATAAACAAGGGTTCTACGAGTTACTCGTTTTTTGGACAACATAAGAAATTATCGTTACGGGGACTGTTTGAAGTAGTGCAACAAGCTTCGACTCGTAGGTCGTTTATCCGTTGGTTTCCGCGGAGTTTTCGGGGTTCTCGGTGTTGAAATAGGAGGTTTCGGGTTGAAAAGTACGACAAGTTTACGGGGAGATTTCTGGGCAATGCGTTCCTCTTCGGGAATCATCGAGAACTGCGAGGCGCCGCTATGCAACCACTCTGCCATGTTCTTTTTGTGCGACTTCGGTTCCAATTCGTTGCCGGTTGGCTCTTCGAGGAACTTCTGTGAGAAATTGTTGTAGGGTAAGTGTTCAGTTGGGTATCTGAAAAAAGTGTTTGTGAGGTAAGAGAAGAAAGAAGAAACTTACTTGTAATCGAACGGCCGCTTCTTTTTCGCCGTCTTTGATTGAGGAGTTTGATATCCGCCAACGAATTCAATGTTACTCGGAGACGACGAGAGTCTGAAATAAATAACGATGTACACAGTGATCAGATGTACATTTACTCACTTGCTCTTTTTGTTCATCGGAGACATGTTCAGTCGCAACTGTTTCGGACTTGTGTTTATCATCTTGAAGGGACTTTTCACAATTGGTCGTTTCTCTCCTCGGTTCTTCTGCGGGGATCCGATGACTCCAGCATCAGGTCGTTGCCGTGGTGACAGAGAAATACTGTCCAGGCACACCATAGCAGAATCCGGAACGGTCATCTCGTACGGCTTCACCTGCTCATATGACAGTCCCAAGTGTTGCGCTGCTTCTGGATATGGTTCCTCGTGGTCACAACACTGCCACTTCTTCCTTTCTTTTGGTTCTGTCCAAACGCGAACTCCTCCTTCGTCAAACGACATGAAGTACCGTCCCTGGGCACTCCATCCGACGTTCTGAACCTTCTTCAGGTGTCCACCACATGACCATCGAGGGAATCGTGTGCGTCGTTTGTCTATTTCGTCGGCCAGTGAAAAGTCGTTGATGTAACTGTACTGATCCTGCAGATCCCATACGAGTGCTCGTTGGTCTTCACTTCCACACGCAATCACATCGGAAACTGGGGAGCACGCGATCTGCGTGTAATAGTCTCGGATTGTAGCTCCACTGTAGGTATTAACTGAAAAGAACATTATTGAGTTGAGTTCTGAGCACATGACTTACTTGGAGTCACATTGGTTGTTGGAACGGAATACTCGAAGATGGTCGAGTTTGTGCACGACGCGAAGAGCCGATTTCCGAAGCGGTCCAGTGCAAGACACGTGATTCCGAACGATTTCTGCTTCGGTGACGACGGAACCTTCAGCACTTTTTCGGGATGGCCTTCTTCGTTTCGAACTGGCTTCCGGATGTCCCAAACACGGATCCCGCTTTCCGAACTGCTGGAGGCAGTGGCGACGTGATGTTCGTCGAGGAATATCACACTCGTCACACTCGATGCCACGTATTTGACTTTCGTTTTTGATCTAGGGGTTCCGACTGCTGGCTTTTTGACTGAATGAGCTGTTTTATTATCTTAACTTGCAAATAACTCACTTTGTGAACTTGGATGTGCTGTTGTGTAAGTCAATGAGGCATGTCTGAACTCTTTGTCATTTTCCTTTTTCGGGGCTGTCCTCATATCCCATACTTTGACTTGTCCGTCTCGAGCTCCAGTTACGAAGACATCTGAAGAATAACATCAGAGGATGAATTTGGTGATTTGACTCACTCGGATCGTCGGGGGTGAAACATATGGATCTCACTGATCCATCGTGTCCGGTAAACATTTGAGATGTTCGGTCTTGAGCCGATTGGTTTAAATCCCAGCACCTAACCGTGGTATCACCAGAAATCGAAACAATGCTCGATTCTTTGTGTGGAACTCCGACAATGTCCATGATGGCGCCGTCATGAGCGGGAAAGACTGAATAACACATTGGCTTACTTTTTAAGCAAAGATGAGACTTACAGTGAACTTGTCTCTCACTTAATGGAGCCGTTCGATCGTGATATTTGCGGACATCAAAAATTCCGATGTTTCCCGGGTCGTCGCCCATGAACAGCAGGTGCTCTTGACTCCGATGAGGCGAGAATCTGGCTGTTACCCAAGAATCCTGCAAAACTGCTTTTCATGAATTTGAATTGATTTGAGTTGTTTTACATGGTTTTCTGTCTCCCCCACGGGCATGCAGTAGTGTTTTGATTCCAGTTCTTCGTAAACTGCTGACGGGTATCGAAGATACTTTTTTCGTATTTTGGTCAGTTGTATAAAGTCCATTTTATCTGAAACAATTTTTCGATTTTTTGCCAAGTCTGCAACAAGATTACGACGAGCGGCGAAAGAAATCAAGTGTGAGAACGAACGCTTTGAAATTGTTGTCCTCGCGGGCATTACGACACTCCGTTTCGCCCGCTGCACTCTCTTTATCGTAACTCAACACTACACGGCGCGGCATTCACTACCTCTTCCAGAGTTTTCTAGGCCAGAATTTCTAGACCAGGCTCCGCCCCCTACCTCTCGTACTCTAGGCCATATCAACAAAAGCTGATTTTTCTAAAAAACAAAATCGAAAATTCCAAATGTTCTTAACCCAAAAAATTCTAAATTTTACCAGGAATTTTTTGCGAGCTCGAGCGTGTTATAAAAATCTGTCTAACGCCCGGAAAATCCATAGTTCGGTTTTCGTTGGTTTTCTAGGCCAACCGCTTATTTTTGGTTTTTTCTAGGGATCTGGGTACAATTTTGCAAATGTTCTTAACCCAAAAAATTCTAAATTTGATGAGGAATCGAATGAGCACTCGTAGAACCTGTGAAATCGTGTCTAATGACTGGAAAATCCATAGTTCGAATTGGCCGAGTTTACGAAAATTTCGAATTTTGACTATTTTGCACTGAAATTGTGTTTTACTGGATTAAATTCAACTTTTCCTTAAATTTTTGCTCAATTTCTGTCTAAACTAGCCCAATGGGAGCCAGAAAACAATCTTCAAATTTTTCAATATTCACCTAAAAAGCGTGCCGCAGCTTTGCGAAAAACGCCCGCCGCAGCCTTGCAATTTCAGCAGCCAATCAGCGCGCTTGACCACGCCCCCAAGCTCTTCGCTGATTGGTGGCCGCACTTTTCGAAATTTTTCCACTGCACGTAGTGTTTGCCGCGCCGTGCACTAATTTTTTTCATGTTTTTTTCTCGACAACCCCTGCAAACCGGGAAAAATAAACGAATCAGGAAAGATTTAATCGGGAAACACTAAACCGGGAAATATTAAAACAGGAAATACTGAATCAGGAAAAAAGCTACGGAACCGGGATGAAACCAGTAGTTTTTTCCTTTACTTCCCGTTTCAGTGATTCCCGGTTCAGTAGCTTTTCATCCTGGTTCAGTTTTTCCTGATTCAATCTTTCCTGATTCATCTATTTTTCCCGATTTGCAGGGGTTGTCGTTTTTTTCCGATTCTTTTCGTAATAATTCTTCGATATTCCAATGTTATGCATGTGATTCATTTAAAATTACTCTTTTCAGAGTCTCAAAATTCACCATGGACGACGATGCAATCATGCGAAAAAACCCAGAAACCATCGAGCGAGAATTCCTGGAGAGCGGCAAATCAGCAATTGTCAAGGTAACGAAGAATTCTCAGCTTTCCTATATCTGTAATGTTATTCTTCAGAGTACATTGCTAAACAGCCTGCACAACAGTGCGTGGGAAACGAATGTCCGGAGAGAAGTCAAGAAATTCCTCGAGGTAAGGTTCAATTCCTGAAGCCTATGAAAATAAGTTATCTTTTCCAGCGAGCCGGTGATGATGTCAGCGCGAAAGACGTGTTCGATGCAGTGAAGGACACGGCAAGAAGGGAAATTCCACAGGACGCCAAGAAGAGGCTCTACGATCAGGTCCTCGAGTTCGTCACAGCCGCCAACAGCAGATAACAAGTCCCCCCAGCAAGATAACCGTTGTGATCTCTAATTTTATTTTTATTTAAACTTTTTCTTAACACATTTTCAAAGTTTCAAACTTCCCATCTTTTCAGAGTTTATTTTATAAAAACGCAATAAAATCATTAATTCATCTCGCTAATTAAGTTTGCTTCCAGCACCACATGATGCCGCCAAGTTGTCGACGACCGCCAGTGAATGCGGTAGTGATGATAAGGACAAGCCGTACTTTGAATTCACTGGTTCTCCCAAACAAGTCACAAACAATGATTTGTCGAATCGGTTTATCAGTTTATCAGTAGAGCAGCACCAAAACACAAGTGTCCGCACCACAAGATGTGCAGAGTTTGGCCAAAAACTAAAATGTTTCCACGATAATCGTCGAGATTCTGTAGTTTCAGGGGAGTCGCCGACGCGACGCCAGGGTCTTAGTGACGTCTCACCATGTGCCTCGCACTCTTCTGATAACTGATAAACGTGTCTGCGGGCAGTATAAAGCACCGCAGGGCGGCCTCCGAAGCACTCAGTTCTTTTCTCTTGAATGCTTCACCGTTTCCTTCATCTGATCACTGTTTTCTTCGTTGCTGTCAATGCCGCTTCGGACATCGCCGGGCCATTGACAGATGACTTCCAGACATGGCTGACTGCGTTAGTTTCCGAGAGAAAGGGACCAAAAGAACGAACAGTTTCAGAAACGGATACGCCGGATATGACTTCGTCAGGTCCGACTATGGAACGCAAGGAAGTTACGGAGGAAAGACGGAGAACGCGCCGAAGGTCTCGAACACCCCGGTGATCTTCATCCACGGGAACTCGGATGCTGCTCTTCGCAGAAGTTCCGCTGCCACCGGATGGTCCAACTCGATCCAGTACTTCTTGGAACACGGGTACACTGTCGCTGAGTTGTACGCTACCTCTTGGCAAGACACGAATGCACTGAACGCCGCGTCGAGAACTCACGACTGCAAAGATCTGATTAGACTCAGAAAGTTCATGGAGGCTGTGATTGCCTACACTGGAGCTCCGAAGGTCTCAGTGGTCAGTCACAGTATGGGGGTGACTCTTGCCAGAAAGATCATCAAGGGAGGATCCGTGAGTGCCTCCGATGGAAAGTGCGATTTGGGTCTGCCACTGAACAAGAAGGTCGAGGTGATGATCGGAATCGCCGGAGCCAACTACGGTTTGTGCAACTGCGAGGGAGGAAGTGCTCTTCTGGAGAAGACGTGCAACAGAGAAAATGGCCTGTGGCCAGGAGACTCTTGCGGTCTGAACTACCTCGACTGCGGACTCACTCCGCTTCCGTGGCCGTGCAGTGGAGTCAACTACTCGGCGTTCCTGATGCAGTTGAACTCTGACAAGAACAAGGAAGGAGACTATGTGTTCAGCATGTGGAGTCTTTGTAAGTTCAGCGACCATCAAGTGTGTCTCTATCAGACCATTTCCAGCCGACGATCTGATCGAGTACGGTAACATGGTCTGGGGCAGATCGACTTCGTTCATCCCGACTTCCGACGGAAAAGTCGTCTACGCCGTCTACACGCACATGGAGACCAAAGAGCTGACCTACGTGGACCAGTACCAGATGGTCAAGTACAAGACGATTCCGTCGAGCTCAGTGTAAACTATGTACTTACTTATCCCACTAATCTATCTATACATACCTCCGTACAGTAATCCTCTCACTTACCCATGTGCCATATGAATATTCCGACTATTACAGGTAGGCTTCTGTGTACTTTGACCTGAATAAATATGTTGCAAATTGTGCTGATGGATGATAAAAGTTTGTGTATTGGACAAGCACGCGTGCTGACAACGTGCTCCGAGCGTTTCGAGAGTTGACCTGACCAAGACACATTTTGGGGCGGAAAGGGAAACTGTAGCCACGGCGACTGGCTACGCATCATACATTTCTGATAGCTTGACCCGCATAAAAGAAAAACAAGAACACGATTATTGAATTCACGTGAAAAAGTTTTCACGCTGACCTCCACGTGAAGCTTTTTATCTTTTTTGATGCCACGTGGGCGCAAATCCACGCGTATCCGTCGAGCAGCTCCGACAGTTCTTCGTAGTAATACACTTTGAGAAGTCGAACCCAATGAAGCTGTCAATTCTGAAATCTCTGTTCCTGACCACATTCCTCATCGGATCGGTTCAGTCGAAGCCGTGCACGGGAGGAGTCGCGGACTCTCTTCCACACGATTGCGAAGTCATCACGGACAAACCGCTGGTCTTCGAAGGAGATGTCGATGGTGAGAGCGAGAGCCCGGGTGACGTGGCAGATCCAGAAGTTGCAGAGACAAAGATGAGAAAGAAGTTCTCGAAGGTGGAGAAGATCGAAGCGGGAGTGGAGGTCATCAACACGGAAATGGTAGAGTTCACCCTGCTCGGAGCTGTTGAGGAGATTTCGAATAAGAACGGACCGGCCCTGCTGTTCAGGGGAAACACAAAACTCGCGAGGATCCATCTGCCGAAGCTGAGGAAAATCGAGGGAAAAACGGTAGGATGGGCATTTCGAGGACGGAACAGAGTCAGATCATTTCATTTCAGAATGATGTTTCATTTGACAAGGACAACTTCCCGACAGCTGCTTATGAACATCAGGATGCGTAAGTAGTTTCTGAGAACGTTCTGATACAGGATTGTTTTCAGAATGACTGATCTTCTCCAAATCGAAGCAGCGGGACGCGCGGCTCACACTGACCGAAACGTTTGCTCTCCCGAGTTCCTGAAAGTGACTGGCCCCGAATCCAGTGGCTTCGGATGGCTCTTCTTCGTGCTGCTCGTTGCGAACCTCCTCGCCGCAGGCATCCTCGCAGCCCAGATCTTCTTTCTTATGAAGCAGCGAAAAGCTGGGAAGACGGCTGGTGGAGGCAGTGATGAGCCGCCGAAGAAGGGAGAGAAGGCGAAGAAGGCGAAGGACAGCGACTCGAAGGACAAGTCGGCAGACTCGAAGACGAAAAACACTGCCAAGGACAAGTGAGCCGGCAGGAATCAATCAAATCGAACTTATTCAGCTTTATTTTTTTGTTTTTGAACTGGTTTTGTAAATAAATAAACTCGCTGGTCGTTTCGCAACATGGAGACTTCACAGAATACCAATGGGGCATACATTCTAACGCCATTGTTTCTCTTTTTGAAGCATTTTGTCTGCGTCTTCCCAGCCGAAAGTAAAAGGAGAAGAAGCATCTGTTGTGGCAATTCAAACAGAGTGTAACCTTGACGAGAGCGGTCTAAAACTGACCCCGACGACGTCTTTCAAATGGCAGATGGGAAGGTCGTCCCCAGGTCAGGCAGCCATTCATGATGCTTTCTGAATTGAAACGATTATCGTAAAGGTCCAATGGGAACGTCTTCTTCTTCTGTTCCTCCGAGGCGGAACAGTCTCTAATTCTTCTGTTTGTCTGGGTTGGAACATTGATAAACAGTCTGACTGATTCGTCAACTAACAGTTACGTTACCTACTTTTTCTCATTCGTTCTGGGTCAATGTCACTTTATTTGGAAAAGGTTTTTCTACTGGTTCTCCTGCCACAACAAACAGATTTGTTGCGTTCGTTCCGTTTCATATTCTCTTTTTTCCACTCAAAAAACCATAAAGTTCTGATTTTTGAAAGGGAGAATAACCTGTTCCACTCTTTTTTCTTGCCGAGAAATAGTGTTTATCGAGGGAGAGACCCAGAGAAAACTGTCAAATTATCACTTGTTGTCTGCTCAAACAAACCTTCCCACCGAAAGCTCCGTCGGTTTTCATCCGATTTTCGCCGGTTTTCAGAATGCGATATTCTCATTTGATCATACCGTCTTCCGTGTTTCTGCTCGTTTGTGTCTCAAGTGCCGACTCGAAAGTCTACACGGAAGAATGCATTCTGAAGGTAGAAAATGACTTCTGAGATGATATACTTTACTCGGTTCAGGCCGACTATTCGTCTTGCGAACAGTTCAACTCGTGCTGTGACTTCAGGTGCAGCAGGGCCCGCCAGAAGAGATCCACGTGCACTATCAACGGCACTGGAATCAATGTTGTTCAAACAGAATGTGTTTGGTAAGAATCACTATCAGCACGACCCATCGATAAGATATTGTTCAGCTCAAAACCCATGCAACAGTACGATGTGCCCTACACGAGAAAGACTCGGCACTCGCGACTAGACCTTATTGCTGGCATCCTGTTTATTTTTGTCCTAGACATGCTTTTGCTGAGTTTCACATTTTGATTCTTAATTTTGCTCAACGATCTCCAGTAAATTTTTTAATAACAATTTTATTGTGCAACAAAAAAGAATTTAACGGTAAGACTTCTGGTAGCGAGCACGGGCTCCTGGTCCTCCGAACTTCTTCGACTCACGACGTCTCGGGTCAGCGACGAGGAGAGACTTGTCGTAGGCAGCGAAGATATTCTTCAGTTCTCTCTTGCTCTGCTCATCGACGTACTTGTGGTAGTAAGCAACCAGAGCCTTGGCGAGGGCTTGACGAACAGCGTAGATCTGAGCGACATGTCCTCCTCCGCTGACGCGGATTCTGATGTCAACGTCCTGGAAGCGCTCCTTTCCGACGAGGAGAAGTGGCTCCTGAAATTGAGATTTTCAATTTGAACAAAGAATTATTAGGTTATACCTGGAGCTTGATGCGGAGGATCTGGGGCTCGAGGAACTCCAGAGGACGGCCGTTGACCTTGATGAGTCCTTGTCCCTTCTTGCAGTGAGCGACAGCGGTAGCAGTCTTCTTGCGACCGAAGGTCTGAACCGATTGCACGGTAGACGCCATTACCCTGGAAAAAAGGATTAAAGAAAAATAGAGAATACAACAGAAGAAAACAATATTGATAAGAAAATATAATCAAGGTTGGAAACCAAGTAAAATGGGGGACAATCCTAATAAATATAAGCATCAACAACAATTTTATTGGAAGAACAAGTAAAACAAGTGTTAACGATAAGAGTGGAGGTATACATATAACAACGTAACAAGAAGAAACAATGATTTAGAGATCAGACCTTCTTTCCCTTGACTGGGCGGTAGACAGCAACGACCACGGCGTGGTCTCTCTCGTATGGCTCCAGAGTGACTTGCTCAAGTGGCTTGAACTTCTCCTCCTTGAGCTTGTTGACTTCTCCGGCGAAGACGGCTTCTGGTTCAGCGGTACTGTCAATGCAGTTGGCCTTGATGGAAATGACGGCATGACCACCGTTGCGCAGGAAGTTCTGAGCGTTGAGAGCAACGATACGAGCCTGATCTGGTTGAGCGACATCAGAGAAGATGACATCGACCATTCCTGAAAAAGACGTTGAATTCTTTGATACTCTATTGTGTACTACTCACCGACGAGCATGCGGTACTTGTGTGGGTGTCTGGCGTCTTCGACGATTGGGACAACGTTCGGTCTCTTCTTAGCAACTCCTAGGAGATCACGTCCGGATCTGTGAGAGAACTCAACAGCGTAGACGATTCCTTCTGGTCCGACAACGTCAGAACAGTGAGAAACCGTAGTTCCGGAAGCAGCTCCGAGATAGAGAAGCTTGGTTCCCGGCTTGATGTGGGTGTCCTCGAGTCCTCCCATGATGGAAGCAGCGAGCTTGGAACGGAATGGGTTCCACACGCGGTACTCGATCGAGCCAGTTCCGTCATCGACTGAGACTCTCTTCTCTCCGTACACAGACTCGCCCACCACCATATTCTTGGTGGCAAGAGCATCCTCCTTTCCTTTGACAATGAAGACTCCTCCGAGACGATGTGGCTCGACAACAACGGTCTTTCCTCCGCGCATGCCACCGGCACCTCCACGTCCTCCTCTTGGTGATCCTCTTCCTCCTCTTGGCGATCCACGACCACCGAATCCACCTCTCGGGGATCCACGGCCTCCGAAACCACCACTAAAAAACGGCTTGTGAACGATATTTGCAGAAGATTATGGCTTACCGGTCTCCTCCTCCTCTTCCACCGCGGAAGCCTCCACGATCTCCACCGCCGCGTCCTCCTCGGAATCCTCCACGGTCACCGCCTCCGAATCCTCCGCGATCGCCACCGCCGAATCCACCACGGCCGCCACCGAATCCACCACGACCTCCGCGATCACCACCGCGTCCTCCACGGAAACCTTAAAAATCGATAATGATGGTAAAATTATATTGGGAGACGACATGGAACCAATCTCAATATTGAAAGCATCACTCACCTCCGCGACCTCCGCCACTATTAAACTCTGGACGTCCCATACTTCAAAAAAATTATTAGAGGGGAAAAAAGAGGAGAATTACGAAAAATACATACCTCAGCTGGTCAAGAGCCGAGTAAGATTGAGAATTACGCCATTTCAACTTAGAGTCATGGATTTTAATCACGCTCTTGTCGATCTGAATCAACAAGAATCATCCACTATTCTCAAATCTACTCAAAATCGTAAAAAAACGCGAAGATTCGTCCATTTTTTGTCGAAAAAACGTCGAAAAAATTTGGGCAAACCAAAAAATTATGGAATTCGCCTGCGACGCGATGGAGAGATACGGTGGCCGACGTAATCGTGGCGAGACCCGGTGCAGTGGAGCGCACTTGCGCTGACCTCTCGGTTCAAACGTCATCGATCGACGCGACACACGCTGTTTCTGCGCGCACAATCTGTTTGTTTTTTTTCGATATTGATCGCGATAAGTCGAACAAATTGTGTAATCTCGCCTAAATTTTACAATTCCGCGAATCTATAACGCAAGCAAGCGAAACATGACTACGAAAGGGGATATTTGAAGTTTTTCAGAGCAAAAAAGGCGAATGGATGGGGCAGAATGGAAACGCTGCAGCGCGGGTAGATGACTTTTTCGAAAACCCGGGAGCATAAAATATTTCAGGAGTATTCGACGTTAAAGTACTGAATCGTAAAGGAAGTGCTAATGATCTCGATTTCGACTTTGAGGAGGTATCAAGCGAGATAATGCTGTTTCTAAAAAAAACGTGTTCAGTTCGTCAAAAGAACGCCACAATGGGAAGTCTCGCCGCCAAGACCGGGTACTAAGATAAACACAGAAGCACAAGTAGATCCTTTGTTCAGAACCCGAATATCCCATCTCGTACGACATCAAAATGGATGATGTCTGTGGAGATTTAACAGAATTCTCTGTAAAGTAAGTAAACGGAGAATTAAAATGCACATTCTTCTGGTTTTAGCAAGTTTTTCTCTGATGGCAAGCGACGGAGTGTGAAAGAATCGATCAAGGACTATGTGTTCTCAGTGGATGGAGTGAAGAACATGTTCTGTCTGCATCCTGCATCAGATCCGCACGAGTACTACGCAAGAACAGTTATCGAGGCAGCCTCCAAAATGTCGAAACGATCAAGGGTAACAATGCCACTTCTTTCGAAAAATTGTTTCCTTTACAGAAAAATTTTCCACTCATCCTTGTTATCACGAACACTGACAGCGCAGCCGATCACGTTTACAGAAAGCTGCACAGTATAAAGAGTAAATAATTTTTCAAGTTCAGCCAAACCGAAAATATTTCACAGATTTTGGTGCGAACAGCAACTCGGCAAAGTGCTTCATCTGGAACTTAATGACTCCTCCGGAAGGCCCGAAGCTCTTCGGCATCAACAACAAGAGAGCAATAATTGACGTAGCCGTCGGATCCGCTGCGAAGGTTGTCCAGTACATACAGAAGCTGAAAACAGATCGCGAGTTAGAAATGCTCCAACTCTCCGTGAAACACATTTTCCTTGCTGGAACGGAAGAGCTCCCCGTTGACAATACGTTCTACGGACACATTCAAGACATTGCAAATACATTCAAGTTTTCTCCGACCACATTCATCTTCCTTTACGACTATTCCAACACTTCATGCACACCAATGAGGGCCCACAAGGCGTGTTCCAGTCTCGTGCGAGCTGATATGTACATTGAAATGGATAAACACGAGTAATTAGAAACAGTTTGAAGCGGACGTAGTTGGCTGGTTTCAGGTCACAAGATATCTTCGATCGCATTGAATTCATACAGATTATTCCGGCTGCAGAGTTTGTCGATGGACTCATTGCGGAAACAATTCAGAGTAAACAAGAGGTTTATGACAACATGTTCGCAACTGCGCAGGTATGCTGCTGGAACTTCTCAGAAGTTATCATGACTAATTATTTCAGATTGTAATGACTGAATCAGTGCAAAAACTGTATGAATGTTCTGAGTTGATTGAGCAATTAAGATGTGACCGCCAAACATCAAACCGGGAGAATAAAAGTTGGCAGGAAAACGTAACATCATAAAGTACTTTTTTCAGAATCTAGAAAAGAACGAATTCTTATCATTTGTAAAGACGCCCCGACTGCTATTCGAGTTTGGGTATATTTGAAGGAAAAACCTCAAGAGTCACAACTGCAACCTTTCAAAGTTGATCGGATGCTGGAGTATATATCTTAATACATTTTATCGGTAGTCTTCTAAGTTTGCAGATATGACACGTACGAGACCGTCGAACTCCTGAACTTCGAATTCCGTTGGGAGAATCTCGATGTTCTCGTAATCGATTGGAAGTCCATTCAAGCCGTGAATCGTGGAACCGTCGATGCAGTCATTTTCCACGACGCACCAGAGAAGAAATACTTCCAGACCCTGTTGGAGACTGAAATGCAGTGCCTGGTTTCGAGAAACTGTGTCAAAATCAAAATGTTCATCCTTTTTGACAAGAAAGAAGATATTCTGTTCCTCGTGAAATATGCAAAGGTTCGGAATCTCGATATAACAAGGCAAAAACAGAAATCTCAATTTGCAGCTCCTTAAAAAATACGAGAAACGGGTGCCGCAATGGTTCCATGCCCTCTACGACAAGTACCGCCAAAAATGGTTCGAGCAACGTTTGATAAACAGTCAGGGCGCCGAAACGAATTACGTTCCAGTTGCATTATGTTAACATTCTCTCACTCACTGCTCCATTAATTTTCCATGTATTTAATTGTATTCGCTGTGACATGTTTCAAATCGATTTTATTGAGTGACCCCGGTGTTACAGAACGCGTCGCGTTCTTCAACGACACATTCCGAGACGTTGGGGTCTCTTTATTGCTAACAATCGCTTTTAATCTTCGATTCGGGAAATTCTTCTCAATATACGGAATTTTTTTTCTCGTTCTTTTCGTTTGCTAATCGGGGCGCCAGTTTCCCGTTTACATCTCTCCTGTTTTTCATTCTATTTATTTAAGTTTGACTTTAGATTTTCGACATGCCGTGCTCTTCGCAGCCAGATTCCAAATCTTTAAAAATGTTCGCGCATCGAGTTGAAGGATGCCACGACGCTGCTTCGGAATACAAGAAGAAGATAAAAGCCATGTGTGAACTGCTCGACGCCGATCAGAAATGTCAGCTACCGGAATATCCGCGTGGTTAGATTGATAACTGAGAACCGAAAAAACGATTATTTTCAGAAAGAACCATCGTTCTGTGCGAGTCAGACAACTCAGCGCGTAATGCCACTGTCGCGCTGCACACGAAGAAGTACCACACATGCATTCTCACTGCGGATATGTTCTCCGAGTGCTATGCCGTTGCTGACATGGAGAGGAAGAAGTTTATCACAGGACACGGGAGAGTCGCCGTGTGCAGTGTTGATGTTTTCGAGATGGCTGATCTGCCACACATTGAGCATGTAAGCATCCGTTTTGAATCATCAATGAAAGCCATTTTCAGTATATTTTCTTCGAAATACCGACAACTAAACTGGCAGTTTACGGTAACATCATCAACGTTATTCAACGGAAGGCGACCGAGCAGAACCGTGTTGCGTGCATTGATACCATCACCTCCAATATGGAGAAGGATGATTCCTTGAAAGCCGTTATCATGGAGATGGACTCACGCGACATCTCGCTTCCGTTGTGGCTCGAAGATCTCTTGTAAGTTCAAGACAACCAATTACTTCCTTACGATATCTTTTCCAGCAATCAATACAGCCCGAACGTCTCCGCCCCAGTCACAAGAGACACCAGCTTCGAAATGTCGGTCGCCGTTTCAACTGTCAATACCACTACACCAGTGGTCGCAGCTTTGGCTCAAAACTCGGTGACGGCACCGAAGAAGCAATCTCCGGAACCATTCGACCCGCGCAAGCCGCGACAGGATGAGCAGGGCAGATACATTGTGCCATCCAACTACGTGACAGGCTGGGATGATGACGACGAGGAAATGAATGATGAGGACTCGAACGAGTACGAATACGATTACGACAACTTTGACGACGAGATGGATGTCGATTATAACTATAACTAATCTATTGTGCCATCTGTGAAACAACCCGAACCATTTTATCTACGCGAACTCGAATCTTTCAGCTATAATTTTTGAACGCACCCCAACATATTTTCTTCCTATTTCATTCCTGTCAAAATCACAGAGCTTTAATCATTTTATAGGGAATAGTGTACGACGTTCTTCCCATTTTTTGACAATAAGCGAAAATAAAGGTTTTATCTGTCAAAGATTCGTTTCTACTTGCAGAAAACGAGGGCTTCGTCTTCGTTGCGCATCCTGCGAAAGCGGGTCCTCGATTGCTTGAGCTGGCTTTCTGAAATGGGAATAGTTGGACAGAAAGAGAATCCGTTTTACAAATTAGCAGATCTGCGCCTTTTCAGTTGCGGAGAGTTGGTGCTGGCGAGGGATTGGGTCCTCGACCTCCATTCCTGCACTCTGTCGACTGCTTCCGTGAATGTAAGAGACTTTCCCATAGCCTGCAAGTGTACTCTACCGAACAACGAATCAGGGAAGACACTCACCATGCTGATCACTCCACACCAACCATCCGGGTCTATCTTCTGAAGTGGTTTCCGAAGGTGCATGCAGTAAATGTGTTCAAATCCGAGAACAATTATACTAACGATCTGAAAACCACGTGGAATGATCACTTGATGAATGGGAAACTCACTATTCCACCGGCGAGAAGTACGAATGCAGAAAGGAAGTTTTCGATTCCGAGCGGAGCCGACTGGGTCTGGCTGTGACTGTCGGGAGTGCACGCACCGGTCAGCCAGAAGTTCTGAAGACGTTCCAAGTCGCCCTTTTGTTGGTACTGGAGCATGTAGTGGTTGACGAGCGACGTGTGCGGAGAGTTCTTCGGGAAACCGATACCGTATCCCGTCATACTCGCCCACTTTCCAACTGTCATCAGGGCACAGTTCGCATCTTTTCCAGCCCAGTAATCGAGAACGACGGCGTCATAAATGAAGGCGTCGAGTTCTCTGGAAAGGATTCTGATAGAAGAGGAGACTCATAGACGTGATTACTCATTCTTGACAGCATCCACACCAGCCGAGATGTTCATTCGGAAGAACTTGTTTCCCTTGACATATTCGTGCATTCTGAAACAGAACTTGACTGTTTCTGGAGCCAAACAGTTCATACTTGTGCCAGTTCCTCTTCATCGTTTCGTGTGTGTTTCCTCCATCTACAGTCCCAAATCGGAACGGAGGCTTCTGATCTTGAGGAAAGTTGAGCTGAAGACGACTTTGATTCTGGGACCAAGCCACTGTAACTCACCATCGGATCGTGTATCCCACTCAAATCGTAATATTGAACTCGAGTAATCATAAATGCTGCCAGATTCGCAGTATACACAGCTAGGAATGTCAGCCCGAATGCTGCCCAGACCAGAGCCATCAGACGAGATACGGTAGATTTGGGAACATCTGAAAAAATTATGGAAGCCCGTGAGCATGATTTTGATACCTGTGGACACGCTGGCACTGAACAGAGTCGCCCAGACCAGCCAATAAGATCGGAAAAGTGAGAACTTGTGCTCGGGAGGCGGGTATTTCTGCATGTTGAACGAGTACGGAGAGACCCATTCGAAGACGAAAATAGAGATGGCTGCCACGTGGATACAGACGAACAGGATGATGACCCACGTGGAATACTCGAACGGTTCGAGGAAGGCTGTCGGGGAGAGGACTCCACTGCGGATCTTCACGATGATCGAGATGCCCGTGTCGAGGAACGGAAGCGAGAAGTCGATGTCACGGGCACGTTCCGAGTTGAGCTTAACGAAGATGTTTTGGGAGAAGAGAACGGAGAGCAGTTACCTTCAAAGAAGTGACACACATGTCCGCTTTGTTGTGCATCAGATCAGCAATCAATCCATTCCATCCGTTCTCCGTTTTCAATCCCCATTTCTCATCCCGAACTTTATATAAAGTGTATGTGAATCCGATGTCTGTTGCCAATTTGTTCAGCAGATCCACACAGTAACCAGAACAACATTTCCACAAAGTACGGTTTCTGAAATTCCACATTAGACTCTTGAAATTGTCAGAAGACAAACTTCTTGACCCCAGCGTCATCCGTGTACTCGACATCTCCCCAGTCACAAATGGAACCCTACAACAACCAGTTCCAATTTCGCAACGTTCTCCTTCGCTCACCTGGTTCCCCGGGCACTTTTGAGTATCTGGATCCACATCTGACACAGTGATAAACGGAGGTTCATGCAGAGTGACCACCTTCACGTGGAACTTATCAGCAGTGCCCTGCGGTGGATTCGCCCGTTCCCCCGGCCACTGCACATCCGCCATCTTCAACTCGTTATTCGTGAATATCCCCACTTTCTCCCAGCTCTTCTCTCCTTTTGAATTCGTTCGGAGGTTCGATATTTGCAGAATCGAGTTCCTCAGCCTTCCAGTTTTCTCGAAAGTATAAAAAAAAGAGTCATGACCGTCGTCCACGTGGAATGGATTCCCCTTGACGAACGCTGCTTTCATGTGCCTGAAACATTGCCTAACCTGGTTTCATTTCCTTTTCCCCACTCATAGACATATTTTCCATTCTCCCAATAAGGATCTCCGTCTTCACTTTTGCACGAGACGTTCGACCTCAACGGGAAGTTCTCATTGGGGCGTAGTTGCAATAGAGCAGCTCCAAATAACTTGGGAGCCAGCTGAATGATCAATGGCAGAATGTCGTCTCGCGGGGCAAACATCGCATTGGATACTAAAGGGCTATCAGTTGATAAAATAAGGACATTGTGAGCATTACCAGTATGAAAATTGACGCAAAGCATTCCAGATTGAGCCGGTGCCTTGACTGTCGTCTGGGTTCCCTTCACTGATTGGGTCCCGATCCAAAGGTACTTTTCTCCTATCATGTCGTGTGTTTCTGCGTGCTAAATACTTCATTGATTACCATCCCACATAAAAGTTCCCGAATACCGAAAAGATAGTGCCTGCTTGTGCTGCATTTGCATAGAGCAGTATGATCTTCGCTTGATTCTTCTTCACCTCTGCCAACTTCAAATCCACATCCGTGTTGTTCCTCGTGTCCATGTGACAGTGATGTATCATTTCGAATTTTGTTGACTTGTTTGAGAATCTCTCCAGCTCATCCCGGACGGCAGTCACAAATCGATCGTTCCCTGCCATTTCAGAAGTGACAACTCCGAATTTAGGCCAGTTGTAACGTCGGAGAAGGGCCAGCATTGCTCTAGCCTGATGCTCAATTGGCGGAGCCATCTGAATGATTCTATACGGAGTCAAGTCGTTCTCGAATGTGAATCCAGCATTGTCGGCATTCCAGGCTATAATCGGGATGCCTGTGTAACTGGCAGCCGTGAGGAAGTACTGTTCGGCAGCTGTCGTCGAGTCATAAGTCTCGGAAGCCGTCACGAAGATGATCAAGGCGACGTTGTTGGAAGTGACGTTGTTGCAGAGACAGTCGAGAACTTCCTTCACGTAGAAGGTTCCGGTCGGTAAGATGCAGTCAACTGCAGAGAAAATGTAACGAGTGGCGAGACGACGAAGACTTCTGGAACCCAGGATTCAGAAGAACTTGTTTGAATGCGAACTCACGATACAGCAGTTGCATCGTTGATCTTCCGAATGACTTCTTTGAATGCCTTGTCATAAGACTTCGACCTCCCAGCATAGTGCTGAACCGATCTTTGAAACAAGAATTCATGTCTTTCCCACCTGATAAACAACTGCAATGTTGACTTCCTCCCTCGTCTGCGGTCCCTGTGGTTTCTGAACCTTTCGGGATCCTCCGATATCAATCGAATCAATGGAGGAGCAGAGAATCAGAATGATAATTGAGAGAGAAGCATTGGCCATCTGAGAAGTCGTAGGGAAGGAATGCGAGAAAAGAAACGAGAAAACAATTTAAACGGCGCCGCGAGGGTTTGGGGGCAGTCTCTTGAGCATCTTCTTCAAAACCTATTACCGGCCAAGAGCGAGAAAGAGACCCCATTTCGGTGTTCATTACTCAAAACTTCCCCATCTTCTTCATCTCCTTCTCCCCTTCTTTTCCCAATTTCCGGAACCTTTTCTTTCCGAAATGAACGCAGCACAGAGTTCAAAAAAGCATTTATTCAAACGGACTGGTGAATGGCTTGAAGTACCCATAAGGAAGAGGACAAGAATTAGTAAAATCAATCAATCAGCAGTGGAAGACGATTGAGACGAGGACTCAGAGGAGCTGTTGTTGTTGTCGCAAGATTCGAACAGATCCAGACAGTTCGAGAAGTCGCGGGCCCAGTAGTCACCCTTGTAGGCCCAGTTCCCGTCGTCGTTCTTTGCGAACCACCTGCAACACGAAAACTGAGGTCAAAGTTGCTACTTTCGGAACTTACATCGGCACGTCTCCGGTCTTCTTGGCCCTGCGCTCCCTCTGCTCCTCCTCGTACCTGTGCTTGAACTCCTCGGCATCATCGTTCTTGCCTTCTTCCAACGCCTTCATATCCTTCCGCCGTCTGCTATCAGTCGGTGCAATCTTATCAATCATTCCCGTGTACATTTCATTCAGAGACAACGTGAAGTTGGTGAAGTGGAACTGATCCTCGAAAAGTTTCGGGATCTGATTGGCCACCCAGAGGATCTTGGATCCCGGGATCACTGGTCCCTGGTCCTTCTCGAGTACACTGTCGTTGAACAACTGCAAGTACTCCTTGCGGTTCTGCTTGAAGTCATTGTGCTCGCAAGAGGCGAGGAAAAGCGTCCAGTTGCCGTACAGCGCCTTGATCTTCTCCTTTCCCTCGAAGATGTGCCCCTCCACGTGAACATCGCCTCCCTTGTGGTTGTAGTAGCCTTTGTTGTCGAACGAGAACACTGCGTCGTACGTTCCAGACGATTCGATCTTCATGTGACTGGTCTGAAAGAAAATGAACTTTATATCGGGAGATGGGATCTCGACGACTTACAAAGTTCATGTACATCTTGCCCATGATCACATTGTAGATGGCGCACTTTGGTGCAGACCAAGAATACGTCTCTCCGGTTCTGAAAATCGCCCGTTTGTCTCATATATTTCCTATTTTTCAGCTCTCACTTTTTGAAAGTCAACTTGAGATGCGCGTGCGGGTTGGCAATCAATTTGGTCATCCAGAATCCGAGCGTCGGTTCAACTGTGCCCTGCAACAAGCCGCCTGCTTCCATGCGTTATGATCACTTTCACTTGTCCTTCGCAACCGAAGACCGGTTGCGAAGGGACGTGTAACGTTTACGTAATAGAAGGTGAAGCATACCTCGACGGTGAAGTCGTCGGATTCGGCGTAGACGGCAGAGATTGGCGGATGGTGGGACACTTGTTCGGCAAGGAAGCGCACGCCGTTTCTGGAAATGGAACACCGTTTTGGAGAGGAAGAGACGGAAAGACTTACCTTTCAAGCTCGAAAGTTTCCAGAAGCAGCGGGTTGAAAGGCTTTGACAATCTTTTGTGATTGGCTGAAACTGTGGCAAGGGCGAAGGCAGCGACGTACTGAAACAGAAGAGTTTGAGCATCTGGACCCCTGCAGAGTTACTAACCTCCATTCTCTGCAGATCATCTTCACATTTTGCAGCTTTTTCCAAAAGATAGTTGTACTGAACATTCTCGGAAAGTCTCTGGAGAAAGCTGAGTGGCTCATTCATGAACACGGGGACGGTGAAGCGAGAGAAGTCTTTTCCCAGATTTGGCTTGATGATGTCCCAGATGGAGACGTCTTCTGGAGCAATGTACTGGGCGGGCAGACGAGTTCTGAAAGGAAGTAATGAGAAGAAGCCAAGAAACGGAAAGCTTACCTTTGCCCCTTATGAAGAACGGTTGGACGTTTGAAACTTTGAACTCTTGGACGCGAACCCATCTTTGTGTTCTTCTGAAACGAGACCTCTGATTTGAGCGAGTAGAGACGAAAAAAACATGCAATGCGAAAGGCTAATCGATAAAAAAATAATCAAAATAAACGAGGAAAAAAGTAATTCGAGAAAGTGACGTGATCCTAGAAATGGAGTGGACCGAGGGAGGAAAAGGTGTGAGAAGAAGAGAGATAGAGACGGAAAGAGATACGGATCTTGATCTGAAGGGAAGACTAACTTGGCATGGGACACATCAACCTGTTCAGGTTGAGGGAGCAATGTTGCAAAGGAAAGATCAGAAGGGGGCGGGGCGAGGGAAACTTGAAAGCAAGACGAAGGGGAATTGATGGATGATGACGGGTGCGGGCTGGACAGAATTATGTAATGGATATTGGCCACTTCGCGACTTTTTTAGCAACAATTAGTTAGCAGAAGGATGTTTGAAGGTGGAGAAAAGCGAGGGAAAGTGTCGAATAAGCGGTACGTTCTGGATAGGATTGAAGCTTCTAGATGACTCATCTGGCTTCAGATGGAACAGAGATGGCAGGAAAAGCACAACTGATGAATCACTGTGGAAGAGAAGAGAAGCCGTTTGACAGCCGACTTTCTACGGGAAAATATGAGAGGTTCACTGAAAAACTGAGAGTGTGAATATGAATTGAAAAGGAAAAGAAGCGAATGGAGACACTCGTATGAATTCAGAATGAAACAATCCTCTCTCCCTTCAGGATGACCGTCAGAGAGTCCGAACGGAGCGGAGACGGAGAAGGACAGACGAGTGCGAAACACTCCGTTAGCCGCCCTTTATACCTGCGATTCTCGGCACCAAGACCGTCTCGTTTCTTCTCGCCTCCAGTACTGGTAATTCACTCATTGTATTCAATTCTGTACAGTGGAACGAGAGGCAACCAGGCTGTTTTCTTGGGCGCGCGCAAAGAGCGTCTTTTGTTTTTGCTGCCTCTTTCGCCTAAAAATAAAGAGAAAGTGGGCGGAGTCGGGTGGCGCCCCGTCGCGCAGATGAGATTCGGAAGTGAACCAAAGCACAAGGAGATCAAAAGGGCAGAAGGAGGAGGGGCGATGATGGTTAGGAACTGATGGATTCAGAGAAGAAGGAGGAGGGAATGAATATAAAACACGTTGTTTACCTTTTCAATGTTGACTTTGGGACTGAGACTTTGAGCGCAATGAGAGGTGGAAAGAGGTAGAGAGAGACGACACTCTCAGATCAATTATTTATTAGTTATTAGTCCTTTATTTGATCAAAAAGTAAATGATCTTGTGGATCCTCAGAACATTGTGATTCCCTCCTGCCGACTCAGTCTGCTTCGTTTTCCCTTCCTCGCCATCATTTCTTTGATGCCATCAATCATCTCCGTTTCGAGAGCGAACAATTGCGTTTTCATGCTTTGCTGTGACGTCTGAAACTATTTTGGCTCATCTGAATCACTATTTCTGACTCACATAGTACGCCTTCTCCGCTCCGTCGACTATCTCCGTCAGCTTCTGGACCTCCTTTGTCAGATGGTCCATGTAGTCTTCTATCCGTCCACTGAAGTCTTCCTCATCATCGTCCAACATGTTTTTGTCAATCATGTTGTCTTTCTCGAGAATTTGAATTCCCTTCTCTATCAAAGAGTCTTTCGCTAGGGGATACTCCCGGAGGGCTTCCCAGAGATCTTCCTTGTCGAGAACATAAAGGTCCGAGTAGCTGGAAGACGTTGTACTTCATCAGTAGATTCAGGAGAAGCTCACCCCTTGGATCTGACAGATGCAGTCCTCAAGTTCTTGTTTTTGTTCCCCGGAATGTTCAAGATTGACAACTCGCCAAACACAAAGCCAGCAGGAAGAGTCACAAAGATCTGAAACCTCAATACCAGCTCCATCGTTTTCTTCCAGTGACTAACCGTCTGCCCATCCTCACTGACCACTTCTACGAATCCCTCCTTCACAATATACATCTCCGTGCCAACTTCTCCTTTCTTGCAGATGTAGTCCATTGGACTGAAAAGTCACTGAATAACAACAACCCCTACAGTGATTGCTGCTCTGCTGCCTGCACCCCTGGTGCCACCCAGTCATCTAGCAAACTACAAAACAGACAAATAGACACAGTCCGACAGACCTGTACACTCGCAGTTGGAGTTTCAAAATGAGCTCGTACAAGAGCCGCGGGTCACAGTCCTAAAACAACAAATGAGTCAGCGGGACGACTCAAAGAACCACCTCGAACAACTTCACTTTCTTGAGAGTGTCCATGTGAATCTCGACGGCAATCTCTCCGAACAGACGGGGCGGAAGAAACTCGGCGATTTCCTCTTCGTCGACTTGTGCTCCGCCGTGAGCCCAGACGTAGCCAAAGTACTCGACGGCCTTTTTACGAAGAAGATTGGGCACTTTTCTGAAAAAGAGTGAATGTATAGAAATGCATTCGAAGAGCCCGTGTACCTGTAGACCATGAACCTCTTACAGCCATCCAGAACGTTCTCGAATTCAGATTTCCTCAAGTTTATCGCCACAACCATGTTACCGACGTCTCCCACGATGACGGCGAAGATGACCAATCCGAGAAGAGTGTCACCGATTTCGAAGGTGTTTTGGAAAGTTGTACATGGAGACGGCTGTTCTCCCAGGGTAACCAGGGTCAGAGCAGACCAGTAGAAGCTAAGGGCGTATTGGCGGAAGAAGTTGGCAAACTTCAGAGTTGTCGTTCTGAATGCATCAGTTAGGAATGCAAAGTGATCAGTCCTACTTATTGTCCCAAGTTGTCATGAACCTCGTCACGGTTTCTTGTACTGTTTCGTCTGGCAAATGAGTTATCAGCAAATCATCCACATCACAGTAATCCTTATCAGTTTGAATATCAGTCACACAGTTTGCAAGAATCGGATTTATGATTTTGTCGTAGGAAAATATCCAATGTTCCAGACGAGCAGCTGAAGTTTCAGAACGTTATGAAACAGGAGGTTAAATGAACTAACTCGGATAGTTGTATACTTTGCTGATATGAAAGTAGAGACATCCGTTCCAGTGGAAAATGACCATACAGATGAAAATGAGTTTGAAGAGACCAAAGGCGTGTGGGGAAGTGGTACGGGTGTCGGTTAGAGTGGAGAAGTCGAAGAGACGGTAGCATTTCGTGAGTCTGTTGATCCTCGCCAAGAAGAAACTTTCACCAAAGACTTCGAAAGATTCTGTGGGGATCACAGCCAGAACGTCAAGGATGAAGAACTTTCTGGAAATGCATTAGTCCATTGGTTCCTGTTATCTACCTTACGAGTTGATTCGATGATGTGCCAACTTTGCCAAATTCTTCACCGCCACTCCATTTTCCACGTATTCAATTCTGGTGTGAGCCACCAGATCGAGGATGTTTATCAGGTCGAACACAAAGTTCAATGGTCCGGTAAGTCGTAAAAACGGATGCACGTCGTTGAAAACCGAGAGAGCAGTGAAAACGAGAGGGTGCAGAGAAACGAGACAAACGAGACATGTCCAGAGGTAGAAGCCGTTAGAGTGCTCATCGACTGTGAACGAAAGGTACCCTCGTTCCTTGTCATCGGGCTCCGGATCCTCTCGGATTGCTTCTCTGAAGTTTGTCTCGATGTCGACGTCACTGTTTCGAAAAATTGTCAACCGTTTTCTTGCTCGCTGAACCCATCCGCGGATTGCCTGAAGTGGAAAAGGCTTCTGAATTCTGAAACATCAGGCTTACATAGATTCGGAATACAATGCCACCAAAAGTATTTCTTCGTTCTGTAGAAGTCTGTGACATTATGAGAAAGACCAAGAGGAGAGGGGAATATGATGGCTAATGGGAAGGTGACCAAAGAGAAGATTGAGAGGATTCGCATTTCCGGAACGCATTTCTGATGAGTCTCTTGGCACGCGATGCGAGAGTTATGGAGGAGATGTTTACGTGAACTTGAAGAATTGGACCAGTGGACAAAGATGGCAGAGAATCTGAATCAGTTCGAGGATTTTTAGAGATGATTGTTCTCATTCTTTTATTCAACATTTCTATTTTGGTCGGTCCTTCCCTCTGCACCCCTGCAGCACCTCCTTGTTCCAGGTTCTAACTCTTGTGCACTGCTCGGCAGGCTCTCCGAGACCTACTGAGAACCGTCGTCGTCGCATCGATCGGAATCCGAAGATCGATAACGACTTCCGTCGGCAATACATGCCTCTGCTGCCGGAATGGGACAGCCAACTGCCGGAAGTTCTCGAAGAATCGGTCAGTGTGCAGGCGAAGGTCCGAGCGGAAGATGGAAGGGAATCGATGATCGAGAACATTTGAATGATTGACTTTATGAATAAAAAACAATACAATTAAAAATAAAAAGTGTTTCACAATGAATGTTTTGAACAAATGATGATAAGAGTTTTTCTGTACAGGTTTTTCGATGAGAATGAGATTGTATTATACACAGGCGGGTTGGGAATGTAACAGGTAAAACGAACAAATTATTGAAAACGGAAAACAACATGTAAAAAACGAACAATAGATTAGTGATATGGCGGGATTGTGGTAATTGATAAATTAATGATGAAATAAGGATAAGAATGATCAATCGTCTGAAAGACGAAGTCCGAAGTGAGTGTTGATCCGATGCATCACTAGCTCCGGTTCGATGAAGTCTTCGTAGCAATTACCGCATTCTTGCTGGTCTATCTCGTGGAACTTGTAGTGGGTCTGGATGTTGTTGAACGAGGAGAAGTAGATGGGCGTGTCGGAACATCGGAGACATTTCTCCTTGTGGCTGAAGAAGGTTGATGATTAGGTCAATGAGCTTTCAAGTTAGGACATACGTTTCTGATTTCTCTCCTCTGACATCAGCATCCGCAGCTGCCACTTGACTCTCAGTGACTCTTGCCTTCGTCCGAAGCTTTTCGAATAGCTCTTCGTCTGTCATCTTGTAGAGTTCGACTGCCTTGGCATAGTTCGCTTCTGAAAAGTAATCATCAGAACTCTGTTTATTCTTCCATTGTCTTACCGATATCTTTGAGATACTCTTCTGAATAAGTGCGGAATTTGTCGCTGAGCGGCTTCACATCATCTCTCTTGAGAGCCAGCATAACTTTGAAGAAGCCACCGGAAGCCAAGAACATTTCCCATCCGTGGTAGATCAGTTCCTGGAAGTCATTTGTTTTCAGAGCACACCTTCAAATACTCTTACCAGTCTCCTCTTGACATGTACTTCGGTAGCCCAACTCAATTGAGACAGTGCAGTCAGCTTCATGATACTGTCGATGTACCGGCCAAGAAGAATGGCCTCTGTCGCCGCAGTCGCATCTCTCTCGTCCTGTCCCATCGTTCTGCAGGTGTCTCGGAGTGCCTTCTTGATCGCCGTGATCTTTTCGACAACTTTGTGAAGCTTCAGAGGAGTGATTTTCTGGAAAAGGAAGACTTTGTAGTTGTTATTGTGGTTGGGATACTTACATGATTGGCAAGGAGAATCGATGTCCGATTGCGGAGAGCTTCTGAGAAGGCGTTGTAGGCAGTCACTAAAAACTTTATCAACTAGGATTGAATGATTGTCAGAATGACTCACGTGGTTCGTTTTCTGCACTGAGAAACCTCGGACTGTTAGCCAGGTACTCGATGAATTCCGCAGAGAACTCGCTTGTCCTGTCTTCAACTGATGCATTGGTTTTGAACACTCTGCCCTTCTTATCCGAGTCTTTCGACAGAATCAGAGAGAATGCCGAGAACTTTGCCGGATCGCTCATGAACAACTCGTTGATTCCTGTCCAGGTCCTCTTCAGCACCAGATGCAAGTGCTTAATGCCTTCACCTGGATGTTCAATCACCTTCGGAGGATCCAACTCGGCCTCTTCGTTGACTGCTACATGTCTCGGTTGACATCTGTAGTTGGCCTGAACAATCATGCAGTCCTCCATCTCTTCGTCCTGTTCCTGTTTCATTTTGGCGATCGTTGACATCACAATTTCGCATTCCGGATCCACAGGTGCATTACCGTCTTCCTGCTTGATATCCTTCTCGAGAGCTTCCTTTCGCAATCTCTTCTTCGATTTGCGAGAAGTCTCAGTTACCGGCGCTGGCATCACCCACACCTCATCGGGCTCTTCTTCCTTGATTTCTCGCTCTCTGAAACGAAATGATCATGATGGTTTCACAGATAATATCTACTCACTCTTGTTCTTCTACCGGTTGTGGGTTCTTCTTTTGTGCTGGTTCTGCTGGTTCTGCGGGAAATCCCAGTATCGCGAACGGATCTATCTCGGGGCTGCTTTCCGATGATTCAGAATAGGCTCCAGCAACTCCTGTCAATCTCACAGGCACTCTGACAACCTCATCCTTCATCTCTGTTGCACGAACTCTCGGAGCCGGATTGTTCTTCGAAAGATAAATTCTCTTCTTTCTCGTTGCATTCTCTGCTTCTGTTGACAGAAGAGTTGTTTCCAACCCTTTCTGTTGCAAGACCCGCTTCGTCGGCACTTCTGCAGCTTCTTCTGTCTCTTGACCCTGTTCCTCCTCGGGTTCCTCAGCAACAACTTGTTTTTTGTTCTTTGCTCCTCTGGCGTTCTCAGCTGATGTTGAGGGAAGAGTTGCGTCAGCCCCTTTCTTTCGCAAGACTCGTTTCGTTGGTGTTTCTGGAGCCTCTTCTTCAGGAACCGCAGCTTTTGAAGCTTCTACTGGAGCAGGTCCCTTCTCTGGTTCCTCAGCAGCCATTGTTTTCTTCTTCTTCGCACCTTTTGCACTTTCTGTCGAAGGAAGCATCGCGTCCGCCCCTCTCTTTCGCAAGACCCGTTTCGTTGGTGTTTCAGGAGCTTCTTCTTCTGGAACCGCTGCTTCTGGAGCCGCTTTTTTCGAAGCTTCTTCCGGAGCAGGTCCCTCCTCTGGTTCCTTATCAACCACCGTTTCCTTCTTCTTCGCACCTCTCTTAACCTTCTTCGGACGTCCTCTTTTCCTCTTTTCGACTACTGGCTCAACTACTACTGGCTCCTGCTCGACCGCCTCTTCTACTTGTTCTATCTGGTCTTCCACTCTGACTGCTGGCTCTGGGTGCGGCTCTTCAACCGGAACGTCTTCTCCGAGGAGTTGTTCCACCGTGAACTGTTGTTCTGGCTCCATGTTGTGAAGTTGATCTTCAGCATTTCCGGTCGGTTCAGCCAACAAGTCTTCTTCGTTGTGAACCGCATGAACTACATCATCTCCAATTAGGAGGTCATCTTCGAATTCACCGATTGATCCATCTGTAAAACCAAATTTCAGTCTCGAAAATCCCGAAGAAAACACTCACAGTCTCCTTGAGGTTCGGGCTCCGGTGCTTTCTCAACGTGTTGCGCTTCAACGTGTGGCTCCTCGGTCTCTTCTTCCTTTTCTGGCTCAACGTCTTGTACAGGCTCATCCGTTGCGTCTTCCTGTTTCGCTCCTCTTCTCGGCTGAATCCTAGCTTTTGGAGCGTTTAGTGTCTTCTTCACTCTTCGTTCCTTATTCTTCTTGGTCGGAGTCTTATTCACAGCTGATCTCAGGACTCGCTTCGTGATCGTTGCCTCCGATTCTTCATTATCCGAGACGGCAGTTTTTGCCTTCTTTGCCGGTGGTTCCTTCACTGAAGTGAGCGTCACCTCCGGTTCCGGCTCTGTCACTGGCTCTGCGTCTGGCTCCGTTCCTGGTGTTTCCTGTCCAACATGAACTTCTCGAACAGGTCGACTAGGTTGCGGGGCAGCAGCGATCGGTTCTTCATTTGGCACAGAAACAGCATCCATAGTCAATGAGGCATCCGACTCAATGTGAGATGTTTGTTGAGTTGACTCGATTGCTGAAAAATAGAACATCAAAAGGTGTGATCATATGTTAATCAAACTCACAATTTTGAGGAGAAATAGTTGGAACAACTGGAGCAGCAGGAACTTCAGGAGCAGCTGGTTTCACAGGGACCTCTGGAGCAGAAGTAAGTTCTGGTGCAGGAATCGCTTCTGGAGCCGTACATTCTTTGACCGCTTCAATTTCCAAGTTAGAAGTAGGTTCTGAAGCAACATGGTCTTCTGGTCCAGTGGGAATTTCTGATGTGACGGGTACTTTGAACACATCATCGGTTTCTGAAGCAACAAGAGCGTCTGGAGTAGCAGCAACTTGGGGTTCATCAACAGTTTCTTGTTCAATGAGGTCTACCGGAACTGCAGAATCTTTCGGTGGAGCAGGAATCTCTGGGACATCAGTTTCCGGAGAAGTCGTAGTATTCAAAGCAGCTTGATCGTTTGACGCAATCGGAACTTCTGATTGGACATCTCGATTCTCCACAAGAGGATCACTGATTGCTGTGGGTTCGTGGTCATCGGAAAGAAGATAGTCCTCATCGTAAGTGACAGCAACATCGTCTCCGCTTTCCAGTAGAGCCTCTGGAACTTCTTGCGAAATTTCTGGAGACGCCAAAGAAAGGTCCGGCTCAGATGTGGCCACAACGGAAGGCTCATGAACTTCTGGAGCCAAAAGTAAGACATCTGGCGAGATCGGCCGTTTATTGATATTCTCCACAGAGACTCCAGATGCTTTGATAACTTCTGATGCAATAGGATCTTCGGGTGCAACAAGAGATTCTGATCCAACAGCAGCTTCCGATTCTTCATGAACTTCGTTTTCGCCAACGTCTACTGGTGCAACATGTATTTCTGGATTAGCAAGTACTTCTTCAGCGACTTTCGGAGAAGGTAAGATTTCCACAGACGGTTCATGACCTTCTTTAGCCAAAATCGTGACATTCGGAGAGATTGGTTCTTCTTTAATCTTCTCCACGGCACTTTTGAAATTATCGTTCTCTGGAGTTGGCTCGACAATAACCACTGATTCATCGGACGATGACAGTGGAGAAGCAGCAGGTATCGAGAGAGGATCAGCAACAGGATCGGCTTCATTGTCCAACACTTCAATGTCATCACTGTTTGTTGACTGATGTGGTGGTCGTGGCAGTGGCGACGACGTAGAGATCGTAAGAGGACCAGTAAGAGGATCAGCATGTCCATCTTTATCCACGATGCCTTCGATACCATCACTTTCAGGTGCTGGGTCGTTCGCATTGGAGAGGAGATAGTCTTCATCGTAAGTCACAGGCACGTCTTCTTTTTCTCCCAGCAGATCATCTTCATCGTAAGAATCATCACTAAATACATCGTGAAACGTCCCAAGAGCGTAGCCATTTGCTTCCACCCATTTAATCTGTCTCCGCACTACACGTTTGGGCGGGGTTTCCGGCTTCTGATAGATCACTGTTTTAGGGATGAAATCATCTTCGAGCCAGTATGGCAGCGGCTCTCCGGGGAACTCTCTTTCAAATTCCTTTCTAAGTTCATCTGCATCTTCAGCTTCATCTTCATCTTCAACTTCATCTGATTGATCGTCTACTGAGATTTCCCTCCTCTTTTTGTCATTCGCCATACTAATTGTCTTTCCAGAGGGGGCGCAGATGGGAGAAACACTTCGTGACGCGGGTTCCTCTTTGATTACTCGATTTTCCTGTTCGACAGCATCTTCCGGTTGAACAGAGCTTATGCGGCTAGCAACTTGCTCTTCTTGCTGCTTCTCAGATTCATCTATTTCTTCGGGGAAATCCCAAAGCCAGTGGGGCTCATTCGGGTCGTCCGCGTAAATATTTGGAACTGGAGAGGGAGTTGACCATTCTCCTGCTAAGATTGCTTTCACATACGGATGGACGTATTCTTCTTCTTCGTTTTCCGATTCCGACGGTTCAATAATTTCTGGTTCCGATGATCCATCTCGCGCATGTGAAATGTTTGTAGCATATTCATTGTCAGATTCCACTTCATGCTCGATTAGTTGTGCAGCATCCGGAACAGGAGATCTAGCTGGAGACTCAGCTTCTTGCTTGACTTCCCGAAGTTCACACTCGTCGTTCTCGGTAACTTGCACAGGTGAGCTCACCGGCTCAGAGAATCCAGACCGCTCCGATGAACCATCCGAATCTATGTGAATTGCCCGTTTGATGATGATTGTAGCAGAAACTTGTTCGAACGTCGTCGGGCTGTAGTGGTCATCAGCCGGGGGGCTTTCGGTCCGCATCTCAGAGATCATCAGACTGGGCGATCTTGCCGGACTGATTGGTTCTGCCTTGACCGCAGCCGGATCCGGTGTGATCGACTTCGTTTGTTCCCTTTCCTCGATTGTTTCATTCGTATCAACTCGTAGAGGTGACGAAGATCTCGGACTTGTCGGTTCCTCTTTGACTTTGTCAAGATCGGCATTTAGAGTATTTCGACCGTATCTCTCTCCATTTGTGATAAACTGTTCGGGCATCGGCTGTGCAGAATACCGTGATTCCACTGGTGAACCCATCGGGATGTCCACACTCCGGCTGGGAGAATCTTCTGGTCGCCGTTCGCTCAAGATTTGAACATCGAGATCCTGTTCTTCTCCCACATTCTCTCCACGATTGGAACTTCTTTCCAAAAGTGCATTCGATGATTGGGGTTCGTCATCAGAACAGACATCTTCGTCGTAGTTGTCCGGGCACATCTCGTCAATATACGCCTTGTACTTCGCAAAATAGTTCGGGTCGTCACGAGAAACCAAGAACGGCTTCCAGCGAGTCCTCTTCTCGCTTTGTTTTTCTTTTCCCAACTTCTCAAACTCTCTTTTCAACTTCTCGCGCTCTAGTTCTATCAACTGGCGTTCCTTGTTTATCAACTGGCGTTCTATTTCAATATCCTGATCTTCTTGTCGTCTTCGTCGTTCACTTTCTTCCCGGGCCTTCGCCTCTTCATCGTCAACTTCTTTCTTCACGTCAACCTCTTGCTTCACAATTTTTGCTTGCAGAACTACGCAGTCGTCATCGTCATCGTCGTCATCCAGAGTCACAACTTCGATATGTTTCTTTGATGACGTTGATTCCTGTTGCGCAGCTCCCTCTGAGACAGCTCCTCCAGCATTATCAGAATTCTTGTGTTCATCGTGACGAGGTTCTGGAGATTCCCGTTGTTCTGATTGTTCCGGAGCCTTTTCGGTTCGGTCAGCAGCGTCTTTGTCGTTCTGTGGCGAACTGTTCGGCATGTCTTCCAAAACAGGCGAAACCAATCTTCTCTGTTCCTCTGGAAGTTTCTGTCTTGTCTCATGAGCGGAGTCGTAGTGTTCTTGTACTGGCATGTTATCTCTTTCAACATTCTCATCTTCCGAATCGTCCAAATCGGTATCCGAAGACTGAGCATCTTGTGCTAATTCATCAAATAGTCCAGCAATCTCGTCATAGTAGACGGGAGTATTTCCATTTTGCGTCTCGGTCACCACTTCGGTGTCTTCTTGATTCTCTTCGGAAGTATTCGTTTTGGCAACGGATGTTCGCTGGTCATCATCCGAAGACACGCTGCCTCTCAATCTTTCCTTTTCGAAGTAATCTTCGGAGAGAAGTTCATAATCGTGCTCTAGCATTTGTCTCTCTACATCGTTAACATTGTCGAATTCGCCGGCTTCTTCTTCCACAATGTCCTGATCATTCAGCGACTCCGGAACTTCATCCTGCATCACAGTTGCATTGTGTACAGATGTTTCCGTGTTCTTCTTCAGATGCCTCCTCTTCGCCGCCTGTGCTTGTTTCCGTGTCTTCCTCTTCTCATTTTCTTTCGCTTCCTTCTGCTCCTTCTCGTATTCCATCAGAAGTTCCCATTCAACGTCTCGGGGTTTCTCCATTCCAGCCATCGAGTAGAAGTGTGTGAGATGTCGTGAAGTCTCGAAGTTGCTCGTAGATGCTCCAGGGTCGTCCTTCAGTCCCAACGCCCTCTCCTTTCTCTCTAGTGGTCCGATTCGAGTGAGTCTCTCAATCCGACCCTTTTCCATCCGAGCAGCCATCAGTTCATCAAATTTGGCCCTATCTGCCATCTTCATAAGTTTATTTCTTTCCTCTTGTTTCTCAGATCCAGAGGCGAACACCTTAGCGTCGAGTCGATCCAACATGTAGAGAACGTACTTGGTGTCCGCCATCGAAGGCTTCTTCTCTTTCTCGTAAGGGATTCTAATCATCGGATACTTTCTCACCGGAAATTTGAGTATATCACTGAGTTGCAGAGGTCCATTCCGTTCTCGGAGGTACTCGTTCTTGCTCTGCTCCACATCCTTCTTTTTTCTCGCAACTTCAGCGTCTTCTATTCTTGTCTTCCGCTCGCATTCCAGTGTCTTTTCTTCTTTGCGTGTCAACGGAAGATTGAACATGGAGAACGGCTTTATGCGCCAAGAATATCCAACTGACGGGTTCACAAACTTCTGGAGATTCTGCTTCAGAACGTATCTGTCGATTCGCTTCTTGGTATGAAAACTGCGGTACGGGTTGTGGACATTCTTCTGCAGAACACCCGAATAGTACGTTCTGCTCCTCGAATCCTTCAGCATCTTTTCTTTTCTGGCGAGCTCCTCGTGATACAGCTTTCTAATCTCCGGCAAGGTGTTGTACTCGAACTCATCGCTTCCTGTCTTCGTTCTTCCGTTAGTGTCCATGTTCGTTGTCAGGAACACTTTGAATACTTCAATCGGGCAACGAAGGTCTGGTTTGAACTTTCTCAGAACTCCACTCTCAGGAACGGTTGTTTCCGATTTCTGCATGTCTACGAAACTATTCAATGGAACTGTCCAGTAGCAGTCGTCGACTTTCAGAAGAGCAAACATGTTCCAGAATATTTTGCTAATGCTTGCTTTCCGCTCTCGAATTGTGGAGATCTCTTTCAGTTCATCAATCAGGTCTCGCTCGTTTTCCGGATGCAGGTACTCGAGTTCCGGCGCTGTCGTCGGCTTATCCCACAATTGCTCTCTGGCGACCTCCTTGACAGTAACCAGTTGTGGAATGATTTCCTGGCAAGAGACCATCTGGATCATGTCGTCGATGCACTCCTTGCACTGTCGCAGCTCTTCTCGGAAGTGGAATGCTTCGTTCATTTTGGCGACGATCGGCAGCAAACTTTCCCCATTGGCTTGGAATATCTCTTTGTCGTGCCGACTGACACTGTTCCACTGATGTCTTTTCCAAGCTCTCTCTATGAACTCTTGCCAGTTCGCTTCAACCATTTCAGTGTACAAGAGACAATCTCCAGTTCCACGGACTCTGACGATCACACGTTCCATTTCTTTCTCTGCAAATCACTCAATAGTTATTCAGGTCTGGTCCCCACTGTTCACTCACTCCACTCCTCACAGTCTCGTGCCCATCTCAGAATCTCCTCTCTGCTCATGTTCCTCCTGAAGCGGGAGCCAGTGTCCTTCAGCTTCTCCTCCTTCTCCCATGCATCATGCCGCTTTTTTACTGAAAGCCAAATATCATATTCTGTTCAACAAGTTTTCAGAACACTCACCTCTGCTCCTTCTGTAGCGATGCCTCTTCACCAGCCACGGATCCCTCTCGTCTACTTTTGGAAGGTAAAACCACTCTTGAAAACACAAGACCTCTTGCACTGCTTCCGGAATGAATTTGCGGCCATTCTCGAACCACATCTTCAGGTATTCATGAACCCCATTGGCCTTTATTTGTGGGTCGTGCGAGTTGGCTGTCATGAAATCATAATATGTGGGCAGTTGGAGACGAGAGGCTTGATAAACGGGCTCATGGACGTCGAAAACGACCTGAACGTCTTCATCCTGTGAATATTCTTCTGGCACGTGATAAACCCTGTCATTGACCTTCATCTGAACAGCTGATTGAGGTTTATCAGTTCGGGCCTTCTTCTTTGTTTTCTGACTTCTCTTACGCCTCATTTCCTTCAAAATATAATTTCAGATTATCTCAAGTTTTCAAAATCTCACCTTCTTCTTCATCAGCAACTTGGAAAAATGAGTTCCGCGCTTCGCCTTCTTTTCCCAAAACTTCATAAGTCGCCACCTTCTCATAGACCTTTTCTCTTTCCGCACTGTCCCGTCATGAAGAACTTTTACTCGCTTTTTGATGAGACGAGCTGAAAAACAGATGAATCAAAACCACAAAACGATTCGAAACACTTACGATATTCTCTGGGATAACTCGGATTGAACTCCCATTCTGGATGCCCTGGCAGAGGAATCATGCGCGGATCATAGAAGTAAGGAGTCACGTGGTACCGGAGCCACGGCTTCTGAAGACGGCCCTCACGGTACTGTTTTCTGGCTTCTTGGACCAGCCAGCTAGGAAGTGCTAGGCCGGCTTTCAGAGCTTTCTGCAGTTTCAGGTGAACTGAAATGCTCTTATCGGCGAAGAAAACCATGGTATAGCAGGTCTCGACGGGTCCGAGATCATCTTTTGTGGGTGGACCGGTTGGGTAGCTCATTCTGGAAAACAACTTGACTTGTACGGAAGATAAACTCTGAACTCACATTTGGTTAAGTGAATAGAAGTGAGTAAAGTGCGAAAATGGGTCTCCCGGGGGAGTGGTTTATCGTTGATAACCGGTTGAAGTCACTGTTACCTGAAAGAAAATGAAGGGTGTTTCAAAATGTTTTAAATGTCTCAGAAATCTCGAATTCAAATCTTTCGGAAAAAAAAGTTATTCATAACTAAACATTACTCGGAAAGTAATGTGCGGCAGCTGCTTGACGCTGGCTGGACGCAACGGGGCTAACAAAGATGACGAGAGAGACACAGACAAGCAGAGGAACGCCGCCTCGAACGATCGCGACCACGGTGAAAATCAATTATTGAGAAGGAGGCAAGATGTTGCAACAGGAGCGGGGGAGAAGACGTTGGGACAGATATGTGCACGCAGCTGACCTGAAGGAGAGAGAGAAGAGACGGCAAGAGAAGGAACAGAGCGGCGCTTGCGAAATAGGCAATGGCTGGGTGCAGGACGCAGAGAGCTCGGTGCATAGAGGACTCAAGCTTAGTTTTCAGAAGAGATCGGAGCGGAATTACCGGTTGAAATGAAATAGATTGCTCGAACAATGGCTTCGAAAGTGGTACTTTATTCTAATTCAAAAAAAAAAAAACAAAGGTGAAGCTTCTGCACTTTGAGAACATACTAACCTCAAAAACGGAAACTTGTAATTATATCAGCAAAAAAAAGAAAATGTTGAAAGTAAATCTGAACTACTACAGCTGAATGACATCACTCAAATGGAAAATGTTTTGGGTGAGAATAACAGGTGTGACCAGATGTCCGTACTGACCCAAGAGCAACGATATGCATGAGTGTTGCCGCTGTGCGGACATCGGAATTAGTGCACTTGGGTGGACCAATGAGCCCGCTGCATTGATTTGCATTCTTTCCTTGGCTTTCGAATTGATTTTCGGAACATGTAAATCTTACCGGTGCTCCAATAAAGAGATCCTCTTGAAGCGCTTGGCTAAGACAACATCCACAAATCACTTGCACCTAAACAAGCTGGTACACACACAAAGACTTTCGAATTACCTGGAATCTGGGAATCATCGGAACAACGCGAACGAGAGTTTTCAGAAAGCATCTATTACTTTTCAGGATTCACACTTTTCACTTCAAAGAGTTATCTTATCTTCAATATCTTCATCGATTCCATGAAGAATTTCAGAATACCTTTCCTAAAAGACACATCCGTCCCGGAACCGCTGGCAACATTTCATCCCTTCCCGAATCTTCGAATCCCGACAAAAAATCTCGACGGTTTTTGTGTCATCATGCTTCTGTGCTCCGTTCGCTTCGAAATCCATCAGGTCTCTCTTCAAGTCTACACATGTTTGCTCTTTCCGGCAAAAGATGAAGGGATATCGGTTTACGCGCCAACGGGAGGATCATCTTCGAATACGGTGTGTGCAGGCGGAGACCGAAAAAATTGTGTGCACGAGAGGACGAGATCATGCTCGGGAGAGGCTATGGAGAAGAAGAAGGAGCATTCGATTGGTACAGTGTTCGGTTTCTGTTTCGACCGAAGAATGGCGCCACGTTTTGTTGGTGACGTGGTAGGTGATAGATCTCGGTTTGACTTGGGAAGAATTTGAAAGATTCTTGTTTTTGAAATCACAACTCATTAAAAAGGTAGTTTCTGAATTCAGAAGTTTCTAAACAACCCCTTTCCATATTCAATTGGGACCCTCTCTCTTCCCTTCCCCCATAATTTGTATAGACTCCTTGCCAATCCGTCTCAATCGTATGTATCCATTCCTCAAATCAAAAGTCTGTTTGGTCATCCTCAACACTTCCGGGCATGCGGCCGCGCAGAGCCTCTCTCCGGAAGCCACCCACTTCAATTATGAGTCTTATCACACATTTTTTGTCAAATCTCGATGCTCTCTCCGTTTTCCGATCACTTACTGTTTTGTGCTTCCGAATTCTCACTTCTTCACCTGAAAAGCTTTACGATTTCAGATGCGAAGACGAAATACAAACAGTTTACTGATAGCTTTACTATCCCACCTCTCCTTTATCTTTATCATTTTCTCCTCCTTTGTCGAAACTTGTGACAAAGGACTCACCCAGTTGAGACACAAGGACACTTTACAATTCATGAGATGTGTCCCTACTTTACCAGTAAGCCCGCTTAAGTTTCTCACATGTATCAATGCTTTCCAGGGTCATCCGGATCCATGTATCCTTCAAACAGGAGGACGAATGAGTTTCTGTCAGCCGGATGGCCTAGATTATGTTTGCTGCGGGACGCCAGAGCTCTTGGTGGACTTGGTTGGAGGGCAGAATAAGGTGAGAATCAGAAGTCAACGGGGATTAAACAACCGATCATTCAGCTATCTTTCATTGACAAATGGAACTTTTATCCGAGGCAATCCCACTATGACTACAGTGTTTACATAAGAAGTTCCAAGGGTGAGAGGGAAAATACGATACATTTCTTAACCATTATTATCAGAACAACTGGAAACTGACCCCGTATTCAAGAACCAACTGATTCTCACCACTCCCAAAACTACAACAACTACAATCACGACAACTAGAAAACGCCAACCTGCGAAGGTAAGCTCCTGAACTTATGCGGCATCCGAACTTTCATGTTTCAGCAATCTAACGTGGTTCTTCAAATGCTGACAGTGCCCTCGGTGACTCGTGGCAACTATTCAAACTCTCTGAAGTTGAGCACGAACTCTGTCCTTGTCAGGGATGGTCCGTGTGTTTTTGTAGTTGACACTGGACTGCCGTCACAGAAGAAACAGATATCAAGAAGTAAGTTAACTTTGTCAGATCTTCGAAACACTTTCCCTTCAGATCTGGCATCTTATGGAGCTCCAGCCAAGAAGATCAAGTTCGTTGTAGTCACATCTTCGCAGCCCCAGTTCTCCGGAAACCTGAATCTCTTCCCGTTTTCGCAGTTCATCATGGCCGATGCGACCATGTACAAGGACAACATCGTGTTCATGAAAAGGTTCGAGAAACACGAAATCCTCGAGCTCTGCTCACCGAACTCTTTGATCCAAACGACTCCCGGACCGACACCCAACTCCATCACAGTCATCGTGAGAAATGTCGATCTGATGGGAACGATTGCTATCGCTGGAGCACTTTTTCCGAATGGAAACGACCTAAATGTCTTTGACCCGAACTCAATTTACGACATCGAGAAGCTGAAAGAGTCGAGAAACAAGATCATCTGTGAGGTCGACTGGATCGTTCCCGCGAGTTCGTCGCCATTCAAAGTGACACAGTTGCACCGATTGAATGCCGGATGTTGAGAACTCTGACGCTTTATTGATATGAAATCAGTACGGTACGATCGAATGCTAATTATTATGACACTAATGTATCTAATTTTATTTCTTGTTCATACGGGTCGCTTTGGCGTTCTCCAACTTTGTCTCGCTAGTTAGCTGATGAACTTTTTATTATAAACTGCTTTCATATTCCTGTTTCTATGCGTGATCATCTGAAAAAAGAAATCAGGAACGAGCACTTCAGCTGACAACAGATAACCAAGATTTCTGATTAAAACCAGGTCAGGTTCGAGTCACGTTCAGACCACGTCGGAAAAGTTGAAAACATCTTGTTATTTCTGTCATTTTGTTTCATTTAAAATCCGAAAATGTCGTCACCGCAGTTGCCTCAAATCGAAGTTCGTGTGAATTGGAACGAAATTTCTATGGTAACAAGTCGGAGCGGCCGTCGGAAATCAAAAAGATTCTCAGATAGAGAAGAAAATGATCGAGGCGCTGAAGAATGTGAAAGTTCGCAACATTGGCGAAGCGAACGTGGTTTTGTGCAAGAAGGGCGGGGTGAGTTGCTCAATGCAAGGGGAAGATGAAAGTGTGCTCCAACTTCAGGAGATCCACGTCAGAATCGAGTTGAAACCGTTGACTTTCCCTGACTCGGATCTCGATAAAGGGGTTAGTCAAGCCATGTTTTCTGGTTTCAAATCATGTCTACAGATCCAAGCGAACACTGTTCCTCTGGTTGGCGAGCATCTCGTCGGGTGCACCGGGATCCAGTTCCGTCAGGAGAAGACGTTGAAACGGCGCAGAATGAAGAGGATGTCGACAGGAGTTCAGACGGTGTCGACAAAACAGTGAACTCGGTTTGTTTATTCGGTTGCAATCGATCAAAATAAAAGAGAATGATAAAAAGAGCATAGTACAATTTGAGAGCCAATGAGAACTGAAAAATAGTGAGTGGAATCGTAGGACAAAAATATGTGAAAGGATAAAAAAGACGGATCGGTTAAACGGGAAGCGGGATATGGAGATCGGTACGGGATCGGGTGAGAATCAGCGGGTCGTGTGGGAATCAGATGAGTGTGATCTTGTCGTCGGCAATCATCGCGGCGTTATCGCTTTCCATCTGCTCGTAGCCAGCTTGCAGCTCGTCCTCCGTGAACTTTTGCGATCCGGCTTGTGTCTGTACACCTGAAATTCAAATATGCAACAGTGTTTCTGTTTATTTTCAACTTACTGTCGGTGATTGTCTGTAGAGCAACCATATCGTCAGTGACTCCGAGGTCGTCGAACGCCTTGCGGACGTACTTGCGAAGTTCCTTGTAACGGTTGACTCCGATGGCCGCTGGAGCAGTTCGGGCTCTCTTCGCGGTAGGCTGGCTCTCAGCGACAGTCGTGTCGTTCGCGGACTGCGATTGGCTGTCGCCATCATCAGCACGTCTTCTGACTCCACGACGCGGAGTGGCTGCAGTCGGAATGGAAGAAGAAGGAGGATCCTGAGAGTCCATGTCGTCGTCGTGATCGCTCTGATCGTCCTCGTCGTCATCACCGTCGTGGTGCACTCCCTTCTTTTTCTTCTCGTACTCTTGACGAGCCTTTGGCTTCTCTTTGAAGCAAGCAAAGTGAAGCAAGTTGTAGGCCTTCTCGGCATCTTGTCGCTGCACTTGCTTCGAGAAACGGGCTTTGGCGATGGCAGTCGACAGACGGATCAGGGTTTCGAGCTGACGAGCAGTGACGGGCATTGTCCTCTCCTGGTCCGTCTTAGTGATGTCGAACGAACGAATATCGGCGTAGACTTCCGAAATGTACTCAGTGGCCTCGTCGGTCAACTTTGGCTGAACACTCTTCGCGAGATGGATGTACTTTCGCATGAAGTCCATTGTCAAAATCTTGGTGCTGAAATTAGAAAATTATTACTAGAACCCGTATTTTCTCTAGACAAACCCTTGAATTCCGGCCCACTGCGTGTTCTCTTCGTAAATCGAGTTGCTCGTCTTCTTCGTTTCCATGTTGATCGTACTGATCGTGTCGACGCCACCGCCCATCGGCAGAACAGTTCCGTCGGCCTCTCCTGGCGTGCGGTATGTGTGCAACTTGAGCACGTGTCCGGCAACGTCAGCATCGCGATCCGAATCGTGTTCGTCGAGCAAGACGAAGATCAGATCGAAACGCGAGAGCAGCGAATCCTGCATTCCAATGTTCTCCATTGGCGATTTGAACGGGTTGTACCGTCCGTAGACCGGGTTGGCAGCGGCAAGTACGGAGCATCGGGCATTGAGCTTCGCGTGGATTCCAGCCTTCGAAATGGTGACTCTTCCTTGTTCCATGACCTCGTGGATGGCAGTTCTGTCAATGTCGGACATCTTATCGAACTCGTCAATGCAGACAACTCCTCGGTCGGCGAGAACCATTGCTCCTGCCTCGAGACGGCGTTCTCCGGAATCTGGGTCAGTGGTTACGGCAGCAGTGAGTCCGACACCGGAAGATCCTCGTCCAGTGGTTGTGATAGCTCTAGGAGCCATGCGAAGCACGTAACGGAGGAGCTGGGACTTGGCGACGGACGGGTCTCCGATGAGCAGCACGTTGATGTCTCCTCTCAGACGGGATCCGTTGTTCAAAACCTTCTCCATTCCTCCGAGAAGCAGACACAGCAAAGCCTTCTTGGTTTCTTCGTGACCGCAAATGGACGGGGCAAGAGAACGGGCGAGCAACTCAAAAGGATCCTTCGCCTTGGAGATCTTACGCACATCCTTGACGTCTTGTGGCTCGAAGTTGGGAATTATTTCCTTCGAGAGCATCTGGATGTTGTTGATGATGATGATGGACCGGAAGGAGCCGGACGACACACCATTCTGCTTGTTCGGCAAGACACGGAACACACCGATGATGCGGACTCGGTCTCCGGGCTTCACACGATCGGCCAAATCTAGATCAGCAACACAGTCAACCGCACGAGGTAGCTGACCGGCCGGTGCAGACTCTGGCAATTCTTGAATGGTGAAGGTCTGATGATCCTTGTAGACGGAGTGACCGAACTCTGTCTCCAGAGGATTTTTGTTCTCGTCTTCCGTTGGGTAGGCGTTGTTGGTGACGGCGGTGTCAAGCATGGTGAAGTCGGCGAACTTCTTCTCGAGAACCTTGTTAGTGGCTGGACAATAGTGGACAGAGGTCAGCAATTTTTGACGAACGCTTGAGCACTTGGTGACAATTCCCTCGCAGCACACGAGGTTTCCCAAGTAAGACGACTTCAGGGTGCGTGGGTTGACGTGGCGCTCACCGAATGTTCCTTCAAAACCGACATGGAATCCACTGAAAATAATCGATTGCGGTACGAGTTTTTAAAGTTGATGCCTACGTTTTGACAACGGCCTGAACATCACTGCGATTGATGGCCAACTGGAGAGCTGATTGCAGACAGTTCATTTCAAGGACACTTTCCTTCAAAAGTCTGGAAATAATTTTGTAAAGGTTTCGTGATTTTACACAAATTACCCTTCGGCTCTTTCCGGAACTGACTCTCGAATCTCATCGAGGTTGATGACCAGACGACTCTCTCCGTCGTTCATCATCTTGACAATTTTTTGACGATACGCATGGGTGTCGGCCTAGAAAAACAGTAAATTCCTAAGTAACTAATTTTTGAGGAACCTGATTGTCCAGAAAGTTGAGGTACTGCTCCGTGATCTCTTGCTTGCGAGCATCCTCAGCTCTGTCGATGAACGCACCACCAGAACCGTCCATTTTCTGTAAAATTAAAGTTTATTAAATATTTGGAACAAATTTGCGAAAAATTGGTGACTTCTTCGGGGAAAAACTGACAAAAAAGAAACGACAAACTTGGAAACAATTTCGCTTCGCGAAAAGTCCCAAATTCCCGCATTTGAATTTCGAACGAAACGTTTTCGCGCGCGCGCCTCAGGCAGTGGTTCCTAGGCCACGGCCACGGGTTACGGTTTTCGGCGGCGCCACGGCCTCCCGTCATTTTCACACTGATCGTCGTCGTTTCGTCGCCTGGAGCAGCGGATTTCGATAAATTCTGCAATAAAACTCGCTTTAATTGTGTCAAAGTAATCAAACATAACTCAGCTCTATCATTTATTGTCCCTTTTGTTGTTTTTCCCCGAAATTTTTGTTTCGTCGCTCTCTTCCCCTCCATTTGCCGCCCGTCGATTGTTTTCTCTGAAAAAGTGAATAAAAATCATACGATTTGCTATTAATTTATCTAAAAACACGAAGAAAACAGCGCTCCTGAAGGAAAAGGTGGTGGAAGCTGCTCCTGGGAATTTTCTGAATATAAACTTTTTATCCTGCAAAAATCTTGGAATTCGAGAATTATGCATCAAAAGTCTAGTTCCCTAGAATTCGTTCCACCTGTCCTACACTTTCCCTCATCTGCTTGCTCTCTCGACACATCTGTCCAACTCCTCGAATGGGAATATTTTCGAAACGCTTCTTCCATCTCCGAGTATGTAATTAGTCTCTTGGGGAGTAGTTGTGTTGTGATATCGCTTCGAATTCCTCATTATTCCTCCCGTTTACCTGTCCAACTATACGGATGACTGCCCGAGACTTGGATCGAGCATACGAACTTCTGCAGTTTATCAACGGATCCGAAATCGAGAAGTTTGTTTGAATAGAAGATGCGCTCTAGAGGAACACGCTTCCAAAGTTCAGATACGACTGTTCAACCAGAAACGAGTCGGATTGGTACTTGGAAGGAGAGAAACGGACTGTTCTGGGAGTTTATTACATAGCTTCTGGGGTCCTTTTCCAGGTATTTCCCGTGTTTCAAAGTCACTAAACTCTAGTCATACCTTGAGCTAACTGCTAATCTCGTCCTCATTTCAATGCTCAAAAACCAAGATCAGATGAAAATGTCTTGTCTGAAGATCATGTTTTACATTGGTTTCCTCGAGTCAACAGAGATCTGGGCTACTTCTTTTTTCAACGGATTCATTTGTCTAGTGGGCGGAGTCTTCTGTACCCATCCGACAGGACAGATCATCTTCGGAAAGTTAACTATGTGTACGTGATCAAGCACATCCGAATGTCCGAATTCACATCTTCCAGTCCAATGGCTCTCTTCCTCGTTGGGCTGCGTGATACTGGCTCTGAACAGACTCGCTGAATTCCTTCAGTTTCCATTTCTCTTGGCGGTTTTTGATGTAATCACATGGTGACTTAACCAGGAATTATGAGAACCTATATTCAGAAGGCCTGGAAAACATACACCATTCTGTTCCTGGTCACCGTTTACGGTCTCTATTACTCCGTCTGCAGTGACACCCCAGCATTCAATTCAAAATACGGAACTGTTATGCTGATGCCTCTAAATGACTATGATGTGAGCATCTCGTTAGGGTCTTGCAGCAAGTTTTCATTCCAGCAATCCCAGTTCGACCACCTTCCCTTCTGGCACAACCCATCTGTTTGCATCCTCATGTTCATCATTTATCTACTGATTTGCTGTCGGCTCTTCACACATAAATCAACGAATTGGAGCGATATAAGCAGGATGCAGAGGAATGTGAGAGCAGTCCGACCGATCCGTCAACAACCGATCCTTGCAGCTCGTGATCCAATCCTTCCTCCTCTCCTTCCTCTACATCGTTCCGTCCGCATTCCTCTTCTACACAGTCTTCGTCGACTCCACAAGCAGATTCGCAATGATCTTCGGGCAACTCACTTACCAGTGGTCTTCCGGTACTTCGGGTTCTAGAACCGCGGCTTCTGAACACATATTTCCAGGTCTTCCTTGTGTGATCTACCTCTACTTTAACAGAGCCATCAGGGAAACCAGCTTACGAATGCTTGGATTGAAGGCCAACATCGGAACAGTAGCTGATATCTCGACAAGATCGGAGCAGTACGCCGAAGAAGCCACGTAGTCTAAAGGAGCGAATCGTGTACTTTTCCCCTGCAAGAAACTTATATCATTGTCATTGTCATCATAACATAAGAACACGAGGAAGTGCCAGATCTGGTTCTCTTTCGTCCGTCTAGAACGCCCTCTTCCAACTACATAACTGATGTTTGTCTCGTGCCTATCTATAAAAGTTCGAAGCTTCCGCCCCGGTACAGTCATTCAAACAATGACGTCATCATTATCGGCGAAGGCATTCGAGAGAGTGTCTCTCTTCGTCGTCTCCCTCTCTTCCCCTACTCCCTGGCGCGCGTCTTCCACGTCTGCGTCTCCGTCCGTCCGCACGCTTTCTCCAGCTCTCTCCTCTTCTTTCCCCTACTCTTTCTCTCTTTTCCTTCACCAGCGTCCCCTCGGTTGACACACAAACCGCCGTCGCGCGCGCATGACTCAGCGCCAAATGATCGTGTGTCTCGTCCCGAATGAATTTCGTCATTTCGACACCCATTCAACCTTTTTTCATTGATTATCATCCGTGTATTGTTGCCATTAACAATGCCAATGACATTTTGAACTAATTGTTTGTTTTTCAAACTTTTCCCCATTTTTCCAGATATTGATAGAATTGATTTTCCCTCGTTTTCACCGAAAAGTTTCGAAAAAAGTGAATGTTGACACAAGGTTTTTCTCTCTTTTCGAGGGAGATATTTCAGTGTAGGTCACAGAACTTGGAGACAGTGCATTCGAAAGTTCACCGCGTCGGAAACTTGCAGACGTACCATGAACCTTCTGATCTTCTTCATCTGTACTTCTCAACCCACGCAGATTCATTAGTGTTTCCTGTGAATATTCTCAGAATCTGCCACGCCAGTCGACCAAAACGAACAAAAACGCGGCACGGAGAATACGTCGAAAGCATGCTTCTAACACAAAAAATCAGAATCCTCTCCCCCTCCTCTACTTCTTCTTCTTCTTTTTCTTCTTATTCTCCTCTGAGCGAATCCCCAATTCTGCTCACATTTCCCTTATTAGCCTCGTAATCATTCCCTCTTTCCTCTTCTCTTTTCCTTTCCAAATCTCTGTTTTCTTCTGATAAATTGTATGGTGTGAAGTGAGGGAACGAGAGGAAAACGTCCATGACTCATTAGTCAGACTCACATATTTTTCTGGTCGCTCTCAGCTCTTTTTGGCACTGCTCAGAGTGTTTTTACACAAACACCTCCTGCTTCATCCGCGAATCTGCCACGTCAGTCGGTTCGTGTAATCTCTGCCGGGTGGCCTCTTCCACCGCCACTTTTGGCCGTAAAACTGAACTCCATGCAAGTTTTTTACGATGAAGAGGGACTAGTTTTCCGGCTGTCATCGTGTACTCTGGTGGAGAGGGATCTATGGCTTGGCGTGTAAAGGGATTATAGTTTCTGATATTCATGTGCAGAGAGTCAAGTTGTCTTTTGGGGATCACAAAGTGCATTCTCTCACCATTGATCCTGTTATCTGCAAAAACGAGGTCGTCGACATGATAAATGTAACACGTCTCGTTAGCAAAGTACATGTTCCGCCTATCATCGTATCAGGTTCTGGAGACTTTTCTATCACATGTTTGCTACCCACACTTTATTGAAAAAGACATAAGATTCAGAGAAAAAACAACGTCTTGAGCTGCTGTGATCAAGTCCCAACCCTATTGACCCTGATCTGAATCGACCCACTGATTGATATCAAAATTTTGAAAAATGCTGCCCCATATAAATGCTTTTCCATGTTTACCATGGAAAGTAAACACTGTAATGCATTGTCATCTGATTCTCAGCACTTCTTTTCCTTCTTCGATTTCTTCTTTCGTATCTGTCCTAACTTCTTGAAATTGAGAAAAAAATTCTCGAGAAGAAAAGTTCTTGAAGTTTTGATCGAATTAGAAGCTGAGAAGAAATTGTGAGAGTTGGTTCGGTTTTTGAGTCACTATCCAGACAAAACATGGATAAGTTGTCTGTCTGCAATATATTCACTACCTTCGATACGGCATTTTCTTGAAAGGGAAGAAACTATTTCCTAGAACTCTTGTCACTTTCTACAATAGATTCCCACTCATCCCCAACTTCTCAACTCCTCCTTCATAAGCCAACAACAACTTCTTGTTTCCAATCTGTTCTCTCCTTGTCTGAACTTCAAGCTTTTCTTTCCTAACTTTTGAATTCTAAATTATTTACTCACCTTCCCTCTTCAATTCTCGAAGTTTATGCCACAAATGCATCTCCCTCGCCAAGTTTTCTGAATTCTGAGAAAATGGTGAGAAGTGCTGTGCTCTCCGAACTACATCTTCTCAGAAGTTTCGTCTTCTGAGATGTGATGTTTCTAGTTCTGAAAGTGCACCGGAAACCAACAGTTCGCTCCCTTCTCTCCCCACAAACAACTTCATTTTCTCGGCTCCCACACCCTTCTCCATCCGGCTCATGATTCCAATTATCCATTGCCCGTGTCCTTTCTTTTCACACTAATCCCGCTGGGCCTTGCATTTTCTTCCTCTCATTTTATCCTTTTCTTCTCTCATTTTCGACATTTTCAGGCCGCCTATTCCCGTGTTCTGCAGCTGAAAAAAGGGCTGCAAAACAAGTTTCCCCGGCTGAAAACAGGTGAGTCCCTCGTCCGAGATCATTGAATTTACGTGGGTTGTCTGTGAATGGGTTCCTATCAGTATAGTGGACTATACAGCTCCCCGCGGAGCCAACACGTCACAACGGTGTTTTCCGTCCGACACCACACACCATATCATCGCTCATTAGTAACGTTTGACTGCGAACGACGGTTCTGGAATGGATTATTACGTGCCAGGAGAAGGGCATTTCACGGGAATTCGAGTGCATCGGTGGGGAAAAGAAGGGACTGAAAAGGACATAGTGGATTAGCAAAACTAGGAAGATCAGTGATAAGAGGATAGCCCTTGGAAGTCGTCACGAAGACTTCAGGACACAGTTAATATGAAGCTTCCTCAAGCAGCCTCTCTTTAGATCTTGTCCTGAATTCAATTAGACCCAGACACCAGCATATACTATTTCTCCTGTTTGTTCCAAGATCTTATACCTCCAAAAGAAGCTTATCAAAGTAATCTAATGCCGTCTTCCTCGGAACCGTACACATCTAAATCTCTTCCGGGATCTATTTTCCTCAGCCCTTTCAGTAATTGTCAGTCTTATAAACTTCGATCAGTGCACGTAGTCCACCCTGTAATTTACTTTCTTCGACATGAACTCGAGAATCAGAATATCAGTTCCCCTCGCTTCCCCACAAATCCTCCGTTGCCTATTCATTGCTGTTCCGCGCATTCCTCTTGTTTTTCAGCTTTCTCACTCATAAATTCGTAAAAATAATGAGAGGCGGCTGAAATACAGATGTCCTCCTCTTCCCGCCTTCATTCTCATCTTCTTCTCTATCTGCCGTTCATCGAAACGGAGGACACTTCCTCTCCTTCTCTCTTCCTCTCCTTCTCGCACAGTCTCTCTGCCAACTTCTCTCATTTTTTCTTTTCTCCAAGGAACTCAAAAAGGGCGTGAGCTAGGCGTCTAGGTTGTACTCGAGCACAATGAGCACAGCTCTGCCGTCCCTCACAAGCCAGAGGCGTCACCGTTTTCAGAGAGGCAGAGGAAGAGAGGAGTTATAGCCCGTGTTATTATTACTCGTACCGCCCTGTCTGAAAACCGACAGAAGCCCCCTCTGCGTATTCTGATTCTCATTTCCGTTCCGCAGCTTCAAAGATGAACGCCACGATTCTGAACATCATCTCAAAGTTTGGAGTCGGATATGAACCGGTGAGTTGAATGGTTAGGACATTCGGGATGAGTTCAAAGTTTTGTGATCTTTGAGATTGCACGTTCATAGAAGGTACTGCAAAAACGTATCAACTTTTGTGATAACTTGCGAATAGATCTACGTGGGATTCCGGTGCTTCTCGGAGCTACCGGATTAAAATTTCTGAGCCATAGTATAAATAAGTCGAGTAGCTCACCTTCCAAAACTTTCTAAACGGATTAGTTCCCACTTGATCTCGTTTTGTCTCTCTCCTATTTATTTCCTGCATCCTAATCCTTCTAGTTTTCAAAAATTCATGTTGTTGACTCAAAAACTAGACACATTCACAAATCATAATGTTCCATTGATCTCTTCCTGAATTCCTTTTCTCCATTTCCTTCTTTTCAAATTTTCATCCTTTCTTCTCGAGCAAAACTCGCACCTAATCGGGCCAATGCATGTTGTTAACCTAATTCATGGATCGCATTACAAAATCTGACGGAGGCACTCGGAGAAGTACGTAATCTCGAAGAGCTGTGTACGTAATATTCCCTCGATTCCTTAACTCACGAGTTGTTTTCGTGTGGGAGAGTGGGCGGGACGTGTTTGATACAGTCGAGCACTCTCGGATCCCCGGGGTCCCGAGTACCGAGAACGGCCAGCTGTGGGCGACAAAAAGTGCAGCAAGAGAAAGTTTCCCCTGGCCTACTTCTCATATCTCTCGAACACAAATTTGAATTATTCCGTTGTCTTTGGCGAGAACGGAACGGCCGGGCACACGTCATACAGAAGGGCAAAACGGAAAGAAAAGTGCAATGTCTGCGAGTCCGCAGTGCCGGTGCTATTTCTTCAAAAGGGGG